>CM065743.1:49432552-49455052 GCA_033310375.1 Conus canariensis | reverse complement strand
TTCAATACAAATTAGCTATTGTTCACACCATTGACAAACGAACACAATAGAGAAACGCGTGAACATAGCGAACAAGGGGAAGGAAACAGGGAAGGAAAAGGCCAAGGGGTAGGTTAGGGGTAAATGGAGAGAGAGAGAGAGAGAGAGAGAGAGAGAGAGAGAGAGAGAGAGAAGAGAGAGAGAGAGAGAGAGAGAACGAACGAATTCCACTTCAAGAGGGCAGTGGACCAAGCATGGGTGCCTTCCACATCCAGCCCCCTGGACAAGGAAAAATCAATATATAGTAAAAAGCAAATCAAACAAACACACATGAAAAAATGCAACAATTGCTTGCATGAAAACCTTTGACAAAAGAAGTAAGAAGAAAAAGAACCAATAACCACCACCACCACCACTACCAACAACCACAAGAAGAAAACAAAATAATTAGGGCAAGAGAGAGAATACGAATATTTTATTGAGGGTAAACTGATAAGCTGACAAGCTTCTTTACACCATGCCCTCAACAAAAAACAAAACAAAACAAAACAAAACAAAACAAAACAAAAAACAAAAAACAAAAAAACCCCAACTTACAACCATGTTTTATTGAGCGGAAAATGGCCATTTGACTTGGACTGGGGAAAAGGTCCTAGAAATCGAAACCATGCCGGCATTTTAAAGGTGTTTCCATAAGGTATTGTGGTAAGCCTTTTTGAAAGATATCAAACTACAGCTGTTCTTAAGCTGATCGGACAATTCATTCCAAAGTCTGACACCCGAGTAAGTAAGGGAGGTCATGAAGAGATTAGTCCTAGGTCGTGGGGTGAAAATAGTACGTTTGCTACGAATATCGTTTACAATGAATTTTCTATGGAGATAAGACGGCGTTAAATTGTTTATAATTTTGTACATAAAATTAGCTTTATTAAAGCGGCATTTAAACCCAAAGGGAAGAATACCTAAGTATTTGTAATCACTGGGTAGGAGGGACGATGATTTGAGCAGAATAAGTTTGAGAGAACGTCTGTATAAGCTCTCAAGTGGTCTTAAGAAGTTTTTACTTGCCAAATCCCAGCAAGTTGAAGCATAGTCTATGTCCGGTTGGATGTATGCATGGAAAAATATCTTTCGAGTATGCTCATCAAGAAAATGCTTTATTCTATTTAGCTGAAACACTTTCTTGGACGGTTTTTTTTTTACAAAGTAAAGATATGTGGCTAGACCAAGATATGTTATTATCAAGAGTAAGACCTAGCAATTTGTGCGATTCGACTTCTTCCAATGCTTTGTCATAAATTTTAAGGCTTGGCAGGCTGGTTTTAATGTTTTGTCTTTTCTGTCTGGTGGTAACTAACATGAACTTTGACTTGAGAGGGTGAAGAGCCATATGATTTGCTTCGGTCCAGCTAACTAATTTATCTAAATCTTTCTGCATGTTGCAGCACACTCTTTCTGGACTTTTATCTTTATTATAAAGGGTAGTATCATCAGCAAACAGTTCAGTAGACGACGTTACATGAAGTGGTAAATCGTTAATATAAATAGAAAACAGAATAGGACCTAAAATGGATCCTTGAGGAATACCATATTTCACCGTCATAAGAGGTGACATAATGGAATCTTGAAATACTGCTTGTCTTCTATTGTTCAAAAAAGATGACAGGAGGTTTACTGAGTCTGAGGTAAGTCCATATAAGATACATTTTCTAGATAAAGATCATGATCAATGGTATCAAATGCTTTTGCAAAATCAACAAAGACAGCAGCAGTGAATAAATCATTGTTTATGTTCAAATGCCATTCTTCTATTAAGTTTGTAAGCATGGTGTGGCAGGAATGACTGGCTCTAAATCCACTCTGATTGGGGTGAAATAGATCATATTTGGTGAAATGTGCCTGAAGATTACATTTAATGTGTTTTTCCAAAGGTTTGGACAGAACAGATAAAATAGAAATCGGTCTATAATTGGATGGGTCCGAAAGATCACCAGCCTTATGAATCGGCAGCACTTTGGCATCCTTAAATACTTGTGGATAACAACAATTTTCAAGACAGAGATTGTAAACATATGTAATGTGTTCCGAAATAATGGGTGCAGATATCTTCAAGATTTTGCTGTCAAGTCCATCCAAAGCCCGTGAACGAGACTGTTTTAAAGATGATAGTTCTTTGAAAACTTCGTGCACACTAATGAATGGGAACTGAAGTTTTGTGTATATGATTTTTGAATCACAAAAATGCTTTAACAACAACAGATCGTTTGACTGTGAGTTGTCTGTCGTAACAACTCGTTGGGCAACAGTTGTGAAATGTTTGTTCAGCTTTTCGGCAGAGAGATTATCACTACAAGGGGCTGTTACTAAAGACTTTTTCCCTGATAGTTGGTTTATAGCTTTCCAAATTGATTTCGTATCACTTTTAGATTTAATCAAGTCATTAAAATACTTTTTTCGAGCGCGTCGTTTCATTGCGGTTACTTTGTTTCGCTGTTTCTTGAAGTTATCGTCTTTGCCAGTGTCTTGCAATAGTTTCTCGCGAGTCTGGATTTCGACATTAATTTCTGCATTCAACCATGGTGGTTTTTCTATGTATTTGACCCGCTTGGTTCTTGGGGGGGTGGGGGGGGGGCATGTTTATCAAAGACGGACATGAAAATTGTATACCATATTGATAATGCTTTATCCGGGTTTGTATGTTGGTAAACCTCTGTAAAGTTTGCCATGCTTAAGTCAGACAGGAATCTTCCTCAGTAAAGTTCTATAGGAGCGAAACGATATACATTTATGACCACATCTGGGAATTTTTATGCCTTTCTTTCACCAGGTTAAGCATACTGGGAAATGGTCGCTTAGGCCATGGACTGGAACGGACGTTTCTATTATGCTGCAAAGCGAGAGGACTGCAGGCGGAAATCTAAACAAATCTTAAATAAATGTTAGCGAACCGCCCAGAGAACGTGGACAAACGAGTCACAAGACGAAACACAACTAGTTTCGACCTCTTAGGTCTTCATCAGGTGAGACATTAACGAATAAAACAATGAAAATTCACTTAGCTTTGATCGCTTCAGATCACTTGGTAGGGTTCAGCGCAAGGAAGAAGGCGTTGAATGAGAACGAGGCTGTTGGAAGGGAAATAGTGAGCGAGTCAAAGTCGTAATGAAGATAATAATATTACTGATAGGAATACTAATAATGGTCAAAATACTGAGAGAAAAAAAAAAAAAAAAGGGACAAGATTACTACCAATCTGTGTCAATAAGTATGGGTATGGGAGAAAGGAGAGTGGGTTAGAGGATTCTTAAACAGCAGGGTTGCCGTGGCAACAGTCCCAGAGGCGAAGGCGATGGTGATGTCAATGCCAGTGGTAGTATCAATACTAGCAATAGTATTACTGAATGATACTGCTAACAACGATAGTGAAGGGTAAGGTAATGAAAGCATGATACAGAAATATATTTAGAAAATACAATTTTTATAATAATCAAATAAATAAATAAATGAAACATTAAAAATAATAATAAATTAAAAAATCAGTAAATAATAATAATTTTAAAAAAATATTAAAAAAAATAAAAAAATAATTAAAAAAAAATAAAATAATAATGATAATAAATGCATAAATAAGATAGCTATAAGTTGTGTGAGGTGAATAGTGGGAAGTAAGGTAGAATGTGTGTGTGTGGTGGGAGGATATTATGGGCTGAGATAGAAGTGGTGGGTTGGTACATGTTACTTTAAGGTGTAGATGCTATGAGGGTGGAGGGAAGAAGGGGATGGGTTTACGTACTAACTGGGGGAGGGGGAGGGGCAACATATTCACACCTATACACAATCTCTCTCTCTCTCTCTCTCTCTCTCTCTCTCTCTCTCTCTCTCTCCCCCCCCCCCCCCCCCCCCCCTTTCACGACCAACGATAAAGGAGCCAGCATTCTATTTATTATGTGTGTGTGTATGTGTGAGTGTGAGTGTGTGTGTGTGTGTGTGTGTGTGTGTGTGTGTGTGTGTGTTTGTGTGTGTGTGTTCCATTTGTAATATCAGCCTTATTCATTGGTTACCCCCACCTCCACCCCCAGCAACCGCCATATCCACCAACACCCCTACACACATCATTACTAGGGCAGGGGGAGGGGGGAGTAAGTCGATTGATGTAGCAAATGGAGAGACTCAGAGAGTGTAGGAAAAGGGAAGATGATGATAGCTGCAACCTATGTCTGAGGTAAACAGAGGAGGGTAGGGTGGTATGGGTGTGTGTAGGTGGGGGATATTTCAGGCTGGAGCTGCAGAGATGGAATGGTACATACTACTTTTGGACGTTGATGCCATGAGGGTGGACGGTGCCCAGTTTGGCAATGAGATGAGATTCCTGCATAAGGCGTTCCAAGCTGTCACTCTTAGATTGCCAAAGTGCCAAGACTTTGACATGGTTGATGTTGTGTTGGGCATGGTTGAAGTGTAGAGCGACTGGTTTGGGCCGATGGTGGCGGATGTCGGCCAGGTGTTCAGAGATGCGCGTCTCAAGTGTGCGAGATGTCTCACCTACATAGATCTTACCGCACAGCTGACAGTGGATGGCATACACAATGTTATGGCTCTGGCAGGAGAAAGTGCGTTTAATAGTGAAAGAGCCTGTGGGGCCATGTAGGATGGTGTCTGGTTTGGTGAGAGAGCAGATTTTGCAGTTGGGTTTTGAGCAGGGGAAAGTACCTGGTGGCTTAGGTGTTGAGATTTTGTTCAGCTTAGAGCGCACCAGTAGGTCGTTGAGGTTTTTGTCACGTTTGAAAGTGATCATTGGTGTGGTCTCAAAGGCAGGTTTATGGTTTTCTACTATGTGCCAGTTAGACTTCAGGATCCTGCAGATGGGCAGATTGTGAGGATGGAAGAGAAGGCAGGCAGTGGGTCTGTCTGTCTCTTTGGGAGGTTTAGTTTCCAGAGTAGATGTTCTGGATTTAGCTGCAGTGCGGCTGAGAGCATCACTGATGACGGCACTAGGGTATCCACGGTTGGTGAAAAAATCAGACATTTTGGCTGCTTGTATAGTGAAATCCTCTTCGCTAGAGCACAGTCTGCGTAGGCGAAGGAATTCAGAATATGGAATGCTATTTTAGTGGACTGGTGGTGGGAAGATGTGTAGTCCAGGTATGAGTGCGCATCAGTAGGTTTGTAGAAGACTGAGGTTTGAAGCAGTCCATCTTTGAGGGAGATAGTGATGTCCAGGAAATTAACTGACTGTGAAATGGTGTAGGTCAGCTGGATGGATGGATGGAAGGTCTGTGCAAAGTTGAGGAAATTCTGGAGGTCATGTTCTGGCATGGATGTGGCTCCCAATCCATCATCTATGTATCTTTTGTAGAGCTCTGGTGTTGGGCCTGTGTAAGAGGTTAGTAGGCGGTGTTCTAGGTGTCCCATGAAGAGGCAGGCATAGGATGGTCCCATTTTGGTTCCCATAGCAACACCACTGATTTGTGAGAATGTGTGGTTGTTGAATTCAAAAGTATTGAGGGTGAGGACTAATTCTGCAAGTCTGACTAGTGTAGCTGTGGGAGGGTGTTGTTGGTTGGGGGGCCGTTTGTTAAGAAAGAATGCGAGGGCCTTCAGTCCATCAGCATGAGGGATGGAAGTGTAGAGAGAGACGACATCAAGGGTAAAGAGGAGGCTGGGTTTGAAAGTGGGATCTGTGTTGTATGAATTAATCATGTTGAGTGTGTTGTAGTGTCTTTGAGGTATGTGGGGAGGCCTTGTACTATGGGTTGGAGGAGAGAGTCTAAGTACTGTGAAATGTGTTCTGTAGGGCAGCTGCATGCAGATACTATGGGTCTGCCGGGAGTATTGGTTTTGTGTATTTTAGGGAGCAGGTAGAAGGTGGGTTGTTTGGTGTCTGTCATTATGAGGAGTTTGGCTGTCTTCGGTAAGTTGTTGTGTTTGATTTCTTGTTTAACTGTGGTTGAGATGAGTTTCTGGTGTTGGGGGAGGGGTGATGCTGTGAGTGGTGTATAGAAATTTGTGTCTGACAGTTGTCTGTGTGCTTCTTTTATGTACAACTGTTTGTCCCAGACCACCACTGCACCACCCTTCGCCTCTGGGACTGTTGCCACGGCAACCCTGCTGTTTAAGAATCCTCTAACCCACTCTCCTTTCTCCCATACCCATACTTATTGACACAGATTGGTAGTAATCTTGTCCCTTTTTTTTTTTTTTCTCTCAGTATTTTGACCATTATTAGTATTCCTATCAGTAATATTATTATCTTCATTACGACTTTGACTCGCTCACTATTTCCCTTCCAACAGCCTCGTTCTCATTCAACGCCTTCTTCCTTGCGCTGAACCCTACCAAGTGATCTGAAGCGATCAAAGCTAAGTGAATTTTCATTGTTTTATTCGTTAATGTCTCACCTGATGAAGACCTAAGAGGTCGAAACTAGTTGTGTTTCGTCTTGTGACTCGTTTGTCCACGTTCTCTGGGCGGTTCGCTAACATTTATTTAAGATTTGTTTCTATTATGTTACTGGGGCAAGTGACGTAAATGTGGTCTATTATTGTTTCAGACTGTGGCGTTTTCCTAGTAGGGGTGTTTATTAATTGCTTCAGGTTAATTAATCCATAACATCTTTTCCATGTTTCGTGGGGCTTCAGTAAGTCAATATTGAAATCGCCTAGCAGGACAACTTCCGTAGAATAACTCAAAACATCTTCCATCATGAGTTCGAAACGCTGTGACCACTCTACCCTCTCTTCTGGGTTTCTGTATATGAAGCCGGCTAAAAACGGTTTAGTCCCTTTTAGCCGAATTTCAATCCAAATACTTTCAATATTGAATCTATTAAACATATTTAAGACCCTATAATTTACAGATTGATGAACATACGTTACCAAACCAGTTTCGAATTTCACGGCAGCATCTCTTCGGATTATATTGTAACCAGGAATCGAGAGTACACTGTCAGATATTACATTACTTTGTCGCGATTCAGAAAACCCCAAAACATGAAAACAATCATTAGAATTAGACAGAAGAGAAGGTAACTCTGATATTTTGTTTATCAAATGGCAAGCATTAAGATATCCTATCTTAAATCCAGGTTTACTTAGCCATTTGGTGGCATTGATATTGTCCATAATTAACAGCAGGACAATAGCAATTATAATCAACGAGTAGGAATCAAAATGACGCACAAACAAACATGCACTAGAAATCTCAAGCAAAAAATAGTGAACTTAACTACGAAGAAAAGTAATCTAAAGTTCAATAATCAATATAATGCAAATATTTATAAAGAAAGCTTTCACACCAACAAGGCCACACAATTTCTAAGGAGAAGCACCATGATCCAATATCATCATTGCCCCCACCCGTGTAAGCAGGACCGTTCATACAAACAAACTTCAAATCTACTGACGACTTGAGTCCCTTCAACGATCGGAGACTACATAACAATAATAAATACATAAAGAACAAATGGTCATACGAACATGAAAAAACAACTTTAATTCACACATTACCAGCAAATTCCATTATGGGGTAGATCATATGAGCATTAGGTTTAGAGAACGTGGAAATGTGTGTTCTAGCTCAAGCGCCCCTCATTAAAATTCGGGGACGCTCGCCCTAGAACACACATTTCTACGTTCTCTTATAAGCACACCCTTCAAAACGGACAGTTAGATGCTTAGGCTCCACACTTTCTAACCGTGCCCCACACATACAAAAGCCACAAGCCGTAGAATCCATTACACGTTCTCTTTCAATATCCCAACAGCACTACAAGACTGCCTACAAACATATATATTGTGTCGGGTTATCCGTTTTCATCACTAGTTTACAAAACTTTTCAGATTTTAGTTTTTGCTTAATCCTGTGTTTTTCTTGATCCTTTTCAATAACATCATTTTCACGCATACATTCATCAAATGCATCTCTGTCTTTCATGTGAAATAAAACTACAGTCTTTAACTGTTCTCTAAAGTCTTTTAAAACCGAGTTATATTTTTGACATAAAATCCATACACTTATCCCTGCATGTCTTCCACTGAAAGCCAGTTTTGACAAAGTTTTTCTTTTTTTAACTATGTCTCTTTCTGCCGAACAGTCATCTATAATAAATAGTGTCTGCGTTCCCTCAAACTGTCTATAAAAGTGTTCTAAACACTCACTCAATTTATTGCTGGGATCAACTAAATATATGTCATCATCTGTCCATATAAACTTTCTGTCGTGATATGCTTTGTTCCATTTAAGTGTCGGACAGAAAATCGCAATATGATCAAAATTATAACGATAAACTGTTTGTAATAGGTCGAGGACAAATATTGTTTTTCCACAACCAGTCTGCCCACAAATCAATGAACAATGAGGGGTTTTTGTCATAAAGTTTAACATCGACATCGACATTGACATCGCCACCAGTGGTGTCTCCAAAGTCGCCATCGTTTCCAAAGTCGTCTGCTCCATAATTTTATAACAGAATTTAATCTACTCCAGTTACTGTTGTTATCATACTATCCGTCAAAATTTGATCAGTACAATAAAATCCTATAAGGTCTAAATGTGTAAGATTAATCCAACTCAGTTCTGTCAGATTGCTTCTATTAAGACTAACATTGATTTTGTTGCTTGTTGTTATGACCTTAAAATTCTCACCGTCGTAACGAACAACGACAGCAACTTTAAGACTGTCAACGTCTAAGTTTTGCCAGCTAATAAGAATTCCCGTCATAAGGATGTCACTAACACCCAAAGCCCCATTCCTCTCCACATCTTTTAAGACAGAAATTTTAAATATTATTGTGAACGTGTCTCCTAATATCGTGCGTGGAATGAACCGCACTTTTGTAGTAGCTTCCTTCAAAACTGATTCTTTTCTATGGAGGATGTACTGTTTGCTCCCAAACTGCTTTATTTCGATCTCTTTCCGACTATTGTCCTCTGGAATAAGACTTATATGTAAAGGACCAGAGTTGAATGCTTTTCTGAAACTTTTTTGTCGGTAAAAAAATGTAAATGGACTTAAGAATTCAAATTTTATGTCCCATTCTAAATATGGTTCTAAGTGCCATTTGTTGTCAGTTTTTCGAACTATTTTATATTCATAATAACCTGCATTATTTGCTTCTAGATTGCGCAGCTGTTCTAGTTTAGGAAACCTTTTGCTGTCACCAACCTCTTTGCGTTTATAATAACCATCTTTACTGTACTCAAAACCATACACAGCGCCTATCTCACCGTTCTGTTCAAAGTCCTCAGTGTCTGCAAGGTCTTTTAATTCTAAAGTTACACACCTCTCAGGCGCTAATGTAACTCCCGATTCTTCTGGTCCACGCGACATGTTTTAGTACAACGTATTATTTTATTTCTAAAACAATGTGCAGGTTATCACATTTCACGACTTTCCCTGTTTCGTCTGTGATTTTTATATTAAATGATCTGACCCTCCCACAAGCTAATCTTTTAAACTGTAAATTAGTGAATTGTATAAGTTCATAATCGCAATATGCAGCTTTTCCTGCTGGAAGAGCTCTTAAAACAGTTGAGGGCCTTCCATCATATAAGTTTTCATCAGTGCTCAGCTCATCCAAATGAACATAGAGTAATGAATGTAATGCAAGATCGAGCGAACTTTCTCCTTCATAAGTAGATTTGTCTTGTGCAACTATAAATCTATGAACGGCTGGATCGGCAGTTGCAAAGCCTAACATTTTAGCTAGCTCTCCATCAAAATAGTAATGTACACCCCCGGCTTCAAGTTTGAATATTAACATTGTTTTTAGATTTGCATTGTTAAGTTTGAGAGTAATGTCGAAATTACTCATTGCTTCTTTTAGTGAGCAAAACCCATAATAACCATCAGGTATGGTTAACTTGCTAACTATGTTTCCTCTATTATCAACTTTTAGAATCGTATTATTCTTCTTGGATTTACTTATATTAAACCATACGACTTTATAAAAAATTTCATGGAGTGCGACCCTTTGGGTTCCGCAGTTATTATCAATAGCATATTCTAAAAACGAAGGACTGTCTTGGGTTGTTATTGTTACAAACATTTTTTAAACAAATTAAAAATGAGTGCATTTAAATATACTAATGCAAAATATTCTGTTGGACCGCACTACAATCTTAAAAATATAACAACTGACACCCTTGTCATTTCTGTGACTCAGTCTGACGCCTTTCAAGTAAAGGTTAGTAATCCATTGGACAGATATCTTAACCCTCCCATTAAAAAAGACTACATCGCGAAAGTGTGGTTCAGTCATCCGATGCAGTTTTATCAGAACCAGTTAAACTTTGCTGTGTTTTGCGCATCAACTGGGTGTGGAGTGTCGTATGCCGATCATTTAAATCATCCTGATCCTTTGGTGAGGTCAGTGTATAGATTTCATTTCTATTACACCTTAAGGCGTATTTTGTCTGAACTGCAAGCGCCATTACCAAACGACAAACCGTTTAATCCATTCAGCAACAGAATAGACATGAAGGCTTTTGAGAGGATTTGTAACGAATTCAATATTAATGTTAAGACAGACTTTAGACAAAAGTTGGACCGCAATCATGGTTTAGGCACTCTTTATCTTTGGGGCGTGCACATATAACTATGACTTGGAATCCTCCTTACACATCTTTCTCTTCAGGCACAACTGTTCACCTCGGGTCCATAGAGCAAGAGCATAAAACAGCATGGACAACATTTATTTTAGACACTTCCAAGGGCCTAACTAGAGCGGGAATAGAACGAATAAACGACTCCATTCGTACTTATGTTTGGTGTTTGCTAGGTTCGCAAGCACAAGCGAGATCGAACATAACTGATCCTTCTACTGGCTTTGACGCACAAAAACAGTACTTGGCAAATTTAGAGGACGCCATTAATTCTGCAGTTGATTTGCCTTCAAGTATTAAAAGGTACCAAAATGTTTTACAATTCGCAAGATCAAAAGTAGACTTTGCTGTTGGCACTGGTTTATACATGCTGCCCTCTGACCTCAGACTCCAGATAGGAACAATAATAAACTACAATAATGAAATCCTTGTAGCAGGCAATGAACAGAAGGTTGGAAAAAACGACATAAATTCTGAGCCAGTAATATTACAAACAATAAACAAACAAGCGGGCCCAGCCCGTGTAGCGGGCCCTGCCCGTGTAGACGACCACCCAAGAATAAGTCAACCAATTCCCAAGGCCCAAAGCCCCAAGGTTGTTGAGGACACGAACTCTGTTCGCGATGACGCTAACTCTGTTCGCGACGACAAAGAAAATAATGACCATGAATATGAAAAGACAGCACTTGTTATTGGATTAACTGTCCTAGGATTACTCCTTCTTTATCTTACTAAAGAGTAACCCAACTATTGAGACGACTAATGTCCATAAGTGCTCGGCCATAAAGCCAACTACTTTGCTTGCAGTAGACAAAAGCCAGCTAACGACACTCCCTAATATACCAGGTAAAGAGTCTATAGCTTTACTGGCAAATTTTTTTTAATAAACTCGCAAGATGATCAAGTTGTTTTTTTACCCATGATTTATCAGGCGGTGATGGAGGAGATGGTGGTGGAGGCACTGACCCTTGACCACCACCGCCTGTAATAGCCAACACCAGTGTACTTATTGCAAATCCTAAGGCTGTTATAACGCTTGCTAATGTGACACCTTGCTCTCTAAACAGTGTTCATATTCGTTCTGCCAGTGTCGTGTCTTCATATAAAATTCTTTCGATAGTTTCTCTTATTCTGCTCACTTGAGTTCGTAATTGTTCTCGGTTAGTAGACAACAATTCTAGTCTTGCCGATCTCTCTAGTTCAAGATCATGTAGTCTTTGTATTATTCTTTCTTTAACACCAGGTCCTACGATGGAGTCGTCAGCCTCAACGAGTTTTTCTTTTTCTCTTTTTATATGCTCATCTAGTTCACTCAGTTTTGCTAAATTGTTTGTTAATTCACCTCTGATGCTTCTCAAAGCATGATCAAGGGCCGTTATTTCTCTCATAGGTAGCGGTGGATCGTGTATAGTTTTTAATGCTGTTTCTTCTGAAAAACTGGTTTCTGCTTCTGTTGCTTGTATTATTTCATCTGCTGTTTGACTTAAATCATTAAGTTCCATGTTTTGCATTTGGTTATCTGTTGGGAGTTCTTGTAGTGTGTTTTGAAGTTTAGCAACTGCCTCCCTATCTAATTTTGGTTTAGTAATGCCAAGGCGACTTTGATCGCTCACACTGAGCCTTTGTCTAATTGTACTCTTGGCTAAAAACTTTGATGAGTCTGGTTTAGTTGTAAGCTGTACACGGTGTCCTTGGTCGCTTTTAACAAACAAATGGTCATCTTTTAGTTCAAAATCATTAGGGTCTAAATATTCGGGAGGTTCTTGACCTAAACTTTTGTAAAATGATTCGACCTTACTTAATGTTAATTCATACTGCAATGGATGTACCAAAAGGAGTCATTTCCCTCATGTCGTCTCCAGGATCAGGAACATCATAATCTTCAAAGTCATAGTCTTCCATGTTTTTAAATAATTAACTTTTTATTTTGTTTTATAAAAAAAAATGTCACAAGCATATGGTTCAATTCTCAACCCGTATAGAAGACTGAAAGAGCCCTTTGGTGTGAAGGGAAATAAACAGAATATTATTGTACCAAATAATCCATCTACTATTGATTCAGATCAAATTCTTACTGTTAAATTTCCAGACCTAGGAGCAGATGAAATGATTGTGCCAGGATCTGCACGACTTACTTTCAAAATAGAACTCGCATCAGCAACAGACCCAAACAGGACAGTAGTCCAGAATCTGGGACGGGCAATCGTTAAGAAAATTTCTATAAAACTCGAGGGGCAGGAAATATTTTCTTTACACAATGCAGACATATTTTTAATCTATTCTGATTTATGGCTAACCGCGAATGAAAGGGCTGATCTTGCGTTTCAAGGAATCGAAAACAATGATGCACTGAAACACAGAATAGGCGCCGAAGATGCTAAAGACGGTAACAGGCCTGAAGCTGTAAGTTATGCGTTTGGAAATCGATTTTCCATACCCTTAGATTTTGAGTTGTTAAAAGCGCATGCACCATACTTTCAAGGAGCATTAAAAGACAGATTGTCATATGAACTAACTTTTAATGAATACAAGCGTGTTATCAGATCATCAGACACCGAAGCAAAGTACAGCATTTCTGACATCTCGTTAGAGTTTGACATCGTTAGTAACCCTAACTTAGCACGGCTGATCCAGCAACAATATCAGTCAAAATTAGCAATATATTACGATAGAGTGATTCATCATTCTAAATATCTCAAAAGCAGGGCAGACACTATATGGAACTTTAGTTTTAGTGCCACAGCAAGATCCCTTAAAGGTATTTTGTTGCTGTGTGAAGATGAAGAACCATTCAAAAGACAAAGTGAAAAGTTTATTAATCCTAAAATAACGAAAGTACAATGTTCGATTGAGGGTAGTCCTAATCAAATCTACAGTAGCGGGCTTAAACCTTATCAGCATTTTGACGAAATAAGAAAATTCTTTGGAGGCGGGAGGTCTAGAAGTCCAACAGTAGACCTTGTGTCTAAAGATCTACACCTTTACAGTGTTAGACTTGATGATTATTTAACAACGAAATACGGTTTATGGATTGACCTAAGGTCGACAGAGGATAATCAGTTGCATGGAAGTGGGAGAACTGTTAAAGACGGAATAACCATTCAAATTGATAAAGAAAAAGAGAGTGATAAACCAGTTAATGTATATTTGTTTTTAATATATGATGCGCAGCTGAATATTCAAGATAACAGATTAAAAGATATTCAATACTAAATTATTTTTTGTTTAAAAAAAGTATGTCTGTTCAGGTTTATCCAAAAGTGCCTACGGAGACAGAGTCGCCAAAAGAAGAGATAGCAGCATAAAAACCTTCAGATTAACCAACATTACACAAATGCAACAAAAACTAGAGCAAGACCTTTCAAAATACAGCAAAACCAAACGAAGGTATTCTGCTGCCTTTAATGCTGTTACATATGTTAATACTGGAACATCGACTATTAGTGCTCTATCAGCAGGAACAAGTGTGGGTCTTTTAGCAACAGGCATAGGTGCACCGGTAGCTATACCTCTAGGGGGTGTGTCTTTAACTCTTGGCCTGTGCACATTAGCCGTAAGTGCTGCCAGCAAAAAAATAAAAGCTAAACTCCAAAAGCACACAGCTATGGTTCAACTGATAACAGCTAAACTTAGTTCGTTCAAACTGATAATAAATTAAGCACTAGTTGACTCGAACATCACGGATGAAGAATTTAGTCGTCTACAGGCTGATTTTGAGGACTACAAAAGACAAAAGTTTGATCTTCAAAGAAAGGCAAGGGCAACTTTTTCTCAACAGCCAGACACCGATCAGATAAAAAAGGAATGTTTAAAACAAGTAAACGACACATTAAACTCTGTTCTAAACAGATCACATTAACAACACCAAAGGGCGTTTATACTTTAGTTTATGAGTCCAAGCACAAAAAGACCGTCGATATTGATTCTGACTAAGACGACTTTGGAGACGGCTTCGGAGACGACTTTGGAGACGACTTTGGTGTCGATGACGATGTAATTTGTTTTTAATTTAAATAAATATTTTGAGTTAGAAAAGAAACTCAACATGGAAGATAAGATATATGAAAATCTTGAAGAAATGATGAATGATTTGGACAAGGAAGTGCGTTTGTCAAGAGCACTAAATGAGATCGATTTACAAGTTATTTTCCCAACAAACGTACAGGAAAGTGTTGTACATGCTATTTCTCAAGTGCCAAGTAAACTAACAATAGAACCACCAGTTAAAGTAAGATTAGCTGTTTTGGTTGACTATACAACAATACATAATGAAAATCTATCAACTAAACAGCAGACTATTCTTTCATACAGCGACCTCACGCCTAATTGGGCAGACCAACTGCTTACACACTTTAATGTAGCCTCTGAGGAAGCTAAAATGAGAGGCTCTGGTTGGTCAGAGGGTAAAGTCTTAGATATCAAATTAAAACAGTCTAAGTATGTGCCGATTGTAGGCAATTCATACATTCCGCTACCCCCAGCATTGGTTTCAAAAAGAGCAGTTCTAAACATAAAGAATACAGACAACAAATGTTTTATGTGGTGTGTTCTTGCTAGGCTGCATCACGTTGCTAAAAATGCAGAGAGAGTTACTAACTATTGTCCTTACATCAATGAACTTAACTTCAGTGGAATATCCTTTCCTGTTAGTGTAGATCAAATTGATCAGTTTGAAGAACAGAATCATCCAACAACTGTTAACGTATACACATGGATGAGGAAACAAATCTACAGCCCATCAGAGTGTCCAAGAACAGTCCATCGATTGGCGAACCAGACAAAAATCATGTGGACTTACTCCTGATGTATTCACCAACAGGGTTGCCTTGCCATTACACTTTGATACGAACAATGAGTAGACTGTTAGCATATACTACAAAAAACTATAACAAACAAGAATTCTGCAGAAAATGTTTAACAAGAATTCCATCTGTTCAAGCCGCAACCGAACATATAAAACATTGTATTAGCCCAGTTGACTGTAATACAGAACTAATTACGCCGAGAGAAGGCACTGAAACATCAGCAAACGAGTCCATATGTTGTTTACGCAGACTTCGAATCGCTTATTGTTCCTTATGAAGGACCAACCCCACAGAAACTTCCCAAAACAGTCTTAATGAGTAATCATCAGATTTGTTCGTTTGCCTTCATTATTGTCAGGTCGGATGGCGTCCATTCAGAGCCAGAATTATACAGAGGACCTGATGCTGCAGAATACTTCTTAAAACGCATGCAGCAAGTGCGTAATGACTGTTCTAATAATCTAAACTTATCTGAAATCAAGATGACACCTGAAGACCAAGAACAGTATGAGTCAGCCACACATTGTTGGATTTGTGGGGCGGCCTTGGTTGCCGCCGGTTTAGATGTAACACCAGGCGCAACGAATCCAACGGGTGGCCTTGGTGGCCAGCGGGGTGGCCTTGGTGGCCAGCGGGTAAGAGACCATGATCACATTAGTGGGAAGTTCAGAGGAGCAGCACACAGTACATGCAATCTAAAACTAAAGGTTGATCCTAAGACATAGAAGCTGCCCATCTTCTTTCACAACTTGCGAGGTTACGACTCTCATCTTATATTGCAAGCAGTAACCAGCGACTTTAGGATAAAATGTATTGCACAGTCATCAGAAAAGTACATGTGTTTCAATCTGAATAATCTGTCTTTCTACGACTCTATGCAACACTTGAAGGGATCATTAGAGTCTCTGGCTATGTCATTAAAGTCCTGTCCAATAACAGAAGAATATTTTGACACATCGTTGGCTAGAAAGGGAATATATCCTTATGAGTACATGAATGCATGGGAAAGGTTTGATGAAGATACACTTCCTCCTAAGGGCGCGTTCTTTTCTAGTCTTAGAGGAAAGGACATCAGTGACTCCGACTATCAGCATGCTCAAGATGCATGGCAGAAGTTGATGTGTAAAACAATGGGAGACTATCATGACGCCTATTTAATGGCAGACGTTTGTTGGCGGACGTCTTTGAAAATTATAGAAAGATCTGCATGAAACACTATAGTCTAGATCCTACTCATTATGTTTCTGCGCCCGGGATGAGTTGGGACGCTTTCTTAAAATTTACTGGTGTACAGATTGACCTGTTGTCTGACCTACCAATGCTTCAGATGATTGAAAACGGATTACGTGGAGGAATTAGTATGGCGTCGCACCATTACTGTAAAGCAAACAACAAGTACTTGGACGACTATGATCCAAGTAAAAGGTCTAACTATCTTATGTATTTAGATGCAAACAATCTGTATGGATGGGCTATGGTTCAGTCACTTCCATTACGTAACTTTAAAATGTATAGTGGCGTCTCTGCGGAAGACATTCCTAATTTTGTAGAACGACTGCATACTCTTACAGCCGATCGTAAAAGAGGTCTCATTTTAGAAGTTGATTTAGAATATCCTCATGAACTCCATGACCTACATAATGACTATCCATTAGCAGCAGAAAGCCTAAAGATGACAAAAACAGAACCATCGAAGCTGGTGCCTAATCTTCGAGACAAAAAAAATTATGTCTGTCATTACAGACTTCTACAATTTTATTTAAGTCATGGTTTAAAGTTGACAGCTGTTCATCGTATAATTGCTTTTGATCAAGAACAGTTCATGAAACCATACATAATGAAGAACTCTGATCTCAGAACTAAATCCACAGATGCATCAGAAAAAGACTTTTTTAAGTTGATGAACAACAGCTGTTTCGGAAAGACTATGGAGAATCCGCACAAGCGTAAAGATGTCAGATTGGTTACCAGAGAGAACGACGCAATTAAGCTGACTTCAAAACCTAATTATCAGGACTTTAGAAGATTTCATGATCAGCTTTTTGGCATAATGATGAAGAAAAAGACAGTCAAATTGGACAAACCTGTATTTATTGGGTTTACTGTTTTAGAGCTGTCAAAGCTTTTGATGTTAGAATTTCTTTATGACTACTTTAAACCCTTGTATCCAGAGTCCAGAGTACTTTACACAGATACAGACAGTTTTGTTATAGATATCCCTACTGAAGACGTCTATAAAGACATGGAAATAGAAGTAGCTAAAGGGCATGCAGGATGGTATGATACATCTGATTATCCTAAAGATTCGCCTTTACATTCAACTGTTAATAAGAAGGTTTTAGGCAAGATGAAGGATGAATTATCTGGCATGGTGATCAAGGAGTTTATTGGTTTAAGATCGAAAATGTACAGTGTTTCATGCCAGGAGAAAACCATCAAGAAAGCAAAAGGCATATCTGATCTGCGATCTAATCTACATGAGATCAACACAACTGTTGTAACAAAGAAGTCATTAGATAGTACAAACACTAAACGAGTATTTGTTAATCCAGAGTTTTCATATGCAATTGGGCACTGGAGAACAGTATAATTATATATCTGAATGCGGGAGACGCGAACTCTGTACGCGATGACGCGAACTATGTACGCGATGACGCGAACTCTGTTCGCAATGACGCGAACTCTGTTCGCAATGACGCGAACTATGTACGCGATGTTTATATTTTTCCTCAACTTTTATCATAAGCGTAATTGTATCATCATCCAATTTAGCCATATTATTATTTATGTTTGCTACATGTGTTCGAATTTTTTTGATCATTTCTAGATATTCTTTATCCCAATTTGGGGGCGATGTTTTGGGTTGTGGCTGTTCTAGCATGAGATCATCAGTCTTCTTAAATATTTCTCTAATACTGCGATTATAATGATATAATTCTTGCATTAATTTCAAGGCCTCTTCCTTCACTATTCTTGCTTCATTCTGTGCTTCCTTTTGAGCTTCCATTTTAGACTCAAATATATTTACGTAAATCAATTAAACGGAACTGTGTCTGGCGGGATTATTTGCAGTTCTTCCTTCACAAAAGATCTTTGAGGGGCTGGTCGTTTTGTTGTGTCAGTTTCTCGTAAATAATACACAGGCGGATTCATTTTTACAATTCTTTTTATTTCATATGGGTCAAAACTCCAAACTGGATCTGTTGCCCTGATGCGAGTGTCCCCTTCTGCTTCTCCCAGTAAATAAAGGTACCTTACTTCCAAACCAAATGGTAATAGTTTGCCGGATGAACTGGAGTCTCCTTCAACAACATTTATTGTTTTTCGTTTGATTGCTTGTACTGGTTTTAGTCCTGTTAATTTAAATTCTTCATTATTCATTGCGCGCAAAACTGATGGCAGTCTTCTAACCCATTCTGTGTTGCGAGAATTGTCAATCAGCTCTCTGTGATACTGGTAGGAGAAAAGTCTTTCAGATAACTGTTTGTTAAAGTTTTCAACCAAAGCCTGTGATCTGTGAACTCCTGGAATGCCTCTTTTAATGGTAACTCTATGTTTTAACAATAATTGATTCACTTGGCCTTTAAATTCTTTTCCTTCATCAACTTGAATCATGCGAGGATAAGTTAAGGGGCCTCGTTGATATATCAGTTGTATAGCTACAGCAACAGCAGAAGCACTCTTTTGTGTTAATGGTTCCGCATCTTTGTATCTTGAAGCCATGTCTATGACTGTAAGTGCGTACTTAAATCTTTTTCGTCTAATCGTATCATGGGGTAAATATAGAAGGTCCATTTGATGGGTGTCGTTTGGTGTTGTATTCACAAAGTGCGGTCTCTGTATTTGTTTAGGCGCCGGTAGATAAATTTGCCAAATCGCTTGTTTAGATAACCATTCCTTTACTGTTTGTTCACTGACTCCCGCTGCTTGGCTTAGCTTTTTGATTGCCGTGATTCCCTTCCAATATCCTTTTGGCGAATAATAGATTTTGTTCATTTTTTATTCAGCCAATACTTTGTGCAACAAAATACACAACGGTCATACCAAAAGCAATAAACACGAGTTCTTTCATCTTTTGTTTTTCTGATGGTTGATAAAAGTCACTGAATTTTGGTGGGGCAATGTCTCGATTGGTTTGCCTGTTACTAGATAATATTCTTTTATTGCTTGATCAACATCTTTAAATGTGTAAGCTGCATGTCCCTGTTTTTTCAGTTTGTCGTTAATAAAATCTAACTGCTCAATTCTCTGCTTTTCATACGCGGCTTGTGCCGCGGCTAGTTCCTCCATAGCTTTGTTATGTCTTTTTCTCTCGCCGTCATCCCGTAGTTTACTAAATGCGTAATTACTTCCGCTAAAAGCAAGCGCATTAACCACAGCGCCACCTATCATCATTACGAGTGAAGCCATTTTTATAAATGTATTTTTTTTTACATATTTATATTCTCCGGAATTATTCCTTGCTTAACTAGAAAATCTTTCGTAGCAAATGAAGCTGTAATAATAGCAATCAGTTTTGCTGAGTCTTCAAAGTCTAGTTTGCCAAGATCTGCCGGTTTTATTTTTAACAAGCTTTTACCAAGCATTGAATATCCTACACTTAGACCTCCAATAACAGCAGAATGGTATACAAGGTTAACAACAGTTTTTTTCGGAAACAAGATTAACACACCATATTTCTGACACAGAATTAATTTTACCTGGTTATAACTTTGTTCGAAATGACCCTTCCAGACCAAGAGAAACAGGTTTACTTGTTTATGTTCACGAATCTATTAAATTTAATCGAGCCGCTTCGCTCGAAAAATATCATATAGAATCACTATGGATAGAGTTACAGTTTAAAACTTCCAAACCGATTCTCTTAGGCTTTATTTACAGAAACCCAGCAGAACATGCTGACTGGATAGATAACTTTACTCTAATGATGGAGGAGGCGTCCTTACTCTCAAACGAAATTATTCTACTGGGTGATTTTAACATTGATCTTTTGAAAGCGAACAAATCCTGGATTCAAACCTACACGTCTTTTAATCTGACTCAGTTAATCGATAAGCCAACACGAATCACTGCTACTTCCCAAACTCTCATTGACCATGTTTACACATCTTCTGTACGTACCATAATAGAAATATGTTCACCAGTTTTTGGATGCAGCGATCACTCCCCTGTCTGTTTTACTTGGTCTAAACGAGGCGTTAAAATCCCCCTAAATCATCACAAGTATATTACGTACAGGAACTTTTCAGGCTTTGATAAAGACTTGTTCCTTACAGATCTGATGAATTCCTCACTTTCCTCTGTGTATCAGTTCACAAATCCCGATGAAGCCTTAGAAGTTTGGTATCACACTTTTCTCAATGTTTACAATAAGCACGCTCCATTAAAAACAATTCGTGTCAAAAGTACCCCTAAAAAGCCTTGGATAACAAGTGATATAGAAAAATCCATGGATTTAAGAGACTCACTTCTAGCATCAGGTAATCGTATAGAATTTATGAAACAAAGAAATCTTGTTAACTATTTAAAACGCTCAGCCAAAAAGAAATATTTTAAAGATCTTATTTACTCTAAAACAGACAACCGATCAGTTTGGAAGGCTATCAATCAGCTTAGCAATAAAAATTCTAACGCTCGTGCTACAACACCGAAATATGTATCAGTTGAAATGTTGAATACACACTTCTGCAATATTGCCAATTTCATCATAAAAAGAAACAGATCCTCACAAAACGATTTAGATGTTCTGATGAATTTTTGTCAATCCAAAAATGTCACAACATGTCTAGATATTCCGTTGTTATGTGTACACGAAGTATGTAATGCTCTTACTCACTTAAAGCAAAGTAGTACTACTGGCCTTGATGGCATTGACGGAAAGATTCTCAAACTGTCAGCCCCTGTAATTGCTGAAACACTTATATATACAATCTCTGCATTTATAAAAATCAGTTCCCCAAGGCTTTTAAAATTGCTAGAGTAATGCCGATCTATAAAACAGGTGATCACACCGATCCGTCTAACTACAGGCCCATTTCTATTTTGTCTGTACTGTCTAAACCATTGGAAAACCATCTAAATAAACATATTCTCGATCACTTCAATTCTTTCAATTTATTTCATCAAGACCAATCCGGTTTTAGGGCTAATCACTCGTGCCAAACAGCACTGACAAACCTAGTTGATCAATGGCTTACTAATATAAATAACGACAAAATTACAGGTGTTCTCATGGTAGATTTTATGAAAGCCTTTGATGTTATTGATCGCAATCTTCTTCTTAAAAAGCTAAAGATATACAACTTATCAGAGAATTCGTTAGAACTCCTATCTTCATTTCTTTCCGATAGAAAGCAAATGGTCTCAGTAAATGAATCTGTATCTCCTACATTATCCATTAGTCATGGTGTGCCTCAAGGGTCAGTACTCGGACCTATCTTATTTTCCATATATATAAACGATTTACCTCTATTCATTGATAGTCTCTGTGAAATGTTCGCTGATGACACCACAATACACTGTAGTCTTAAAAAAATTGAAAATATATTTGCAAGTTTACAAGAAAGTATAAACAAATTAATCATATGGTCTGAACTCGATCATATGTGTCTCCATCCTCAGAAAACGAAGTACTTGATAATAACCACCAGACAAAAGCGTCAAAATATTTCTTATGATTCCCTATCTCTTAGTATAAATAATGAAATAGTTGAAGAAGTTGACCATCATAAAGTCCTTGGTGTCATTTGTAGACAATAATTTGTCATGGTCTTCTCATGTCACAATGCTTTGCAAACTTCTGTCTCAAAAGATTCACCAGCTTTCAAAACTAAAATATTTCTTAGACCAACATTGTCGTAAGCTGTTTTTTACTTCGTACATTGAATCTCATTTGAATTACTCTTCTACATTGTGGGATTCGGCCAGTTATAACGTATTAAAACCACTCTTCAGTCTTCATAGACGGGCTGTGAAACTCGTTCTTCTCAAATCTACAACTGTAACTCCCTCTGATTATAAACGTTTAGACATTTTGCCTCTAAAATGGAAACTCACTCATAACAAAGCAATTTTCATGTTTAAGATAATGTCCAATCATGCACCACCAACTTTG
>CM065743.1:49400052-49425052 GCA_033310375.1 Conus canariensis | reverse complement strand
CTAAAAACCTACACAGAAATAGGAATTTTGCCTTTTGCCGAAAATATGAAACTTGCTTCAGCAAAATATATATTAAGGAGTCATTCAACGTAAAATTCATGTATCAAGGAAACTGGTTTAAAATCAGAAATACATTTTCCAAAGCGAGCACAGAGTTTTGACTCTGTAAAAACTATAGGCTCCTATACGTCCCAATTATTTACAGATGCTGGTGTTGAACCCCAAACAGTAGCTCCTCAAACGAGTTACAGTAATATTCCTCAATGGGAGCTTAGTAAGGCTAATTTCGATATTAATTATACAGATTTAAGGAAAAGTGATGGGACCATGCTGGCAGCATATGTCAAGGCACATATAAACGAACACTATATAAATCATCTTAAAATATATACAGACGGTTCTCTACTTGAAAACCAATTATCAGGTGCTGCATTCATTATTCCATCATTAAAAATAGAGAAATCGTATCACATTGGGAAAAATGTCTCTGTATTCACAGCAGAGCTAATTGCCATTATTATGGCACTGAACTATCTTCTTAGTTTTCCATATTCGATATTTCAAATATTATTTTGTGTCGATTCAAAATCTGTCTTACAAGCTTTAAAATATTCTCATACAAGAGTGAGAGGAGAAATGATATCTGAGATATACCATTTAATTCATTTTTTGTCTTTACGTGGTTCCTCTATTGACTTTTGTTGGATTCCATCACATTGTGGTTTAGCAGCAAATGAAAGGGTTGATCGGTTAGCCAAAAATGGTGCAGCTAAGAAAAAGAGCTTTACAAAAATAAATATTCCTTTATCCTTGTATGAAAATTATAGTCTTTCAAATAAAGCATCATGGGATTCGGTGATAGGAATACAAAAAGAGTGTCCAAACATAATAAAGGACAACAAGGGAAAATTCTTTAAGAAGCTTGTAAAATATAAAACGGGACACAATCTCCACCAGGAACGACTTTTGAAGAGTCTGATCTTTAGACTCAGACTTGATGCATACAAAACAAAATATTGTAAAAATGTCACTTGCATTTGTGGCCAAAATATTACACTATTCCATGTCATCTTCCTTTGTAGAAATACTAAAAAATATTTACCTACTTGGTTATTAAGTTTGAACCCATCAATCGCGAACATTTTTGGGAACGAAGCGAAGGCTATAGAAGTTGTTAGGGCAATTGTTAGGAGTCCAGTTGGACATTTACTTTGATTCTCAAGTTATTTGTTTGATTTATTTTCTTATTAGTTCAATGGTTAAAAATGTTTTGTTTCTTTAAAAATGTTCAGATATGAATCCAGGCTAAAGCAGTTTACATTTATGCCGGTAGATTAGAATGGGGTTAAAGTGATTGTCACTTATTGGTATCTCATTAATTAAATAGACTATGCATGCAAAGATTAGTATACTACACTACCTCCACACTCCATACACTTTTAATGACATTTTTAAAACAACACACACATTTATCCCCCCCTCCCCCCCCAACACACACACACACACACACACACACACACACACACACACACACACACACCACACACACGACATACACACACCGGACCCTTTTACATGTGTTTTTCTGTTTTGCGTTTGTTTGTTTGTATGCCTGTTCGTTTGTCTCTTGTTTTTGTCTAAGATCACTGTAAAGTGGATAGACATTAAATTAAAGAACGAACACACACACACACACACACACACACACACACACACACACACACACACACACACACACAATATATATATATATATATATATATATGTGTGTGTGTGTGTGTGTGTGTGTGTGTGTGTGTGTGTGTGTGTACGCGCGCGCGCACACACGCCTTTGTGTGTGTGTGTGTGTGTGTGTGTGTGTGTGTGTGTGTGTGTGTGTGTGTGTGTGCATACATACTTACATATATACATATATATGGTTATGAATAATAGGTCGTCAACACCGCCCACGGAGTTCATTTTTTTATAATTCAAGCTTTCGCCTGTCAAAAGGCTTCTTCAGGAACCGGATCGTGCTTTCATCTCCCATGTGAAATATCAACTAAGGCCATGCCATCTTGAAAGCAACATGTTCCTAGCCAGCAACTCTTGTTACCAAAATGGGTAAGAAGCCATGCCATCTTGGAAGCAACATGTTCCTAGCCAGCAACTCTTGTTACCAAAATGGGTAAGAAGCCATGCCATCTTGGAAGCAACATGTTCCTAGCCAGCAACTCTTGTTACCAAAATGAGAAGGAAGCCATGCCATCTTGAAAGCAACATGTTCCTAGCCAGCAACTCTTGTTACCAAAATGGGAAGAAAGCCATGCCATCTTGAAAGCAACAGCAGAATGACTTTTCCTTATTCTGTCCCATCGCACCTGTTCTTAGCCAGTTTCCGTTGACATCAGACAAACAGGGCGACAGTTTCCAGGGGAAGACGGTGTGGTGTATGTGATCAACCCGGCTGTTCCCCTCCCTTTGTGACATCTTACATGGGTGAGGTTTGGGGGCAATTCTGTGCTCACTGCTTCAGGACACGTGGCGCTGTGTTGTCTCCAGCAATGACTTACATGGGTGAGGTTTGGGAGCAATTCTGTGCTCACTGCTTCAGGAAACGTGGCGCTGTGTTGTCTCCAGCAATGACTTTCACAGATGTGACGGTGCAGTGAAGGATTCCCTCCAGGAACTGCACAGGCCTGGGTTCCAAGGATGGACAATGTCGTCAAGCATGACTACAGAGCGGTTGAGGGAGGCTTGATGTTTGTGTGAGGTGTGTTTGTGCTGCTTGTTGTTCATTCTTTTTCCACATTCTCCTCATCTGCCTGTGCTTTCATTTCAAGAACCTCAGCCCATCTCCTCTCTCACCTCTCTGTCAGATCCTCCCCCCTCTCCTCTACCCTTACCATACCACCTCTCCTACCTTGCACGTGCAAGCGTGACTGCAAAGTGCGCGGCACAACCATCTTGTTCAGTCTATCCATCCACGTGAGCATGCTCACAGAGACCTAACCCCCATGTTTACCAAGTCCGGGTCCCCATGTAATTGTGATGTCATTTAGCAGACAGATCACCATAATTTACCATGTCCAACCACAGTATGCACAGCTGTTTACTTGCTCATACAAACGACTTTCCTCAAAGGCCAGTTTTGTGTGTACTCTCATTATGTGTGGCTAATGTTTGTTTGGTAATTTGGTTTGACTGTTTGAGTTACGATTCACTTCAGAATTACAGACTGTGGTGTGTCTCCATTTGACGCCAATGGAGCGCTGGCATCAACAGCGCTGTCTCACTGATTAGTCCCAACCAGTGGACGAAAGGCCTCTGAGCAGGCGATATGAATGGTTTTGTTTTCAAGATGGAATACGATGTTTCTCATGTGCTGCTTGTGAAGGATTTCATATTGATAATCTACCCCCCCCCCCCCCTTTTTTTTTTATATTCCCGTTTTCTGACTATTACACCCACCCACCCTCTCCCCATTTTTCCTCCTTTGTTTTAATCCATGCCAAGTGACTAATCCAACAACAGATGAATTGTTAGCAAGCACTTATTTTCCCTCCATTACTACATTCGTTCACCATATCATTGTTTGGTCAATCAGTGCAAAATTGCATTTGTTCGGAGATTCAAATAAAAGCTGCTCTGCACAATTCTTAGCCGCCATCAGCGCTTGTGTGAGTGAGAATGCTTGAGTTATTAAGCAGTACAGCTGCCCACTCTGATTATATGCAGCTTTTGTCTCCCATGTAGCCTTAAATGGAGGCTCAAGCGAAGGCTCCAATATCCCCCCCCCCCCCCACACACACACACACACACTGATTACTCTTTACCTCATGATTCATTTTTTTAGTGACTCATTTCATTGCAGGGTTTTCTTCCCGTTTTACTTTCCTACCCTTCACCGGCTGCATCGGGGGAGACTTTGGATTCTGTTTTGTGATCCGTTGATGGTGAGAATACCATTGAATTATAGCATACCACTATTTGACACCAAGGGAGCTCTGACATAATTATAGACTGTGGCGTACCACCATTTGACACCAAGGGAGCTCTGACATAATTATAGACTGTGGCATACCATCATATGACACCAAAGGAGCTCTGATATAATTATAGACTGTGGCATACCACCATTTGACACCAAGGGAGCTCTGACGTAATTATAGACTGTGGCATACCATCATTTGACACCAAGGGAGCTCTGACATAATGAGTCGGCTCTCACTGATGAGTGTGACTCTGTAGATGAAAGGCCTGTGAGCTGGCAATAATTATGAATGGTTCTGTTTTCAAGATAGACTACGATGGCCCCCATATGCTGCGTGTGCAGGATTTTATGTTTATCATCTAACACCCTAAAAGCGTATTTCTGTTGTTGTTTTTTTCGTCTCTCATCCACCTTACCTTTTTCTCTCCTTTTTTTCAATATTTGCCATTACTATTGTAATGATGGAGGGATTGTTAGGCAGCGCTTGGCTACCCAACTACAAATTTGTTTAAAGAGAGAGAGAGAGAGAGAGAGAGAGAGAGAGAGAGAGAGAGAGAGAGATCTGTGTATTTTTCTATCTGCTTGTGTGTGTGTGTGTGTGTGTGTGTGTTGTGTGTGTGGTGTGTGTGTGTGTGTAGTATATCCGCTGCGTAGCTCGTATTTACTAGTCACGATTTAAGTGGATTGAAGAAAGTGACTGACTCTAACCTGTCCAAAGTTTTTTTGTAACTGCTGGATGACTGTATTTATTCTGCTGGATTGACTGTATTCTGCTGGATTGACTGTATTCATTTTGCTGGATTGACTGTATTCATTCTGCTTGATTGACTGTATTCATTCTGCTGGATTGACTGTACTGATTCTGCTGGATTAACTGTATCTATTCTGCTGGATTGACTGTGTTCATTCTGCTGGATTGACTGTATTGATTCTGCTGGATTGACTGTATCTATTCTGCTGGATTGACTGTGTTCATTCTGCTGGATTGACTGTATTCATTCTGCTGGATTGACTGTATTCATTCTGCTGGATTGACTGTATTCATTCTGCTGGATTGACTGTACTGATTCTGCTGGATTGACTGTATTTATTCTGCGTATTGACAGTATTCATTCTGCTGGATTGACTGTATTTATTCTGTTCTGTTGGACACAGTGACCAAAGTCATGATCAGCCTACAATGAATAATGGATCGTCAGAGCATGGACGATAACAGCATTACACCTACATTCACATTAACACTAGCCCAATTTCACCCAATATTAGGCGTTGAATGAGCTGATAAACGACTGACCCAAAATTCACAACTGTCTGAAAGTTTCAGCCAGGGACAATATCAAATATGTTCCTGCTAAACGCTCACGAAGAAGGCAACGAAAACTGCTTACACGTGACGATGATGATGATAATGATGATGATGATGATGATGATGATGATGATGATGATGATGATGATGATGATGATGACGACGACGTGAAGAAGAAGAAGAAGAAGAAGAAGAAGAAGAAGAATACAAGAAGATGACAATGATCAATGATTAAATCATCGATCCAGTGGAAGTGAACTCTCTGTTGGATCCGTGTCAGCCCAGTGTCACGGGCAGTGGAACTATGACAGCAAGCTGATCACGGGCCAACAGCTTTCTTTGGGTAATGTCCTGAAGCCATCATCTGCTCGACATTTGGCGTCACTGTCATCACTTGGACATAGAGGTAGGGCAGCAATTGAACCTGAACATGGAGAAAAATTATGAAGAGGGAGAGGATACGTAATGGATTATTTCTCACAGGTTTCAATAAGTACTGATAGTTTTTAGGTATGCGGGAACAAAATGTCTTCATTTCCATTCTTCTTGTAAGACCTGTTCTTCCTATGAGCCACAAAACTGTCAACCGTGACTCGTTAAGGGACACCAACACTGGGTTGATGAAAACAGTTTGAACGTCACGGCACATTTGTGCCGAGTACCTGTGTCAGTATCGTGACAGCACGCTCCATTTGACAGGTTCCAGCTTGTTAGTGAGTGAGTGAGTTCTCTAATTTAGAATCTGTTCACACTTGGTGATATTACGCTCCATTTGACAGGTTCCAGCTTGTTAGTGAGTGAGTGAGTTCTCTAATTTAGAATCTGTTCACACTTGGCGATATTACGCTCCATTTGACAGGTTCCAGCTTGTTAGTGAGTGAGTGAGTTCTTTAATTTAGAATCTGTTCACACTTGGCGATATTAGACTTTACAAAAAGAAAGGAGCGAGGGGAAGGGGAGTGCTTATAAAAATCTATTCCAGCTTGTTGCAGGATCATAGAGAGTAGGTGTCTGAAAAGAAGAAAGCAAGGCTTTCTCAACAAACAAACAAACAAACAAACAAACAAACAAAAACTTGTTGGAGGCATGATTATCTCCTGAATAACTACATACTTGAAATGTCTGTCGATATTTGGAGCGTGGATCTGTGACAATGGTCTACTTTGTCACTAACTGAAGTTGAAAGTTCTGAACATCCAGTTAGAGCTCTGTCTGTTTGGGATTTACCTCTCTTCATGGTCGCCGTAGCAGCTGTGGTAGTTTAACCCTGGGTCTGAGGACGAGCAGGATTTTTTTGTTTCAATCGCCAGACATATAAGTGTCGACAATGACGACACGTTTGCATGATATTATTTTCAAGAAAAAAACGAAAAAGGTCATGACCCGATGCACCGCTTTCTGGTCAGCTGCCACTGACAACTGATGGCTATTTGTTTTGCTTTTTTTCCCTCTTTTCTTTCTTTCTTTCTTTCTTTCTTTCTTTCTTCTTTAATCTCTTCTACCTGAACACGCCCGTAAGTAGCAGTATGCCCCAAACGGCTCCAAATGTGTGTGTGTGTGTGTGTGTGTGTGTGTGTGTGTGTGTGTGTGTGTGTGTGTGTGTGTGTGTGTGTGTGTGTTGTATCCTCCTCTACCAGAGGACAACCACGAGCAGAAGCATGCCCCAAACGTCTTGTTCGCAACACCTGGGCTCGAGACACAGTGTAAGCAACCAGCCTACGAGCCAAAGGTACGCTGCAGGGAGGGGGGCGTATGTTACCGTTCACATCTTCGATATATCTCATTTACAAACGGATGTAAAGCATGGAAGCTAACAATTCTGCAATCCTTCTAGCTGGTAAACAATGAAATATCAAGATCAAAGTGTTTTATGACGGAGTAGGTGGTAGGTGGACACTTTAGACGCCTGTGTCTTTGTATGACGTGTTTGTCAATTGTCCGGTTGGACATCTTGCTGGTAACGCTACGATTACCCTACGCGTGTGATTCTGTCTATGTTAATTCGCTTTAACTAACACTCACACACACACACACACACACACACACACACACACACACACACACACACACACACACACACATTGCGCACACACACACATACACACACGCGCGCGCGCGTGCATACACATACAACACACACACACACACACAAGCACACACACACACACACACACACACACACACACACACACACACACACACACACACACACGATACAAAGAATACAGACCGCAAGATCTGTAAACATACACGTAAACTTTTTCAGAACATCTTTTTTGAATTACATGAATTATGCTACTCTAGATATGAAGTTCGTTTCCATGCAAAAAAAAAAAAAAAATCAAATTATCTTTGGAAGCACCACACACTTCAGATAAGATCAAAAAAAAGAAGTCTTTGATGATGGGGGCAGGAATAATTCGGATAGTAGAGCGCCAGACTCGTGATCGTGGGGATGCGGGTTCGAATCTCCGCCGGGCCGTTTTGGTAAAGGGGGATTTTTTCCCCCCCTGGATTTATCATTGGTTCTGACTCAATTTTTCAAAGAGTCCTTCAAACGAGACTGTAAACCGAGGTTCCGAATCAAAACGCACGCATAACATTTTGCACACACATTTAATCCAGTCACTAACTTTCGGAAGAGACGGCCAGTCTGGCCTTCGTATGGAAGACACGTTACACATAGCATGCACCCCACATGACAAATTGACAGAATGAGGGACGTAAGGAAACTGAGTGAACAATATTGAACGATATTGACTAGATGACACGTTACACATAGCATGCACCCCACGTGACAAATTGAAAGAATGGACGTAAGGTAACTGAGTGAACAATATTGAACGGTATTGACAGATGACACACTACACATAGCATGCACACCGCGTGAGAAATTAAAACAATGATGGAAATAAGGGAATTGAGTGAACAATACTGACACAGGAAACGACGGAATGAAGCACAGGCAGGGAGCTCTTCAGTCAGCACTACCTAGGGAAGTAGTCCGTTGTGTACAAGAGAGTGTAGATTTTCAGCGCCTACAACGTCTGGCAAGGCGATTTAAAGATGCTTTATTATTATTATTACTATTATAATATTCATTCGAAAACGCGCAGATATAGTATAGGAACTTGTAGAAGCAAACCCTAACAGAAAAAAAAATAATCGCATAAGCCTATCTTTTCTCAGTAAGCTTTCATAGCAGACTATGGTCTTCATTACAGATTCGAACCTTACACCCACCAGCATTCACAGCAGACGATAATCCTTGTTACAGATTGGAACCTTACCTCAGCCAGTTTTTTACACAAGACTATGTTCCTTATTACAGATTGAAAACTCTACCTCAGCCAGTTCACACACAAGACGATATTACACATTACATCAACGAATCTTATCTCAACCAGTTTTAACTTCAGTTCATGCTCTTTCTTGCAGATACTAACCTTACTTCGATCAACCTTCACGGAAGATGTTCTTCTTGACAGATCCAAACATTACATCAATATCCTTTCACAGACAATGTTCCTCACTACAGAGCCAAGCCATACTGTCAGCACAATTTCATATTAAACAATGTTCCTCACTACAGAGACAAACCACGCTGTCAGCACAATTTCATATCAAACAATGTTCCTCACTACAGAGCCAAACCATACTGTCAGCACAATTTCATATCAAACAATGTTCCTCACTACAGAGCCAAACCATACTGTCAGCACAATCAATTTTATATCAAACAATATTCCTCACTACAGTGCCAAACCAACTCCGCCTGGTTGTAACCTTCGGGGAATATCCAGCCGGTCCCAAGCCCGGATAAAGGAGGAGGGTTGGGCATGGGGTTAACACCCCCATCCTGTAAAAACCAGCTTGTTACAGAAACGCCAACAGCAGACCAAGGAACTTCTACCCTCGGAGAGGAAGGGTCCTCCTCAAGAGGACGTATGACGCCGTGTAGTGAAAGCCGTGAGTCAACGGAAGCTACAAGGCCGACCCCCCTTCTATCGACTAGGACCATCAACGTCGGAACATGGAATGTGAGGACCATATATGAGACGGGAAAAACATCACAAGTAGCGGCAGAAATGAAAAGCTACCACCTCACTCTGCTTGGAATCAGTGAGACCCGTTGGACACAGTCAGGACAAAAGAGACTGCTCAGCGGAGAGATGTTGCTGTATTCCGGACATGAAGAAGACAACACTCCACACACAGAAGGTGTAGCATTCATGCTGTCTTGACCTGCTTAGCAAGCTCTGATAGCATGGGAAGCACACGGACCAAGAATCATTGCAGCATCCTTCAGAACTAAGAAGAAGAAGATAAAGATGAATGTCATCCATTGCTATGCCCCAACCAATGACAGCGATGAAGAAGCAAAAGACCGCTTCTACGACAGACTACAGGACATCATAGCCAAGTACCCAGAGAGAGATGTCAACATCCTCATGGGCGATTTCAATGCCAAAATCGGACAAGACAACACCGGGTATGAGGAAGTGATGGGAAGACACGGACTGGGAGAGATAAACGAGAATGGCGAGAGATTTGCAGACTTCTGTGCTATGAACAACCTGGTCATCGGTGGCAGCATTGTCCCGCACAGAAGAGTACACAAGGCCACCTGGGTATCACCAGATCTAGCGACAGAAAATCAAATTGACCACATCTGTATGGCCAAGAAATTCAGGAGGTCCCTACAGGATGTAAGGGTGAGAAGAGGAGCAGACGTTGCATCTGACCACCACCTACTGGTCGCCAGGCTGAAGCTGAAACTGAAGAAGAACTGGATGAAACCAACTATAAAGAGGCAGAAGTACAACCTCAGCCTATGAAAGATCCAACGACCAGAGAAGATTTCAAGCTGTCCCTCGCCAAAAAATACCAAGTGCTACAAGAACTACTTGAGGATGAGGCTGATCTGGAGACCCACTGGCAAAAAGTGAAGGAAACACTCACATCAACCTGTCAGGAAGTAGTGGGCCCTAAGAGATACCAACAGAAGGAATGGATATCTGCAGACACACTGTGCAAAATGCAGGACAGAAAGCAGAAGAAGGCAGCAGTAAACAACAGCCGAACAAGGGCGGCAAAGGCCAAAGCACAAGAAGACTACACAAAAGCCAACAGAGAAGTGAAGAATAGCGCAAGAGCAGATAAGCGGAAGTATGTTGACAGCCTGGCGGAAGAAGCAGAGGAAGCAGCAGCCAGTAACAACATGAAGCAGCTGTACGACACCATCAAGAAACTGTCAGGGAAGTACAGCAGACCCGAGCGACCAATCAAGGACAAGGTAGGAAACACTGTCCAGGGAATGGAGCAACAACTGAGCAGATGGGCAGAGCACTTTGAAGAGCTTCTGAACAGACCCGTCCCACCAAATCCCCCTGACATCGATCCAGCCGACAGAGACCTTGACATCAATTGCGAGCAACCAATGCGAGAGGAGATCAGGAAAGCCATCAAGCTACTGAGGAACGGCAAGGCAGCAGGACCAGACAACATCCCTGCAGAAGCACTCAAGGTAGACCTGGAAGCAACTGTAGAGATGCTCTACCATCTTTTCGTGAAGATTTGGGAAGAAGAAGAGGTACCAGCAAACTGGAAGGAGGGCTACCTCATCAAACTACCGAAGAAAGGAGACCTCAGCAACTGCGCAAACTACAGAGGAATAACACTTCTGTAAGTGCCAGGAAAAGTCTTCAACAGGATCCTTCTCGAGAGAATGAAATGTGCAGTTGACCCCCTCCTCCGAGACCAGCAGGCTGGCTTCTGCCAGAACAGATCATGCATCGACCAGACTGCCACCTTGCGCATCATCGTTGAGCAGTCTTTAGAGTGGAACTCATCACTGTACATTAACTATGTCGACTATGAGAAGGCGTTTGACAGCGTTGACCGCGAAACCCTCTGGAAGCTGCTACGCCATTATGGAGTGCCAACTAAACTGGTCACCTTGATCAAGAACTTCTACAATGGAATGACTTGCCGGGTGGTCCATGGTGGACAGCTCACAGACAGCTTCAGGGTGAGGACTGGAGTCAGACAAGGCTGCCTCCTGTCGCCTTTTCTTTTCCTCCTGGTGATCGACTGGACCATGAAGAGGTCAACAGCACACAGAAGAAATCGAATCCAGTGGACACTATGGGACCAGCTTGATGACTTGGACTTCGCTGACGACCTAGCCCTGCTTTCCCACAGCCACCAACAGATGCAAGACAAGACAACAGAGCTAGAAGCCACCTCCTCACAAGTTGGTCTCAAGATCCATGAGGGCAAGACCAAGATCCTCAAGATCAACACGGAAAGTGAGGACCCAGTCACACTGCATGGAAGCGAGCTGGAAGAAGTGGAGGCCTTTACATATCTGGGCAGCATCATTGACAAGCAGGGTGGCACAGACGCAGACGTCAGAGCAAGAATCGGCAAGGCGAGGGCAGCATACTTGCAGCTGAAGAACATATGGAGCTCCAAGGTGGTATCGACTCGCACGAAGATCAGACTGTTCAACTCCAACGTCAAGTCAATACTACTGTATGGAGCCGAGACATGGAGGACAACAAAGACCACCACCAGGAAAGTGCAGACTTTCATCAACAGATGCCTGAGAAGAATCCTCCAGATCCACTGGCCCAACACCATCAGCAACTCAGACCTGTGGCAGCGTACCAACCAACTGCCAACCGAAGATGAGATCCGCGCAGAAGATGGGGATGGATTGGGCACACCCTGAGGAAGCCAGCCAGTAACATTACCAGACAGGCGTTATCATGGAACCCCCAGGGAAAACGGAAAAGAGGACGGCCAAGAAACACCTGGCGACGGGACCTTGAGGCAGACAGCAAGAAGATGGGACACACCTGGAAACAACTAGAGAGGGCAGCCCAGGACCGAGGACTCTGGCGGACTGTTGTCGGCGGCCTATGCTTCGGGAGGAGCGACGGGCAAAACTGACTGACTGACTGACAGTGCCAAACCTTACTGTCAGCACAATTTCATATCAAACAATGTCCCTCACTACAGAGCCAAGCCACGCTGTCCGCACAATTTCATATTAAACAATGTTCCTCACTACAGAGACAAACTACGCTGTCAGCACAATTTCATATCAAACAATATTCCGCACTATAGAGCCAAACCATACTGTCAGCACAATATCATATGAAACAATGTTCCTCACTACAGAGACAAACCACGCTGTCAGCACAATTTCATATCAAACAATGTTCCTCACTATAGAGCCAAACCATACTGTCAGCACAATCAATTTCATATCAAACAATGTTCCTCACTACAGAGACAAACCACGCTGTCAGCACAATTTCATATCAAACAATGTTCCTCACTACAGAGCCAAACCATACTGTCAGCACAATTTCATATGAAACAATGTTCCTCACTAGAGCCAAACCATACTGTCAGCACAATTTCATATCAAACGATGTTCCTCACTACATAACCAAAACTCATCTCAGCCAACTTTCTCCATAGATGATATTTCTCTTTACAGATTCAAAGCGTTCATCTACCAACTTTGACAGCTAGCTACGCTGTACAGATTCAAAGCGTTCATCTACCAACTTTGACAGCTAGCTACGCTGTACAGATTCAAAGCGTTCATCTACCAACTTTGACAGCTAGCTACGCTGTACAGATTCAAAGCGTTCATCTACCAACTTTGACAGCTAGCTACGCTGTACAGATTCAAAGCGTTCATCTGCCAACTTTGACAGCTAGCTACGCTGTACAGATTCAAAGCGTTCATCTGCCAACTTTGACAGCTAGCTACGCTGTACAGATTCAAAGCGTTCATCTGCCAACTTTGACAGCTAGCTACGCTGTACAGATTCAAAGCGTTCATCTGCCAACTTTGACAGCTAGATACGCTGCTCACAACAAATTGAAATCGTACACCGGCCAACTTAAAATGTAATTAATATCCCTGACTACAGATTCAAACCTTACTTTAGTCAACTTTAAAAGGAGTCAATATAGCTCATCACAGATCCAAATCTTACTGCTTACTGTAGTCAACTTTAAAAGGAGTCAGTGTAGCTCATCACAGATTCAAACCTTACTGTAGTCAACTTTAAAAGGAGTGAGTGTAGCTCATCACAGATCCAAACCTTACTGTAGTCAACTTTAAAAGGAGTCAGTGTAGCTCATCACAGATTCAAACCTTACTGTAGTCAACTTTAAAAGGAGTCAGTGTAGCTCATCACAGATTCAAACCTTACTGTAGTCAACTTTAAAAGGAGTCAGTGTAGCTCATCACAGATTCAAACCTTACTGTAGTCAACTTTAAAAGGAGTCAGTGTAGCTCATCACAGATTCAAACCTTACTGTAGTCAACTTTAAAAGGAGTGAGTGTAGCTCATCACAGATCCAAACCTTACTGTAGTCAACTTTAAAAGGAGTCAGTGTAGCTCATCACAGATTCAAACCTCACACCTGCCAGCTTTCACAGCAGATGGCCTTCCTCGTGTCTCATCTGTCATAGGAGTGTGGATGCATATGGCCTTCCTCGTTTCTCATCTGTCATAGGAGTGTGGGTGCAGATGGCCTTCCTCGTTTCTGATCTGTCATAGGAGTGTGGATGCCTTATGCTGCCATCATGCCCCTGACAAGTCTTTCTCTCTCTCTCTCTCTCTCTCTCTCTCTCTCTCTCTCTCTCTCTCTCTCTCTCTCTCTCTTGTTTGCCAAGCTTTATGCCAATTGAAGCAGACAGGAAGCCGCGGACTTGACGGGATTGATGGAAAAATACTGAAACTATCAGCACCTGTTATATGCGAAACTCTTACCTACATTTACAATTTATGCATTGATAAATGTCACTTTCCCGCTCAGTTCAAAGTTGCAAAAGTAATACCCATTTTCAAATCTGGAGACAAATCTGAACCATCCAACTACAGACCTATATCCATTTTGCCAGTTCTGTCCAAGCCCTTGGAAAAACACATATATAAACATCTTTGCCACCATTTTGACTCCTCCAACCTACTAAATAAAAATCAATCAGGATTCAGGAAAAATCATTCTTGTCATACAGCGCTTACAAACCTAGTAGATCAATGGCTAGCCAGTGTTAATGAGAATAAATATTGTGGCGCACTGTTTGTTGATTTTGCAAAGGCTTTTGATGTAATTGACCACAAACTGTTATGCAGGAAGCTTTTATTATATGGTATAAAAGGAAATACCTTCCAACTGATAACATCATTCCTAGAAGATCGTCAACAAATCGTTTGTGTCAACAACAATTTATCAGAGAAGCTACCTATCCAACATGGCGTACCCCAGGGTTCTGTGTTAGGTCCGTTGCTGTTCTCAGTTTATATAAATGATCTCCCTCTTTATATTGAGGATTCATGTGAACTCTTTTGTGATGATACCACTGTCCATACAAGTAGCTCCAGCTTGGAAGCTGTTTTCACTTCATTACAGAAGAATGCTGACATCTTAAGTAATTGGTGCAATGTAAATCACATGTCACTGAATCCTAACAAAACAAAACTAATGCTGATAACAACAAGGCAGAGAAGACAAAACATAACCACACAGCCCCCATCTGTTTTTATCAATAATCAGGAAAATGAAGTGGTGGATAGCCATCGAGTTCTAGGCGTATATGTTGATAATAATCTTTCTTGGTCTTATCACCTTTGCAGTTTATGTAAATCAATATCCAGACAAACATATCAGCTGTGCAAGATTAAGCATTTCTTAAACCTTCATGCCAGGAAATTGTTCCTACACACACATGTTCTCTCTTCAATCAATTATTGTTCAACACTATTTGATTCTGCTAGTGCTAATGCCATGAAACCTCTTAAGAGCGTCTACAAAAGAGCACTTAAAGCAGTCCTATTAAAATCATCTAGTCTTAGTGAAGGGGATTATACTAAAGCGGGGGGTCTTCCGTTACAAGAAATGTTTGCTGTCAACAAATGTCTGCTAATGCAAAAAAATTTGCATCGGGTTTAGCACCACAAACTCTTCAGTCCAAATTTAGCATAAACCCTAGGGATTCAACCAAATTCCAGGTTCCCACACCTAGAATAGATCTATTTAAATCAAGCTTATCTTACTCAGGTAGCGTGGTTTGGAATTCACTTCCACTACATTTCCGATGTACTCAAATTACAGAATCCTTCAGGGAAAAACTAATTACACATTTCACAGCAGACCATTGCTATTAGGGACAAAATACATATACCAGGGCACACCCTCTGTTTTGCTGCATATTAAACTGATACGCTGTTTCCTTTCCACTGATGTTTTCAAAACTAGATAATGATAAATGAGAGATATGGTTACTATCGGTTTTATTAATGATTGAAATTATATCATGATGAATGACTGTTGTGGTCGCTGGTTTTATTGGTGCATTGTCACTAATTGATTGATGTCTTAATACTTTGATTTCTTCGAGCACTGTAACTGCAAGGTGATAAATGTGTGTCCGGATTACTGTTGATCATATTGATGTATTGCTCTTTATTCAAATTTATAGCAATGTTTAGCATGTGATATTTTGGATAGAAAAATGGAATTATTCTCTCTCTCTCTCTCTCTCTCTCTCTCTCTCTCTCTCTCTCTCTCTCTTTCTCTCTCTCTCTCTCTCTCTCTCTCTCTCTCTCTCTCTCTCTCTCTCTCTCTCTCTCTCTCTCCATTAATTACGGCTGCGTTTCGATGGATTGTCGCTTAATTAATAATTATAGTTTGGGTAGTGTATGAATGGTCGAAAAAAAAAAAAAAAAAGATGGAAGGGGAAGGTAAATGATAATGGCATCTCTCTCTCTCTCTCTCTCTCTCTCTCTCTCTCTCTCTCTCTCTCTCTCTCTCACACACACACACACACACACACACACACACACACACACACACACACACACACACACATACACACACAACACACACACACACACACACACACACACACACACACACACACACACACACACACACACACACACGCACACATCATGAAAAATAAGTGTTATGATTATTGATGCTAGGAATATTGCTGCTTACTGATAACTGATTGTTCGTTCTCGTTTTGCCTTATAACCACATCATGTAAATGTAAAAGAAAGTACAAATGTTGATATTATTGATGCATTGTAATTGTCTAATTATCATCCTTAGCAGTTTGTTGTATGTTAATTTTTTACAAAAGGAATGCAACTCTCTCTCTCTCTCTCTCTCTCTCTCTCTCTCTCTCTCTCTCTCTCTCTCTCTCTCTCTCTCTCTCCCCCCCCCCCCTCTTCGATAGGAGGATCGCTTATTCCATATCTGTGTGTGCCGATTCTTTTCTTCTTTGTAATACATTTCTTTATTCTTGTTTGTTGTTTAAATCGTTTCTTTTTTCCTTTTAAAGTCATCTACGCCTTAATGGATGAACTTTTTAAAGTTGTGAAGATATGTGTGTTTGTTAAAAGTTTTGTAAGTCTTAGTCGCTAGTCATACTTAGTCCCTTAACGGGGCAAGGGCCGGATGAAAAAAAGCATGTGTTTGCTTATCTGTTACCCTTGGAAATAAAGATTATCATCATCACCATCATCATCATCATCTTGCTCCTCGGCATGTGCCTTTTTTCTTCGGAATGCCCCCATCGAGGCTAGGGTGGGTTGGGAGGAGGAGTCGGTTGCTTTATTTAAATGGGGATGAGGGTCAAAGTTTTGTTTTGTTTTGTTTTGTTTGGTTGTTGTTGTTTTTTTTGTTTGTTTGTTTGTTTGTAAGTGATATGATGGCCAACCTAGATCTTGTAGATGTATGGTGAAAATTCTATCAAGATGTGGAGGTGACTGCTTGAAGGACTTTCCAACGATGCATTTTGCTTCATGTTGCGCACGTGAGCACCACATTTGACGACAAATATCTATTTTCAGTGAATGTGCAGTCCGGATGAAATCCCCTGGCTATTTATGAACAGCGCTCAAGTAGACACTTTGCGTACTAAGCACGTGTCTTTTTGTTTGTTTTTGCAAACAGTGTTTATTTGTGTGACATTTCTGTTAAATGTACCGAAGTATTTTCTTTTTTATGTTATGGAATGTGTTTCTGATACTGCCAGTCTTAGCTTTACGTATGCGCAGATTAGCACTATAGATTCAACCCATACGATTAGATATATTTCAAAACATTTAGTTTGTACTATTAACTGTCAAGGGCTTGGAGAGGCAAAGAAAAGAAGAGATGTTTTCACTATTTAAGACAAAAAGGACACAATATCTTTTTACTCCAGGACACACATTTAAAGCCTGATATGGATAAATATTATAGATCAGAATGGGGATACCAGTGTAATTTTGCTTCGTATAATACTAACTCAAGAGGTGTCGTAGTCCTATGTAAAATAATTTTGAATTCAAAATAAATGGTGTACAAACATCTCAACGGAAATAACATGTTCATCTCTATGACCTTTATCGGCAAGGACCTCTTAATCATAAATGTTTATGGCCCAGTCAGAGACAACCCAGAATTCTATCAAGAAGAACACATTCAGGAATTAAGGAAACCACATCTGATAAGAGCAGGTGATTGGAATTTAGTATTGAACCCAAATTGACTATGGTAATTATAAACATACACACAATCCAAAGGCAAGTGAAACTGTTAGTGATATGAGGGCCATCCTAGATCTTGTAGAGATATGGCGAGAATTCTAATCCGATAGAAGACAGTTTACTTGGAGAAAATCCCAACCCAGGCAACAAAGCCGATTAGACAAATTTCTTTTTGATAAGCGAACACATGATGTCGGACATAGCAGACTGTGAAATAATCCCAGGCTACAGAACAGATCACTCAATGGTAGCACTGAAGTTTAAGAACCCTACTGAAGGTAAAGGTAGCAATTTCTGGAAATGTAATTGTTCATTACTAAAAGACTCTAAATATGTTATTGAAAGTAATAATGTCATTAAACAAACAATACAAGAGTATGCAGCGTATGACGACAATCTAGAGTTTGTCCAAGCACAGCTGAGGCAACTAGAATTTACAATATCACAGCAACTTTTTCTTGACGTTCTATTGATGAAAATTCGATCAAAATCTATAACATATTCCATTTGAAAAAAAGAAACAAAAACAAGAAGAAGAAAAAACACTCATAACAGAAACCCATACATTAGAGAGAAAAAATGAAAAATCGTCTGACGATATAAAAGAACTTAAATCGAAGAATGAAAAATGACAGGCTATTAGAGAAAAGATATTGGAAGACGTTTTGATCAGATCTAGAGCTAGGTGGATTTCTCAAGGTGAAAAGATCACAGATTACTTTTGTGGTGTGGAGAAGCGAAATTATGTCAGTAAACAAATGATTAAATTGATAGATAGGCATGGAAATGCTTTACCAAATACGAAAGATATTATAGGTGAAGTGAATAACTTCTACTCTCAGTTGTATGAAAGAGGCCAAGTAGAAGAATGTTACATCGATAAGCTTGTAGAAGAGCTACCCGAACTTGATCACGACGTTTCAGTTACTCTGGAAGGGAAAATAACAGTAGAATAAGCAATACAGCTCTTAAAAATATGAAAAGTAATAAAAGTCCAGGAAGTGAAGGATTCACCTGTGAATTTTTCAAATTCTTCTGGAAACAGATTGGGGTGTTTGTAGTTGGATCACTTAATAAAGGATTAGATAGAAAGGAAATATCTGTGACTCAGAAAGAAGGAATTATAACATGTATTCCAAAAGCCGATAAATCTAAGGAATATATCAGAAACTGGCGACCTATTACGTTATTGAATGTCGTATATAGCATGCATGGCAGCCAGAATAAAATTAGTTATACCAAGTCTAATCAGTGAGAATCAAACAGGGTTCATCCGTGGAAGATTTATCATGGACAACTTATATATGGTTTAATATACCATTTAAATAAAGACAATCTTCCGGGGTTACTGTTATTTGTCAACTTCAAAAAAGCCTTTGATACCATTGACTGGAATTTTATGTTTAAAGTACTTAAAGCCACGCTTTGGCTTTGGAGATAATATATGTAATTGGATAGAAACGTTATATAGAAATACTAAAGCCACTGTAATAATAAATGAACAAACATCAAACTGGTTTAAAATCAGTGGGGGTTGCAGACAGGGTGATCCTATTTCGCCGTATTTACTTGTTTTATGTGTTGAAATTTTGGCAAACATGATCCGACAGAGCAAAAATATCAAGGGAATAGCCATCGATCACACTGAACATAAAATTGTACAATCTGCTGATGACACAATTTTTTTTTTCAAAACGGAGATTGATTATCTATTGAAGAAACTATTAAGATCTGGGATAAATTTGGTAAGATATCAGGTCTGAATATGAATTGTGAAAATACATCAGCTATTTGGCTAGGATGTGAAATAAAGCCAGCAAAGAAGTATATGCCACATCTTAAGATGCAATGGAATCCTCCGAAATTTAAGATATTAGGAATATGGCTTAGAGCAGAGTTCACAGATTGCACGGATATGAATTTTGCTGAAAAGTTCTCAGAAATAAAACAGTTATACAGAGTTTGGATTAAAAGAATTCTAACGCCACTTGGAAGAATAGCAATTTTGAAATCTAAAATCTAAAATTGTGTGTTTATGGACACTTCTACCGAATCCACCAGACAAATTCTTGGAGGCATTGCGTCTTCTATGTCTAAAGTTCGTACTGAATAATAAACAAAACAGAATTAGTAGAAAGACTGCACGGAAAGGAATGGGTAAGGGAGGCATCGGATTTCCAGATTTAAACTGTTTGATGCAAGCTTTGAAATTAGGATGGATAAGGAAACTAAGGACAACAAATCATAAATGGAAAAGGACTGTAGCTTTTTTTTTTATACCCGAACGTACAAAAATCAGATAAACTCGGACCGTATTGTCTTGTCATTCGGGACGAGAAAAGCCTGTTTTGGAAAGACACGTTTGAAGCTTATAAAATATTTTTTTTAATAAAGTTAAACCCAGTAACTCGTCTGAAACCCTAGCAGAGCCATTATTTTTCAATGACAGAATAAATATAAATAGTATTTTATCAAATAGGAATGACTGGATTAATGAAAATGTATGTAGTATTGGAGATCTGTGCAAAGAAGATGGCAGTTACTTGACCTATGCTGAATTCATCGACAAATACAACATACGGATTAGCTTTCTAAGTTATGCAGCACTTATAAAATGAATTTTAAAAAATCTTTGTTAACACACTGAACATTCGTGTGGAAAATAACGAAAAATCTAAGGATTCCAAAACTATACAAATCGTAAATTCGGTGAAAAAGGGAGCACAATTAGACAACTTGCCTGGGGTATGGTAGCACAATTATATTATGATATACTTGTAGAGGACGATTCAAAACCAAAATGGTGCCATAAAATGGAATTATAAATTGAATTCAGAAATCAACTGGCAGAAAACCTTTAAACTAATACAAGAGATTCACGAAACAAAGTTGAAGTAGCTTCAGATGAGATCAATATATAGAATCCTACCAACAAATGTAGTATTGATGTGCATGGGTGTCAAATCTGATAACAAATGTTCATTTTGTCAGCAAGAAAAAGATAGCATACGGCATATGCTCTGGAGTTGTATACACGTGAATGCTTTTTGGGAACAATTTAAACAAGTAATTAAAGATAGAAGTATACATATAACTTCCTTCTTTTTAAACGAAAAAATACTACTGTTTGGACACGACACAGATTTTAAATCTGACAGAGTTTCAAAATGGAGTGACTGACGGCGGAGAACGAAGCAAAATTTAGAAAGAGAGGGTGTTAGTTACCGCCAATGACATTGACAAACAAAGCACATGACAAGACACGATGCATTTCAACCACTTGGCGAAAAAATAAATCACATTTAACATTTAAGACAGTACAAACAAAGAACGAAAATGACTCATCTGTTGTAAGTCCATGTGGTGGGGAGAATAGCTGCTAGGCAGAGTGTTAAACTTTATCCTGCTGTTTGCTAAATCCTACATTTACAAATGTAAATTGAAAAATGAATTTCCTCATGTAAATGTGTTCAATACATTATTAAAAGACAGGTTTAAAATAGAAAAGTACATCGCTTATGTTAACTTTGACGTGGTAAAGTTTGACACTGACTGGCATAATCATAAAGAATTAATTGAAAGTGAAGAAACATAAACACGAAAATATATGTTTCATTAAGAAAAAAAAGAAAAAAAAAAGAAAAGAAAACAAACAACAACAACAAAAAATCCAAGCCAGTTAAACGCATGTAATCATAATGTCCTCGTATTAATTAAAAAATCAATTCTTTATACTCTAGGATACCATCAATATATAAATGACATATAATGTTTCATGGGAATGGCTGGCAGTTATTCATACTTTTCTTTTGTGTGTGTATATATGTTTCTGTTTCTGATTTGTGTCTGTTGCTTTGTCCTTTATTCTGTCCAGAGTTAAGTTATTTTTTCCTTCATCTTCTCAATTGTGAAATATTGAGATTATATGTAGACAAACTTGAATGAAAAATAAAAGTGTATTTGGAAAAAAAGTCAGGACCAGCACATCCGACCTCAGCTTGTTTTTACATCAGAGTGAACGCTCTCCTAGATTGGTTGCTTTATGGGCTGACCAGTCCAATCTACCCAGCTATTTATCCATAGTTGGAGATGGTTTGTTTACTGGGGTGTCCTTCCCCAGGGCTACAAGCTTATAGCGTGGCTCTTGATCGAATGATGCTCCTGTCATTGGACATATGGGGTATTTCAGTGGAGATAACAGTGCCACCTATCATCCCGTCCCATCCTGCTAGGAACACCGCCAGTTGGTCTGGGACTGCTTATTGGACCAGGCAAGCCTGATTTATATTGCAGCTAACTCTCATATCCAGGGGCATTCCCCCTATCCGCCACCTGGGGACCCACCTGGTTGGGGGTGGTCGCCCCTGCTCCAGAAACTTTGAAAAGATCAGCAATATCTACATTTCTAAAGGCAGAGAAAAAGAAGTGTCACGACAACAGACAATGCACAAGAACATGGACACAGAAGAAAAAGTAATGAGGAAACCCTTCACAGTAAACAAAACTCAATGAGGGGATAAAGCAGCTACAAAACGAGAAATCACCAGGACCCGGTGGCATTACAAATGAGATGTTGCAACACCTTGGATTGTCTGCATGGAAAACACTGGTGGACATCTTCAACGCCAGCTGGAAATGTGCATCTGTACCTCAGTCATGGAAAGATGCAATTATAATACCTATCCACAGAAAGGAAAAACGATAAAACCAGACAGTTACAGACCCATCAGTCTTACCAGCTGTGTTGGGAAACTTATGGAGAGGCTTATCAACAACAGGCTGACTTGGTACATGGAGAAGAACGAGATTATCTCTGGCAAGCAGGCTGGATTCAGACAACACAGATCCACAGAGGACCAGGTCTACTATATTGCCCAAGAAATAGAAGATGCGCTCCAAGACAAGAAACACACCATAGCAGTCTGGATCGACCTAGAAAAAGCTTTTGATAAAGTCTGGAAAAACTGTCTGAATCCGAAGATGCACCAGTATGGGATCACAGGCCACGTGTACAACTGGATCAGCCAGTACCCGACCAACAGAAAAACCCAGGTACAAAATAAAAAACACCAGAGCAAGAAAAAAAAATGAAAGAAGGTGTTCCACAAGGTGGGGTTCCTTCTCCCACGTTGTTTATCAACTTCATGAATGATATTCTGGATGACATCCCTGCATGGATCCATGGTGCAATTCATGCAGATGATGTTATCATCTGGTGCTCTGAACAATACGTTACAACTGCACAGTAAGGATCCAGGAGGCCATGAACAAGATCGAGACATGGACAGAGCAATGGGTTGTGACCATCAATGGCTGGAAAACAGCATACACCATCTTCAGCCTGGCTACAAAAAAACAAAGTGCACGCCTCCAGGTGAATGGTCACGTCCTTCCACAGGACAAGTCACCAACCCATCCAGGAGTCACCTTTGACTTAAGAATGACCTTAAAGCGGCAGATCGACAATTGCACGGCAAGAGCCAGACTGCGCCTGGCATTGATGAAAAAATGAAAGGGAACACCCTGGGACACAGACCATACCGTTCAGCTGTACCTTGGACGAATAAAGACCTGTTCTTGAATATGGAGCAGCTACATGGGGAACAGCATCCAAAACCAACTTTAACCAGGCCTCAAGAATCCAGAATCAGGCATCCCGGGTCATTACAGGTGCACTTAAGTCAACTCCGATCCAAGCCATGGATACTCTGACAGGACTTCAGAGCCGCAAAAGCAGACGAGATACTAAAGTTCTCACACAGTCTGCCAAATTCAAGAAGACAAAGAATCACCCCATGCACAAAAGAATGCTAGAGCCCACCAAATGCAGACTGAAGTGCAGCAGATTTGTGCACAACGCACGCAGACTTGAGAGACTGGATCCTGATCTTTTCCAACAAGGGAAGGAGACAACTCCATCACACAGTTCACTTCTATCATGGAAAAGAAACCCATTCCCAGAAATCAGAATCACCATTCCTGGCATTCTAAAAAAGGGCACACAGTCAGAACTGGAGAAGAAAGCAGTAACCCTTGACTACATAGAGCGAACATGCCTCAAAGAGTTTTGGACACATGCATATACAGATGGCTCAGCAGACGAGGCTGCCAGAAACAGAGGTGAAGGAATTTTCCTGAAGCTGATGGATGGAACTCCTGTCCGACAAGCCATCCTGACTAGCAAGTTCTCCACAAACTTCAAGGCTGAGGGAGATGCACTACAGTCAGCAGCCAGAACGCTGTATGAGAATAAAGGGGCAATACATACCAAAGTCGTCATCTTCTCTGATGCTTTATCAGTACTGCAGGCTGTTAAAATCCTCGAAACAAGGAACTCAACTCCCTTGTCTCCACCCTGGCCATTCTGCAGCACTTCACTGAGAACACTGTCATCCAGTGGATACCCTCACACTGCAATACACATGGCAGTGAGGAAGCTGACCAACTGGCAAAGGAAGGACAGCAGCCCCAACTGGAGCAGGAAGTCTCCTTTGAAGAAATCGAAAGCATTATCAAGGAGAAGCAAAACAGAAGATGGCTTGAGCAGCACCTAGACCTCAACAAGAGGGATGCATACTACCTGCTGCCCAGATCAGACCAGGTGAGCATTGTGAGACTGAGGGCAGGGCTCTCCAGACTGAGACATCACATGTTCACAAAATTCCGCATTGGCAAGTCTTCAAGTTGCCCATGTGGCGCAGCCCAATGACAATGGGAAATACCTGTAGGATGTCCCATACATGAAAAGCTAAGAACAGAGACCTGGCCTGCCAACACACCGATGAGGGAAAAGCTTTATGGATCACTGGAGGGCATCCGCCGTACAACAGCCCTCGTCAATGCCTCTGGGGTTCCTGTCTGTGTGAACGAAGAACAAGAAGTTTCTGATCTATACGGTACGTCAGCCAAGTTTAACTCAAGATAATCTCCTTCTGACAGATCCAGACTTTATTCCAGTCAGCATTCACTGCAGCTGAACTTTCGCAGTACAGAACCAAACCTAACCCCAGCCATTTTCATGGAAGCTGATGATCCTCATCACCTTCACATCATCATCAGACCTAACGTCATCACCAGTCTACATCTGATGATCCTCATCACCTTCACATCATCATCAGACCTAACGTCATCACCAGTCTACATCTG
>CM065743.1:49387552-49395052 GCA_033310375.1 Conus canariensis | reverse complement strand
AACATACATATGCATAAATCAATAATCAATGCATATATAAATGAAGACAATCTTGTTGCGTTTTTTTTTTCTTTGGGGGAAAGTGGGGTTATCCTTTTCAAAAATGGCCCAGGCAGCCAATCATACACGCATTCATCCAAGAGAAAAGAATCCTCAGAATGCTAGAGAAGCAACACAATCCCCAAGTGAAAAAGATAGAAAGAGAAACAATGAGAAGGGTAACAAAAGAGAATCAAACCAAAACCCACAGAAGATAAAGAACTAGGCCCTCGTATCTCCAGAAACTATACAAAAGAGATACCCCGTTACGCTGGAGACGGGAAATTAAATCAACATGAAACAGTCATACAACAACACAAAACAATCAATGCACTCAAAAGGAAAATCTGCTAACGTGTCCTAGCTTAATAATTGGGGCCACTACAAAAGGGTCACAAAAAAAATCCTAACCCTAGCACAATTTGGAAGGTTAATGCAGAAAAGTTCTACGGGGTCACCAGATGTTACGGATGGAAGTGCGTGTGTGGATATCTATCTGACTCCCACTCAGTAATTATGGATGCATGCACGACTTTTTCCCTTAATTCACATACACACACCCACTCATCCACACATGGACAGCCAGGCAACAATATAACACTTTTCTTTTATGCTGCCCGAGCCATCAACAAACATATACAAAAAACACATTAAGCATAGGATGGTACACCCACCATCAGGTGTACACAAATAACCAATTAATACAATTTTAACTGTCAACTGCTGGGTCCAGCGATGATGATGACAATGGCAGCGACGAGGCAAGTCTGACACAGAGTCTCTTCAAAGCTGTGGCTCACAAAAAAAAAAAAAAAAAAAAAAAAACTCATTCGCGGCATCTCTGCCAGCACTCGGTGACAGTCTCTCTTACTAGATGTAGCTCAAAACTTTTGAGCTGTGGCTCAAAACACTAACACAAAGCTGTGGCACACATGCCACACACACAGCGACATCCTCGAACACAGGTCGCTGGCACAGAAGCAGGAGCGATGTCTCCTCTTCACTGGCCCAACACTGACCGGTCATGGGCGCAGTGGCAGGTAGGGTGATTGTCAGCACTCAGGCCGGCCTCTCCACACCCGCAGCAACAGGTGGAGAACGGGGCGTCAACCAGCTACGGCCCCAGCCCTAGCCTCAGTAGCAGTCAGTCCACGTCAATCCAGGAAACCTGGGGAAACTGATTAACTACCTTGATTATCATGGGCACCATTCATTAGAATCACAACTATCTTCATATTCATTAGCCACATCATATCTCACTAGAACTTGAGCCACATATCAGCATATTTGTTCATATTCATTAGCCACATCATATTTCACTAGAACTTGAGCCACATATCAGCATATTCGTTCATGTTCATTACAATATTCTTTTTTTCCGGAATCATAACATTGCACAGGAAAGGATTTCCATATAAACCTTTCAGACTCCTGTTTTCCAAATTGAGGAAAGGATTTCCACATAAACCTTTCATAATCTAGTCTTCCAAATTAGGGAAAAGGATTTCCATCTGGATCCTCTTCAATAAACCATGAATACAATTCATTACACACAATGATTACACAATTGATGATTATTTTTTCAAACTATAAATGTCTTTCGTTAATTAACACACTGTTCATTTGCTTTATTGTAAACAAGAATGTTCAATTCATTTCATATAACCACCATGTCTTTTGTCAATTCAGGAAATGTTCATTTCTTTTCTTGTAACACAAGAACGCTCACTTCACTTCAGTTCATCAGCTTCAATATATGCAAGGGAAAATTTTCCACCACACGTTTGTTTAATAACACATATATTGATACCATGTAAACACATCACACATCAGAATGAAAAACAAAAGTCTATGTCGCTCACTCTGGGAGCTTATTATCCATAGCATCAAAACTCTCCATCTTCTTGCAAACCATATTAGAATAGACACTTTTTCTTCATCATGAAGTTCATAGCCAGTTAAGTCACAAAATAAACAAAATCTTTTTTTCTGAAGACCACTTCTTATAACACTCACTTTATCTATTCACATTTTCCGAAACAATTTCGTTTTGTTACCCTATCAAGTCATACGATAACAGAACAACAATACTTTCTTTTTTTAAATAAAACCTTCACAAGAGTGCTGAGGAAGTTTCAGTCGCTCCTAAACGGGAATACAGTTTTAGCTTGTTAATAAATAAACATTCAATGATAAATACCTGACTGCTACCAGAAAACGGCCGAGTCCCTCTTCGGCCTTCTGTGACTTGTATTGCCGGAATCACTGCAGAGACTGCCTAACCGGTGCAACTCACCCGGCTTATAGCAATGCGCTGGTGAGTAGCAGTCAGCTAAATTTTGCAACCGGCTTCCGGACAACTACCTTCCAGTAAGCACGGTCGCACATGAAACTTTGTGACCGGATGAAAAACGGTCCGTCATAGAGACATACAACTGGCCACTGACTTCTTGACGAAGAGCTGCTCTCTGGGAGACATACCACTGGCCACCCCGCAGCTGCGGTACAAGGATGCTGGAGCAGGACATAAAAGCTCTTGGCGTCAACATCAGCTTTGGGGAGGAACCTGCAGCAGACCTCACAAGGTGTAGAGAAAGCTGGAACCAGCATCTCCGGACAGAGAAAGAGAAGCTGTTGACCCCGCCAGAGGACAAGCAGGCACACACAGACACACACACACACACACACACACACACACAAGCTGTGACAGAGCAGACACCACAGCTTCACACTAGAGACTGGCTGCCCTGCACTGATGTGCACAGTCACACTCATTGCTTCTGCGAACAAAGGGCCAGCCAGCCCGACCATCAAGTTGTATCGTCCGTGGTCATCCTTGACCAAAGAACACTTCAGCACAAGTGATCACTAAGCTCCAACCTCAGTGTATTCCTTGTGCCGACATTTTCAATACTAAAAAAAAACCGCTTGCAACATTCATCGGTCAATGACTCGCCCATCGCCCTTCCCACTTCTTCCCACCGCAAAACCAGTCCAACTTTGCAGGCACATTATGCCTTGATGGCGATGCTTAAATGCCATGTTTGGCAGACATTCTTCTGTAATGTACCCTCTGTCTTCTGTTCCCATGTGTTCTACACACTTTCATCTGCTTTCCATAATTGTATCTCTCTTGTGTTCTACACACTTTCATCTGCTTTCCATAATTGTATCTCTCTTGTACTTTGAGTATTCTCTGATTTTCGACGAGAAGTTGCCTCTTTGTTCTTTTATTGTTTTTTTTAACTTCACAGTGTGTTTATTTTCATATCCAAACATTAATTTCCCAGGCAGCATGACTTAGGTGAATGCAAAAAGAAAAACTCATGTAACACTAATCAACCGAAGTCCATTGCAAGCATTGTACAGCAGATGTATGCAGAGAGAGAGAGAGACTCGGAACTCGGAAAAATTTAATTGCAAAGGCCACCGACCTATCTGCAATGAGGTCAAGAAACAAAAATGAAATCACACACACTGACGCTGTAACATTTCTACTGGTCACGCTCATTTACAAAACTTGCTCACACCAACTGTATAATCGTAAATTGAGAATACCGAAAGATACTTACAAAATCACACCCGTATGTAGCACTCTCCTAGACTCGCACAGCTCGCACATACAATTTCGCTCGCACTTACAATTGCGCGCGCGCAAACCACACACACACACACACACACACACACACACACACACACACACAATACACACACAGAGAGAGAGAGAGAGAGAGAGAGAGAGAGAGAGAGAGAGAGAGACAGGCAGACAGAGAGAGGGAAAGAGAGTGAGAGAAAGAGAAGAAGAGAGAGAAAGAGAGAGAAGAAGAAGAAGAAGAAGAAAGCTCCATAGAGAGGAGGTCCGAATCAAATCTCATTCTCATGCCCACAGCGACACAAGCATGTTCTCTTTCAAGAGTTACCCTCTGTCGAATTGTTCCTAGATTTAAAACCCAGAACTATTATCTTAAAACAACAATACAAAAAAAAATAGAAAAGAGAGTAGTGTGTATTGTGTTTATTTACTGAGAGAGAGAGAGAGAGACAGAGAGAGGAGAGAGAGAGAGAGAGAGAGAGAGAGAGAGAGAGTTTGCATATTGCCGTTTCGCATACGTTGAGCAAAAATGATTTTTAATTGAATTTTACTTAACGGAATGAAACTGAACTGAACTGAGAAGAATGAAGCGAACTGAATTGAAACGAAGCATACACAACGCAATCTCCGGTGGAGGGTAACATCAATCAAACTCAAACATGACAGCTGAGCATAATCAGGCTCCTGTCAACATGACCGCCATGCTAGTGAACAGTATGATAACGAACTCCAGGGATATTTATGTCAGGAAACAGCAACAGCACGTCTCTTGGGCTCCAGCATTTAGAGCGTATGATATTGCAGGCATGATCTCAAAAGTTGGCGATCCTATCTTGATTCTGTTTGGAACCTTCGGCAATGTTATGACCATTCTGATCATGTCTCGCCTGCCTGTGTCAACGTCTGGTGTTTTCTTCCAGCTTCTGGCCTTCTCCGATCAGGTGCAGCTGATCCTTTCTCCCCTGCAGAGTTTCCTCCACAGAGCTTTCGACATCCCCTACATCACCTCCCAGGGCTCCTGGATGTGTAAAGGCTACTTCATGATCAGTAACATGGTGGGAATGTTGTGTCCATTGATCCTCGTGACCCTCACCCTGCAAAGAGCGGCCTCTGTGCTGTGGCCTCATCGTGTCAATGCTGTGTGGACGAGGAGAACGTCACGAGTTGTTGCTGGTGTGTTGGTCGTCGTCATCACTCTGATCCACGGTCACATTCTGTACGGGTGGGACAGAGACGCGGCGGGCTGCAACAATTTTCATGACTGCTGTTATGAGATTGTGTCGGAAGCGTACGACTGGTTCTGGGAAAATGTCTGGACTCTGGTGTACAACACTCTGTCCTCCTACCTGCCCTTTGGGCTGCTGGTCATCAGCAACAGTGTTCTTCTCTGGACACTGGTCAGGTCTGTCAGAACAGGCAGACATCTCCCTGTACAACAAGCCACTCAGGATTCCAGACAACGGAAGGTGTCTTCACTGACTGTGACATTGATAACCATCAGCGCTGCCTTTATTCTCCTGACTGCGCCTATGACGGTGAGTGTATTTCTAGGTCAGTGGGTAGACAAGACCAACCCCGTGGAGGTGGCTGATTACTACATCTTAAGATCCGTCTCTGCTTTTCTATGGCTCTGTAACAGCGGCGTCAACTTCTACTTGTATTGTCTGACGGGTAGTAAGTTGAGAGCAGAGTTTCAGAGGATGGTCCTCCAGTTGATCAGCCTGTGTCATAGTACACAGACAGCCAATTCTGAACGCAGGTCTACCCGATCCACAACAATGACGTCATCTAGTGCTGGTGTAGCCGTGGGTGTGAATGACACAAAGACTTCCGTCACTGACGGCGATGTGTAGCATGACGTCAGAGTGGAGTGATCAGGCCACGACCGTCACTGAAGTTGATGTGTAGCATGACGTCAGAGTGATCAGGCCACGACTGTCACTGACGGCGATGTGTAGCATGACGTCAGAGTGAAGTGACGAGGTCACCACCTTAGTGACATGAGTCACAGTCTTCTGAAATCCCTTTGTCATCAGCTTTCATCCGGGAAGATTCGTGTTCTCTTTCTAGTTTGCTGAAATAGTAACCAGTTGAATACTGAAGTGAGAAATATACAAGACAGTGAATGAACCAGTCTGTGAATGAATACATAAGAAAGACAAGATACGAATTAACCAATGATGAAATGATGGAAATATAATAGCCACAGAAATAGACGGACAAATGGGTAGAAAGTAAAAACATGTATCAACGTAAAGAGAAATAAAGAAACAAAAAACGAAAAACAAACATACATACATACAAGCATGCATACATACATAAATACATACATACATACATATATACATACATACATACATACATACATACATACATACATACACGCATGCACACATGCATGCATACACACATACATACGTACGTACGTACGTACGTGCGTGCGTACGTACGTACGTACGTATGTACATACACACATGCACACACACTTGCATTCATACATGCATACATACATAAAAATATGTGCACATACATGAACATTCATTCACACAAAGTGTTAATCCAATCAATGTGGCACATTGGCCGGCTGCTGACGAGTCTTCCATGTACACACCACAGATCGTTTGTTCGTCGAGGAGCTCCTGTGTGTCCACATAACTGTGCTAATGCTAACTGAGGGTGGATATACGTACGTTTGTTCAATATCGGGTAGCTGATGATGCATACATGTCTATGTCAATGTTGGGTTGGCTGACAATTTATGTCTACATGACTTTGAGTTGAATGGCCGCTAATATATGCATGTATGTCTGTGACAATGTCGGGTAGTTGATGTGTGTCTACATGTCTGTGACAATGTCGGGTAGTTGATGCTGTGTGTCTACATGTCTGTTCAACGTCGAGTAGATGATGCTGTGTGTCTACATGTCTGTTCAGCGTCGGGTAGTTGATGCTGTGTGTCTACATGTCTGTTCAACGTCGAGTAGATGATGCTGTGTGTCTACATGTCTGTTCAACGTCGGGTAGTTGATGCTGTGTGTCTACATGTCTGTTCAACGTCGGGTAGTTGATGCTGTGTGTCTGCATGTCTGTTCAACGACGGGTAGTTGATGCTGTGTGTCTTCATGTCTGTTCAACGTCGGGTAGTTGATGTGTGTCTACATGTCTGTTCAATGTCGGGTAGTTGATGTGTGTGTCTACATGTCTGTTCAACGTCGGGTAGTTGATGTGTGTCTACATGTCTGTTCAATGTCGGGTAGTTGATGCTGTGTCTACATGTCTGTTCAATGTCGGGTAGTTGATGCTGTGTGTCTACATGTCTGTTCAACGTCGGGTAGTTGATGTGTGTCTACATGTCTGTTCAACGTCGGGTAGTTGCTGTGTGTCTACATGTCTGTTCAACGTCGGGTAGTTGCTGTGTGTCTACATGTCTGTTCAACGTCGGGTAGTTGATGCTGTGTGTCTACATGTCTGTTCAACGTCGGGTAGTTGATGCTGTGTGTCTACATGTCTGTTCAACGTCGGGTAGTTGATGCTGTGTGTCTACATGTCTGTTCAACGTCGGGTAGTTGATGCTGTGTGTCTACAGGTCTGTTTAACGTTGGGTAGTTGATGTTGTGTGTCTGCATGTCTGTTTAACGTCGGGTAGTTGATGCTGTGTGTCTACATGTCTGTTCAACGTCGGGTAGTTGAGCTGTGTGTCTACATGTCTGTTCAACGTCGGGTATTTGATGCTGTGTGTCTGCATGTCTATTCAACGTCGGGTAGTTGATGCTGTGTGTCTACATGTCTGTTCAACGTCGGGTAGTTGATGCTGTGTGTCTACATGTCTGTTCAACGTCGGGTAGTTTATCCATGTGTCTACATGTCTG
>CM065743.1:49367552-49382552 GCA_033310375.1 Conus canariensis | reverse complement strand
TTTTCCAAAAGATTAATTTTCGGGTGGTATATATACTCTGCCTATATAAAATGTTTTACCTGTTATTTTCATTTTTAACCAAACAATGTCACTATTATTCTGAGGTATTAGAGTAATAAATTCTCTTAGGTGTTGCTTAATAAAAATTGAAATCCCCCCTGATGCTTTCTGAGCATTTGCTCTTTTCGAACGACAGTAATGTATACCAGGTGCAAAATTGGTATTTGTATTTTGCTGTAAGAGTCCTTGTCCAAATGCGTTCCCTGTATAAATATGATATCATATTTCGATATTGTTTCAATTAAATCATCCTCTTCAAATTTATTGAGTTTTTCACCATTAATTGTTTCTTTGAAACCTTTTATGTTCCAAGAAATAATTCTTATATCATAATCCTCATTGTCGTTTAAGGATGGTTTTTGTTCATGTTGAAGTTGTGTAATATCAGGGGTATTTTTCTTGTTGGGGTTATTTTGTTTATATATGTATTTATTTCACATTCTCAGTTGTAGTATCTATCTTATTTTCCCCATGTTTTGTAGTCGTGAAGTCCCCCTTTTCTCACGTTATCTCTTGTATCGTCCATGGATGTAGAAATGCTGATTTCTGTTCTCGACTTCATTTCTGTTGTTTCTTTCCCGTTCGTCTCGGTAACTTTTGTCACGATTATGGTTGCAGACACGTTGGTTTCTGTAATTATCCCGATTTTTGACTTGATTTCCTTCCCCGTCTCTATTGTAGCTTTTCTGTTTGGCAGAGTTGGAGAAGTCTTGTTCTCTGTATTCATATCCATTTCTGCCTCGGTTTCCTCCCCTGTCTCCATGATAGCTTACGTGTGGTTCATGGTTGTAGCTGTCTTGTTTCCTGAAACCCTCTCCGTTTCTGTGTCGGTTTCCTCCCCTGTCTCCATTGTATTGTTCGTATTGTTTAGTGTTGTAGAAGTATTGTTTTCTGTAACCATCTCCATTTCTGAGTCGGTTTACTGCCCTGTCTCCATTGTATCGTTCGTATTGTTCATTGTTGTAGAAATATTGTTTTCTGTAACCATCTCCATTTCTGAGTCGGTTTCCATTTCTGATGTCATGGTAGTTTTCGTATTGTTCATTGTTGAAGAAGTATTGTTTTCTGTAACCATCTCCATTTCTGAGTCGGTTTCCATTTCTGATGTCATGGTAGTTTTCGTATTGTTCATTGATGAAGAAGTATTGTTTTCTGTAACCATCTCCATTTCTGTGTCGGTTTCCTTCTCTGTCTCCATGGTAGTTTTCGAAATTGTCATTGTTGTAGGAACATTGTTTTCTGTAATCATCCCAATTCATGACTGGGTTCTTTTCTCTGTCTCTGTAGTAGTTGGGTTTTTTTTTCTGTTGTTTTTTTTTTCTGTTTTACAGGGCTGTAAAAACGTGTTCTCTGTCCTCATATCCACTTTTGTCTCGGTTTGTTTCCCTGTCTCCATGGTAACTTTCATGTTGCACAAAGTCGTGGAAGTGCTGGGGAATTCCGATTTGTCTCTTTTCGTACCACTTAGTTGTTGGTCGGTCTTGCATCATTGCATTACGTCTTTCATTGATTTCTAGCTCTCTTTGGTATTGGTGTCTGATGAAGCGCTTTTTTCTTCCTCCTCTTCAGTGCTGTAAGCCTCCTTCTGTTCTCGGAAATCTCTAGTTGTCCTCTTTTTAGTAGATTCTTGATGCCTCGACTCGTGTTCTGTTTGTTTCACATGCTCCTTGTGTTTCTGTTTTCCCATACAACAGAATGAATATGTCGTCCGATGTTGCCGGCTATAAGACCTGGTCCTCTTGGGTTGGGGTGAATTTCATCCTGCATGGCGTTTTGTCTCTTTCTTGGGTTTTCATGTTGCAGAAATGTCACATCGTCTTTTGACTTGAGTTTCGCAAATACCATTGCATTAAATATCTCTTTCTTTCCGTCCAACTCTTCGTCAAGCGTAGGGATGGTGTTGCTGATGACCACTTTAGATTTTGGACATTGCTTTTTGATGTTACTGATGCATTTTACCTTTTTTTTTTTTTTTTTTGCTGGTTTTGTTTGGTGAAGCCTCTCTGAGATTGTTGATTCCTATGTGAAAAAGAATCACATCAGGATCTTTTTCGTTTTTCATATCCAGTCTGTTGCATTCCTCTATTGTTGGTACTTTTGTTATTGAAACCTTTAAGCCTTAGGACTTTCCCAATCGTTCCGGGTTGATTCCACGTAGGGTTGAATCATGTATGATGTGGAGAGTGGGTAGTTCCTGACCTTGTTCCTCTCCAATAGAACTCTCCTCATTTGAGTCAATGCTTGTGATGTCACTCTGGGAGTCTAGGCAATGACTGTCAGAAAGGGAATGGGCGTGGGTAAGGTCAGGGTAGGAGTCTTCTTTTGCATCTTTTGTTTCGGTTTCATCTTTTTTCCCCTTTGGATGTGGAGATTCGATAAGCATCTCAGATGATGTTGTCATAAAGCTGCCATTCTGTTCTTTCTTATTTTCTTTCTTTGAGCTTCCTTTTTTGTCTGTGTTGATAGATGATGCGTCCGCAATCTTTGTTGGTTCTTTCAAAGGGGTTTGTCTGTGAACATTGACCTTTTGAGTATGGTTTTGTTGGGTGAGTAGGACCTTTGGTTGATTATCTAGTCTTTCTTGCACAGCATGAATTATCTGTGCGAATGCGTCGCCTCTCGTTTTCGTCTGAATGTTGCAACTGCTCAGTGAGTTTTATAATCGCTCGTTCCATGTTTTGTAGCACATTATCTGTCTTTTGGTTGTGCGCTTCTATCAGCTCATGCAGAGTGTTGTCATTTGTTCCTTTGGACGTGCTGTGTTCTGACTGTTCATGCTGCAAATCATCTTGTCTTCAATCGCTTCTGTCATTTCTTCTTCAATGTTTTCGTCATGGTCGTGCGCATATCTGACATCTAAATTTTCTTTGCGTTTTTGCAAATACACAAACTTGGTATGTTGGTAGTTTTGTGCAAGAATAATGTATTTTCCTATTACGATCTGAGCATTTCAGGGATCTCTCGTTGTTCTTTTCGTTGCAAGTGCATTGAACGTCATTGTAATGACGTGTTAGCCATGCTTGCGTCATATCGCAAGTTATTTGCATCACAAGTTGTTCCATCTTTGTTTTTCTCTGTTTGTGTGTCGCTGTTGTGATCTACTGACCTATTGGTCTCCTCTTCTTGTTGAGTGCTGAGCGGAATGTGGTCCTCCTCCCCGTAGATTGCTGGATTCGGGTGTCCAGCCTCTCGCATGGCCTCTCTGGCCTCTGCCAAGGTATTGTACCCCTTGCGGCTGGCCTTCGGATTCCGTTGACTGATTTGGAGCAAAGATTCCAATTTAGGAAGATACCAATCACTCTTCCGTAACTCACTGCGTACATTTTCTTACCTTTCTTCTTGGGTTTTTTAATATTACAATTCAGAATTTCTTTTTCGTCGTTGGGCATGCTTTTTCTTATTAAAAAATCAACGAGACCTTACTAGCTTGTCAACACAGTCGCCATCTTTTGTGTGTGTGTGTGTGTGTGTGTGTGTGTGTGTGCGTGTGTGTGTGTATGTGTGTGTGTGTGTGCGTGTGTGTGTGTGTGTGTGCGTGTGTGTGTGTGTGTGTGTGTGTGTGTGTGTGTGTGTGTGTGTGCTTCATGAAGCGAGACCAAATTGTGTGTGTGTGTGTGTGTGTGTGTGTGTGTGTGTGTGTGTGAACGTGAGTGCGTATGTCAGTGTGTGTGTGTGTGTGTGTGTGTGTGTGTGTGTGTGTGTTCGTCTGTGCGTGTGCGCGCGTGCGCAGAGTGTGTGTGTGTGTGTGTGTGTGTGTGTGTGTGTGTGTGTGTGTTCAGGCATGCATGCACACCCATGAGTTTCAATTGAAAGGAAAAAATCCGTGCACTTGTAACATCACATTTTTTATGCTTTAATTTTTATTCCCTCTACAATCATTCTTGCACTCACGCACACCAGGAACTTGTAACATCACGTTTTTTATGCTTTAATTTTTATTCCCTCTACAATCATTCTTGCACTCACGCACACCAGGAACTTGTAACATCACGTTTTTTATGCTTTAATTTTTATTCCCTCTACAATCATTCTTGCACTTACGCACACCAGGAACTAACCTTTTTTTCTTCAATAATTTTACAGTTTGACTTATTCCAGCGAGCCTTTTTTACGGCAACAATTACTATAAAAGTGATACTGTTTTCAGAACGACACATCAGCAGAGCCTTTAGAACCATCGTAGAAATGTATTCCTGCAGCCATGCACTTCAAACATTTGGATTCAAATATTTAAAGGGAAAAAAAATCTGGATGATGAATGAAAAGAAAGTATGGCATCTCTGTCTATTGGGTTGACACAGTACAAGAATTCAGCAGACATGTTTCACATGGATGTGCATCCTCTGCAACTAGGCATGGAATTCTGCCTACAGCAGAGTGGTGTGCATTCTAGACGAAGGCATCTGGCACAGTGTGACGACTGAACAGGAGAGGGTTTCAGCCATGGGCATAGTGTCAGGAAGATCCCTAGATACCCCTTGCCACTAGCTTCATCGATTCTGGACATCAGCAATGAGGTTCTGTCCTTTTTTTTAATTGTATGTATGTATGTATGTATGTATGTATGTATGCGTGCGTGCATGCGTGCGTGCGTGCGTGTGTGTGTGTGTGTGTGTGTGTATGTGTGTGTGTGTGTGTGTGTGTGTGTGTTTCTTCTACCATAAAACCACTCTTTGGATTAACATTCTCTTGGTTAGTTTGAGCATAGATCCTAAGGCATCTTTACGGTTCTAGACTTTTTTTTGTAGTCCCAGTTCTTATAGAACAGGGAGTACTTTCGAATGGGAACGAAGAAATGCTGTGTGTGTGTGTGTGTGTGTGTGTGTGTGTGTGTGTGTGTGTGTGTGTGTCCGTCCGTCCGTGATAAAAATGTATTCCACTCGCTCCAGACAAAACTACTGGGCGGATCTTTCTGAAAATTTGTAGGTATGTTCATTACGGGTCACGGATGATGCCCGATGTTTTAGTTTACTGTTATAGCCGTTACTAACGGCTGTAACGGCCTGTAACTGTTTTTCTTCTTTATAGAATATCTCAGAAAGTACTTGGCCGATCTTTGTGAAAATTAGCAGGCATCTTCATTAGGGATCCCGGATGATGCCCGATGTTTTAGTTTACCGTTATAGCCGTCACTAACGGCTGTAATGGCCTGTAACGGTTTTTCTTCTTTATGGAATATTTCAGAAAGCACTTTGTCGATCTTTCTGAAAATCTGTAGGTGTGTTCATGATGGGTCACGAATGATACCGGATGTTTTAGTTTACCGTTATATCCGTTACTAACGGCTATAACTGCTCATAACGGTTTTTCTTCTTTATGGAATATCTCAGAAAGTACTTGGCCGATCTTTCTGAAAATTTGTAGGTATGTTCATTATGGGTGACGGATGATGCCCGACGTTTACTTTACCGTTATAGTCGTTACCAACGGCTATAACGGCCCTTCACGGTTTTTCTTCTTCATGGAATATCTCAGAAAGTACGTGGCCGATATTTCTGAAAATTTGTAGGTATGTTCATTATGGGACATGGATGATGCCCGATGTTTAAATTTACCGTTATAGCTGTTACTAACGGCCCATAATGGTTTTCTTCTTTACGGAAAATGTCAGAAAGTTCTTGGCCGATCTTTCTGAAAATTTATAAGTATGTTCATTATAGGTCACAGATGATGGCCGATGTTTACCAGAATAGCCATTACGAACGGTTACGCCAGCCCAAGACGGTTTTTCCTCTTTATGGAATATCTCACGCGTATTCAGGATAAACTGGGAGTACGTTTATATGCTTTGCATCTTGCTCTTTTTGAAATAATTTAAAGGTAATAAATGACTGATTTATCAAATCGAGTAAACATTTTTGTCGTAGATTTTCTCAAATTTCATTTCGAAAAACAAAACCGAAAAAATAGAATCAAAATCAATCGAGCATCTTTCTAGTTTGCGTGATGATAGGATTAAGACACAAAAAATGCCGTTTTTAATCTTTCCTTTTTTTCCCTCATAAATTGTAATGCTCTTATAATGCATTTGAAAAGTCGATATACCCAGTTTGAGGGTTGGGTATGTATTTAGTCTGTGTGTGATAGTGTGCGCGCGAGCGCGTGTCTGTGAATGTGTGTGTGTGTGTGTGTGTGTGTGTGTGTGTGTGTGTGTGTGTGTGTGTGTGAGAGAGAGAGAGAGAGAGAATTCCAATCCAATTGCATGTTTTTGTTGTTGTTTGCTAGACACATGCTATACAGTGCATCATTCTTATGACTAGCGACCTGGTTGGATCTACACGGTTTCAGATATAAATCCCACTGAACACGTGTAAATCTGTCCAGAGGCAGTTTATGTATCACACGCATGACATCTCATAACGCTGCAGTGATGGTGCTGTCTATTATGTATCACACGCATGACATCTAAAAACGCTACAGTGATGGTGCTGTCTCTTTTTTAAACTGTCAGCGGAACACGGAGCAAAGTGTTTCTGCTTCTTCGTTGTCTTTTTAAATCAGAGCCAGTAACATAGTGAGTATATGCATACAACACCACAACAAGAAATAATCAATGAAACATTATGCCACAAAATAAGATCTATGAATCCTATACTGACTCTGCTGTATTCTCCTCTTTAATGCTAATGGTAGCCGGAGTATAATGTGAGTGCCGACATTAACTATCAGCAGAAATGGGAGTAGTAAAAAAAACAAACAAACAAAGAAACAAAGAAACAAATCCACTGCGTGCCTTTGGTCTCAATACCTGCCGGATTTGAAAGCAACCTTTTGTTTTTCTCTCAAAAACTTGAATTCGATTACTGAGCAGTGTTCCTCCATTTGCCTGCGAGTATCCCTTCACAAATGGTGACTCCCATGCACTAGGTCACACACACACCCAGGCGTTTTGCATCAACCTCTAACATGTAGAGTACATTCCTGTTGCACATGTCCATAGAGAACACATGCGAGAGCGAGCGAACGAGGCACGGAGATAGGAGAATAACAGTCAAACAGAATGAATGAGCCAGTACACCATACATGAAGTCACACACAAACCCCGACTATGGTTTACCTTAAAATAACACTAAACGTTCGCCACAAATGTCCATTGTAGAAATTCAAACAAACAGATATGTAACACAGAGAGAGAGAGAGAGAGAGAGAGAGAGAGAGAGAGAGAGAGAGAATAAAACAAAATAAAAGACCACCTTTACAAACAAACAACAAAAAAGGGAAAAAAAAGAAACAAAAACTAAAAGACAAAAAAGTAAAGGTGGAGGGTTATTTTTTTAAAAAAAGGTTATTTAGATCGTTTCTGTGTATAACAGTACATTTTGTAAAGACGGGAGTTAATGCACCATAGCTTATCATGAGTAGTTACTGTTGGAGTGTGGTGACCTAACTGTAAATTAATTAAGGTATTACCATGTCACCATATCTAAAGCATCCTGTCTATGGATAAATCCAAGAGTGAATAGAAAGAGGGGAAAACGCTTTGATACGAACACCATACCACACTACACTACACTACACTACACTACACTACACTACACTACACTACACTACACTACACTACACACACACACACACACACACACACACACACACACACACACACACACACACACACACACAATTATTATGAGGCACTAAAAGTGTTGTATCATCCAGCATAGTGCTAGGCTTAGTTGAAACCATTGTTCAAATTGGTATACCAACATATCCTTTGGTGTGCTGTTAGAACACATCCAAAGAATGTAAATGCCAGGGGGGAGGGAGGGGGGAGCAATTTTTGTCCTCTGGTAAAATTTGGTCACTAGGCAACGGAGTGCCTACTCGCGAACGATGTCAAACACACAGTGCAAGCGTTTTAATTATATAAACTATAAAATAAGACTGAATAACAAAATAAATCCATATTATAGGGTTGTTGTTGTCTTTTAACATCCTTCCGTGAAGAAAAAAATAACCAAATGGTTGAAAAATGAGCCAAAGGTCATATTCCGAAACCTTTGGGTCAGGCTATATTGTAGGCGCTCTCAATTAGAGACATAATAAGGTAACTAGTAAGCTAGAATGTTTCAGTGAAGACACCAAAGCTTTGGTGATATACAGGTGAAACCAAGGACCTAAATAATGTGTATGTCTAACACATTGATTAACAGTGTGTTTTCAGACTGAAGCAAAGAAGACATGGCAAGCAGCGTGAGTACAGACATGGACTGGATCCTGTGCATCTTTTGCCAGAAGGACACGACAGAAAAGCTGATAAATCCCACCAAAGAAAGCTACAGCACAGCAGAGAGACATTTAGAAGGTTTCGAAGCAGCTGGAGCATTCCCATCATCACTGAAAATAGACAAATTCAATGACGGGTCAGGGATTGCGTCTAGGCTAGCCAAACATGGAGCTAGGTGGCACAAGAACTGCCGTGCTAAGTACAACCAACGAATGTTGGACAGAGCTGAAAAGAGACAGCATGATGAAGCTGAAGAAGATGAAAAAGATGAAGGCGAGACAGAACCAAGAAAGAGATCACGCAGAGAGAGTGGGCAAGTTTCCCCACAAGAGACCTGTATTTTTGACTGGTAAAACAGGAAACTTTTCTAGAGGTTCTACATACCAGCTTGGTTCACATGTTCGGGAAGCTGCTTTGAAGATTGGTGACACAAAACTTCTTGCAAAGTTATCAGCAGGTGACGTCATTGCAATTGACATGATGTATCATAAGGGGCGCCTGGTAGACTTTTACAACAAGGCAAAGCTTGGTGAAACACCACAGACGTCCAGTGACTCTGACTTGGATGCACATCGAGGCATAGCTTTCGCAGAGCTTGTCATGTACATGGAAGAGAAGCTGTCTGAAGAGCCACACGTTGTAAAGCTTGCTGAAGCCGTGTCACTGTATCAGAGACAGTTAGAGGAACTGAGACAGAATAAAGAGGTTCGCGAGAACTCGACAAGACTGAAAGAGAAACTTCTGGCACACATCCCTGGCCTCACTGCTGATAAGAAAGGACGAGACGTTCTGCTTATCATGGACACACAAGTTGGAACCGCCTTGGCAAAAGCAATGGACAAAACCCATACCACAGAGGCTCTGATTTTGGCTCAAGCTGCCAAAATCATCCGCTCAGAACGGTTTAATGACTGCTATATTTTTGAAGAAGATTGCCAGGAGAAGTGAGTTCCCTTCACCTTACAGTCGTTCATCAGCATGCTTCTGGAAGGTCCGGGCATTACAGAGAGATCTAACAGGAAGACAACGCCTGCATGCTTGTCAATAGCACAGCTAATCAGACACAACGCTGTGAAACGCACAAGAGCTGCAGAACCAACAAGAGTCCGTCATCATCGTGAGAAAGAAACCCCCTTTCCACTGTATGTAGGGCTTCTGATTCCACACCACACCTCCCCCCCCCCCCCCCCCCCCCCCCCCCCAGAAAGGCCTTGTTGATAAGTTCTTTGATGCTGGTGTTTCAGTCTCCTCTAAAAGAATCAACCAGCTGTCCCAAGATCTGTCCAATGCAGTGTGTGCACATTTCAAGAAAGAAGGTGTGGTTGTTCCTAGAGGCTTTCACAAATCCGTCTTCACGACAGGAGCTGTTGACAACATCGACTACAACCCCTCATCATCTACTGCAAAGGGATCATTCCACAGAACTGGAATCTCCTTGTTCCAGCATCCAGACTTTGATGGCCAGGGCCAGGCAATGGAACCCATGGACGTTTCTTCTGGGAGTGCTTCTGATCACCTTCCAGACTTCTATCTCAAAGTGCCTCCAGTCACAAAGCCTCCTAAGGACGTTGAAGTTCCACCTGCAGTGCAATCTCTCTTACCAGATGCAACTGTGGAAGGATCTGTCATCCAGCAAGAAACTGAGTGGCTCCAGTATGTGCAAAATCATTGCAATGATGATCCTACGAAGGATCTGTGCCTGAGCTGGGCTGCGTTCCACGCAAATGAGCACCAGCTTGTGAGACCACAGTGTGGGGTGGACTTCTACCATTACTGGAAGAATCTGCACATTTTCCAGCCATGATTCGCCATGCTATGGACGTTATCAAGAATGCTGTCACTTACCTGAACCCAGGCCAGATCCCAGTCATGAGGTGTGATCAGCCCCTCTTTGCCATTGGAAAGAGTATCCAGTGGACATGGCCTGAGCAATATGGAGAAGACAAGCTTGTAATTGTCCTGGGAGGTCTTCATATCGAGCAAGCAGCATGGAGTGCAGTTGGCACGTGGCTGGAAGATAGTGGGTGGACACAAGCTATTTCAGAGGCAGATGTTGTAGGACCAGCTACAGCCAACAGCTTGCTGAACTGTGGACACCTGAAGAAGACCAGGTATGCACATGAAGTCACTGTGGGGGCCTTGTTTCTGCTTCAGGCTGAAGCGTACCAACAGTACACTATGCAGCTGACAGACTCAGAGAACAGGCTGTTGTTTCAGGAGTGGAAGAAAAATGAGAAGAAACAGCGACATCCCCAGTTCCTCTACTGGTCGCTTGTGATGGACTTTCAGCTTTCAGTTCTCACCTTCGTGAGATCTCTCAGGATGTCCAGTTTCCCTTTGTACGTACAGTCACTTGAAGAACTATGACCCTGGTTCTTTCTTCTTGACCACTACCATTACGCCCAATGGCTCTCAGTCCATCTGCGAGATATGAAGGAACTGCCAACCAAAGCACCAGAGGTTGCTCAGGCTTTTAGTGAAGGAAAGTTTACAGTCCAGAAGACAGACAACGTGTTCTCGTCTATCGCTCTCGACCAAGCCCATGAGCAGATGAACAAGATGGTCAAGGGTGAGGGTGGAGAGGTCGGGCTGACAGAGAACGCTGCAGCATTCGAGAAATGAATGACTGCTGGGCCAGAAATGGCAAGGCTAGTGGATGAGTTCGAACAAGCACTACAGCTGACAAACGACAATGACAAAAGGCATCATGAACAGACAGCGGCACACCAGAAACGACACAAAGAAGACCTTAGCTCATTGAAAAGAAAACTGTCGTATCTGGGCAACCCCTTTGCCGAAGAAAGCGAAGAACTCCTGTGTCTGTCTACAAAAGATGTTGCAAGTACTGAAGTTGTCAACACAGTGGTGCATGCCAAAGAAATGGGTAAGGCACAGTACTTGGAATGTGTTAATGAAAGGCTGCTGCTAAGGTCAAAGCCACTGTCAGACCCAATTCAACTTAACAGAGTAGCCCTTTTCAGAAATCAGAACAAGTCTACCCAGAGGACCAAGGATCTGAAGATGAAGACAGCCAAGACCAACTGTGGCTTGTTTGTAAGACTGTATGTTGGATGTCAGGCTAGAGGAGGAGACCTTGATGAGTTCTTTCAGCACGAAAACCAGTCATTCCCTCCATCAATTTCAGATTCTGGAGATTTGCGCCATGGCAACAAAAGCGACCTCCTGCAATGTTTTGAGAAAACTCATGACCCAGTCCTCACTGAACCACAAGTATCAGCTGTTCTCATTGATGGTGCTGCGCTAGTACACATTTTGAAGCCACACCAAGCACAAACATTCCAAGAGTAGAGTACAGTGATTCTGTTTTTGTACAATATGTCCTGATGTGCCTTTCTACCGCTGATCGCGTTGACATTGTTTGGGACTGTTACCGTGACAACAGTCTGAAGTCGTCGGTGAGGAAGAAACGAGGCTCTGGCATCAGGAGACGAGTGAAAGGGGATGTTGTTCTGCCACGCAACTGGCCAGAGTTTCTACGAAACAGTCAAAACAAAGAAGAACTGTTTCACTTCCTGTCTGAAAATTTGAAGCTCATCAAGGAAGATGGGAAAGTGGTCATTGCAACACAAGGAGCGGACTTTGTTACTTCTAGTGACATTTGTGAGGACCAAAAAGCCAGACTTTCCCCTTGTTCACACGAAGAGGCTGATACCAGACTGATTGTACACTGTTCTGACCTGGCCAGAATGAATCACACTGACGTCATGATCAGGACTTCAGACACTGATGTAGTGGTGCTTGCAACAGCTCACTACCATTCTCTCCAGCTGGAAAAACTGTGGGTTGCATTTGGTGCTGGATCCCACTTTCGTCTTCTGCCTATTCACCTGTACGCCAGCACACTGGGCCCAGGGAAAGCCGCAGCATCTCTGATGTTTCATTCTCTTACCGGCTGTGACACTGTATCATTTTTTCTTTGGTGTCGGTAAGAAGACATGCTGGGAAGTGTGGATGTCTGATCCAGAATTCACACAGCTGTTCCTCAGAGTGCTTGCATCACCAAAGAAGTTCCAGGATGATTTCAGCCAGATTGAGCGCTTTGTCTCGTTGATGTACGACAAGACCAGTGTTTACGACAAGGTGAACGATGCGAGAAAACACCTGTTCACGAAGAAAGGGCGTATGCTGGAAACCATCCCACCCACTCAGGCTGCTCTTCTTGAACACACAAAAAGAGCGATCCTGCAGGCACTCATCTGGAAGGAAGCTCTCATTCCTCAGCCAGAGATTCCATATCCTGCAAGCTGGGGCTGGGAAAAAGTTGATGGAACTTATTCGCCTGTTTGGACATCACTCCAGATGCATCCAAGATCTGCTCTGAACTAGTAAAATGCAGCTGTAAGAAAGGTTGTAGAGGTCGGTGTAGCTGTGCCACAGCGGGTGTCCCCTGCACTGCCCTTTGCTTCTGCGATGGCAAATGCCAGCGTGACTGAAAGACTGAATTCAGAACTGGTTATGTGAGTAAATTGCTATAGACATAGAAGAAACTATGTTGAATGTTTCTTTTTTAAATCTGAGATTCAATGATTATGCATGTAATGCATTTGTTTGTTAACAAATAGAAGAAACACAGCTCCAAGTACAGTACTTGTAAATTGTGCACCTACAACCTGGTTGAGAATTTAGCTGTAGACAATTGACAGAAAAGTCTGTTTTACATCAGTCTGTAGTGTCGAAGAGTCATCTGCCTTAAAGCAGAATCCTGTACCCTTTCCAAAAAGATAGCAACTAGCAAGAAGTTATTTGTCATTCACATAATTTCAAAACTCAATATGCAAGCTTGCGATTGTTACTAAACGGTACCGTTCTATAAAAGAAAAAGATTCATTCGCATATAAACAATCAATAGCCAGTGTTTTTATTGTCATGATGTCAGAAATATGGTACAGGCATACATAGATATTAATTCAAAGGTAAAATGAACTCATGATAACAAAGAACTGGTATTTTGAAATTCGCCGTCTGCAAAAGTGCGTTTGGGGGTAGGCTTACTAAACAGGTCATACTTTTGTTCATAGACCATAAAGAAGTTGCCCCTCCCTGGCATTCGGACACTGAGACATGTCTTTTAAACTGTACAAAGTGGTATGCTGGTATACCAAAGTGAACAATTCAGCCCCTTTCCTGCAACTAAGCCTAGCACTAACACGTGCGTCATGTATGTTCCCAATTCAACTTCACTGACAGTGGAAGCAGTGAGAAAGGAAGATATGCCATCACAAAGACAATGTCCACTCGGCATCCTTCCAGTCAGCCTCTTACAGTCAGCAGACAACTCTTTTGGCCACAACAACAACAACAACAACAACAGCAACAACAGCAGCAACAACAATCACTACTACTACTACTACTACTACTACTACTACTACTACTACTACTACAAGAACAACAAGAACAACAAGAACTACTACTACTACTGCTACTACTACTACTACTACTGCTCTCTCTCTCTCTCTCTCTCTCTCTCTCTCTCTCTCTCTCTCTCTCTCTCTTATTCACGGATTAATTTTTGAGTTTATGTACTGGGATGTCGAAAGCATGATAATCATCAGGATCCCTGCTGCTTGTCACTGAGTCACGCTAACTGTTATTAAAGATGTTATTCATCTGTTGTTTAAAAAAGAAATGGAGGGTGAGGGGGCGACTTGATACCCATGAACGTAATCGGTAATTTTGTTTCAAAACTTTAGCAGCACATCAGCACAGGCTGCAACATATCAACACTGTCTAGCTGAAAATAAATAAAAAAAACGTGATTTGATGCTAATTCAAAGCTCTCTACGGCTGCTTACACAGCTTTAGTTCTGTCTAACTTGGAGGTCAACTGTAGAAACTGTCATCGTAGCTTGGACTCTTTCATGAATAGGCAGGAGACACAAAAACTTGAGGTCTTTGAGATTCCTCACCCCCAGCAAAGTCTTGAGGTTCCTCACCCCCAGCAAAGTCTTGAGGTTCCTCATTCCCAGTGGAGACTTGAGGTTCTTCATTCCCAGTGGAGACTTGAGGTACCTCATTCCCAGTGGAGACTTGAGGTTCCTCACCCCCAGCAAAGTCTTTAGGTTCCTCATTCCCAGTGGAGACTTGAGGTTCCTCACCCCCAGCAAAGTCTTGAGGTTCCTCATTCCCAGTGGAGACTTGAGGTTCTTCATTCCCAGTGGAGACTTGAGGTTCCTCATTCCCAGTGGAGACTTGAGGTTCTTCATTCCCAGTGGAGACTTGAGGTTCATCACCCCCAGCAAAGTCTTGAGGTTCCTTAACCCCAGCAAAGTCTTGAGGATCCTCATTCCCAGTGGAGACTTGAGGTTCCTCACCCCCAGCAAAAACTTGAGGTTCCTCACCCCCAGCAAAGACTTGAGGTTCTTCATTCCCAGTGGAGACTTGAGGTTCTTCATTCCCAGCAAAGACTTGAGGTTCTTCATTCCCAGCAAAGACGTGAGGTTCTTCTTTCCCAGTAAAGACTTGAGGTTCTTCTTTCCCTGCAAAGACGTGAGGTTCCTCAACGCCAGCAAAGTGTTGAGGATCCTCATCATCAGCAAAGACTTGAGGTTTATTATTCCCTGCAAAGACTTGAGGTTCTTCATCCCCAGCAAAGACTTGAGGTTGCTCAACCCCATCAAAGACCTCAGGTTTCTCAACCCCAGCAAATACTTCAGGTTCCTCCAGCCCCATCAAAGACGTAAGGTTTCTTAACCCCA
>CM065743.1:49357552-49360052 GCA_033310375.1 Conus canariensis | reverse complement strand
AGCAAGGTAGGCATTTTATCCTGATCTTATTGTATGAACAAAAACTTTGCAACACTGAATTTCTGATCTCCCGCTTCCCCCCCCCCCCCCCCCTCCAATCTCTCTCTCTCTCTCTCTGCCCCTGTCCTCTCTCCTCTCTCTCTCTCTCTCTCTCTCTCTCTCTCTCTCTCTCTCTCTTCTCTCTGTTGCCTGTCTGTCTGAGGGTGATGCACACGATCCAACTACATATTGTTCCAACAAGCTTCATTTTGCCATGGCACACTTCCAGATGGGGATACAAAATAGTCACAGAAAGTGTTTCGAATGGCATTTGCTTCTTGGCTTGCTGTTCTTGTCGATGCAATCACAATGTCATCTCTTGTCCAAGAGCTGTTTTCACATTCTGGTGCTCTGTTAATGCGCTCAGGTTCCATCGCCAGTAGGAAATTGTGAAGAACACAGATTGCTTTAACGACTTCAATGGCTGTATCGGTGTTTGTCTCAATCGCTTTGAGTAAAATCCTCCATGTGTTAGATAAAATGCCAAATGCACATTCTACCTGTCTGCGAGCTCGCGAAAGACGATAATTGAAAACCCTCCGTACAAATGTCAGGTTTCTTCGTGGAAAGGGTTTCATCAAATTGCGCAACAGCGGGAACGCTTCATCCGCCACAAACACAGGCGGGGTGAGTTGCTCTGTTTGTGGTAATCCTTGGGATGCTGGCAAATGTAACTTTCCCTCAAGTACCAGTTTTCCGAAGTGACTTTCTCGGAATATACCACCGTCACTGCAACTACCATAGCTTCCAATGTCTATAACAAGAAATCTGCCATCCGCGTCTACTACCGCCAGAAGCACCACTGAGCAATAGCCTTTATAGTTCCAGTATGTTGCCCCTGACAGAGCCGGTTTTTTAACCCTGATGTGTTTCCCATCGATGGCTCCTATGCAATTCGGAAAATTCCACTTTGAGTAGAAGCCATGTGAAGAGGTCTTCCACAGCTCTCTGTTAGGTTCTGTCAAAAAGATTGGTTGCATTATGTCCCACAAGACCTTGCAGGTAGATCTGACAATGCGTTGCACAGTGCTCACTCCTAGTCTGAAGGAAAATGCAAGACTCCGGAAAGAGTTTCCAGTAGCCAAGTATCTGTAACAATGGAGAGAAACAAAAAAAGACCAAAAATTAGATTGCATAATAATTTGTCTAAACATCGTTTACACTTAAGCTGACAATGTTTCAACCATTTGTTTGTTTCAGCTGAACTAGTCAAGAAGAGATGGGCTTATCTCAGGGACTATTACAGAAAGCAAAAGAAGATTAATGGAGCAACGAAGTCCGGGATGGCAGCTGAAAGGAAGAAAAAGTGGCCACTTTTTGATGCTATGTCCTTTCTTGACACATTTATGGAGTGCTCACAGACATTCACAAATGTTGCTCTGCCAGCACCAAATGAAGCATCAAAAAGTGATGATGAAACTGCTTCGACACCCAGTCCTTGTCCAGAGGACAGTCAAGAGCAATTTGAACCTGACCTACAACCGACAACTGCTGCTGCAACTGAAGCAGAGAAAACAACCGTTCGGCCACCGCCACCAACAAAAAAGCGCAAGAAGAGAGACAGTAATGACTTTGACATGAAAATTCTGAATGCTTTGACGGAATCTGAAAAGGACAACGATCCAGATGGACATTTAAGTTTCTGGAAAGGACTTCAGCCAATGATGACCCAGCTGGACCCACTAGAAGCATTAAAATTCAAGCACGAGGTCCACGGCCTACTCATTAGCTATTTAGAAAGGGCCAAAGCAAAAAGTTCCCATGTTCCCACGTTTCACACATTTCACCCACCCAGACAGGGAACTCGTGTACAACCAAGTCCTACCCCAAGCAGTGTTGAAAGCTATGCCCAATATGAGGAGAGTAGACAAGGTGGCCAAAGTTGTCACCCATCGTATTTGGAAGAGCAATACTACACTCAACTGTAAAACTACAAGTATGAGTTTCATTTGTGAGAGTAGTTTTCAGAAAGGTATTCTTTAAATAAAAGAATACAATATTCAATAAAGACATTTCTTACAATGTAAATTGTTCTTCTTCTTGTTATTTGGCAGTTTAATGTCCTTTTATTACAACAAGAATAGAAAATTGATATGATTTTCAGTTGATGCTTTAACATTTGGATTTGATTTTCAATAAAGACATTTTTGAAGATGGCTAGTTTCAAGAATGTAAATGAACTGATCTTACCTGAGTGTGACTACCAATCTTTCTCTTGGTGAAATTGATTTCCTCCAGTTTGTTTTGTTTCTGTAGCCCATTGGCACATAACCGCAGCAACGATTGAAATGTTTGTCTCATTCGAAAGTATTCCAAACATTTCTCCTCGTCTGTTAATATTTGGGGCAGTAGTTTGAATTCTCCTAAAACTCCCCGATCTTTACAAATTGGGTGCACCCAAAAACGTCGTTTGGATGCTAGAGATCTTCTTTTGTACCACCACCAGAGCAGAAAAATCTTG
>CM065743.1:49332552-49352552 GCA_033310375.1 Conus canariensis | reverse complement strand
GTTTTCCATTTTTAGAACGATGCACGATTGATTTGTGGTACTATGTTTTCCTTTTTTTTACACTAAACTTTGAGAAAAGGTACGACAAAAATGTTTACTTTTTCATGATTCAATCACTTAGAAGCTTTAGATTATTTGAAAAAGAAAAAAAAAAGTCTCCAACCGTCAAGATGTGCCAGGATCTATGCCCAAGCTAACTAAGAGAGTGTTTTAGCCAAGAGTAGGTTTATGGTAGAAGAACAAGAACAAGAAGAACAAGAACAAGAACAAAGACAAGAACGAAAGAAGAAGAACAGCAACAACAACAACAACAAGAACGAGAACAAGAAAGACTTTGCATTTTGGGAAAGTACACTACATTAAACACACACACACACACACACACACACACACACACACACACATATATATATATATATATATATATATATATATATAGCTTGGTGTTGCAACGACTCCAAGAAATATTGTATTATATACAAAGCTTGCTCTTATGTCTTAGATTGAAGAAATAGGGGGAGATAAGCATTCATATCTGCAGTGGTAGATAATTCTGCCTAACTAACAGTATGTGCTTGAGAGGGTGAATGGGGAATAATAAATGCTTCTCAAAATGAGCCTTCAGCAAGCTTATAGTCTCCAAGGGGGAGACAATCTCCAATGGGGAGGAAACTCACTAACACATAACTCCTGGTCAGATACCGGTATTTCGAAACCTGATTGTTTCTCCTCAGTGACCGCGGAAAGTGGTAACTTGACTCCTCTGCCTTTTCGGTTTTAAGAAGAATGCTATCCCAGAAAAAGGCTGGTGTGCAATACCGTAGTATGTTTGTTGAATTTTCAAAAAACAACAACCAAAGGTGCCACCTAAGAAGCAAATATATATATATATATATATATATATATATATATATATATATATATGTGTGTGTGTGTGTGTGTGTGTGTGTGTGTGTGTGTGTGTGTGTGTGTGTGTGTGTTCGTTCGTTCTTCTGTTTAACGTCTGTTCACTTTGAGTGATATTAGACGTGAATGAATGAAGAGAATGACTGAAGGAATGAATGATTAAGTGAATAATCCTATATGTTATATAAGCGTGTATGTATGCCTTTGTATGTGAGTGTATACGTGTATGTATCTGTATATGTATCTAAAGAAAAAGAAAAAAAAAAGCAACAACAAACAAACACACACACACACACAAAAAACCCACAAAACACCCCCCCCCTCCCCCCAAAAAAACAACAACAACAACAACAACAACAACAAAAACGAACAAACAAACAAACAAACAAAAAACCAAGGAATCTTAAATACAACAATTAATGGGTAAAAATGAACAGAAGATATAGATCTAACATATAGCAATAAAACAAAAATCCTTCACTATCTTAACTTTAGAGTGAAGGAGTAAAATGCAGGCCATCATCATATAATGCACTATGAACTAACACAAAACAATCTAAAGAAAAACTCCAATCGGACTATGAAATAAGTGTTCAGCAATTTCGATCAGCAGAAAGTGGTCCGAAAGTATATCTTGCAAGTTTTTTTCAGAAAAATTATTAGATTTTAATGATGTTGGTAAGAAAGTAGATAACTTGCTACAATTAAATAAAATATGGCTCAATGTTATTTCTTTACCACAAATACAATTAGCATTTTTACTAAACTTTGTTTTTAAAGCATTTAGCTTTAATCGAATTATAAGGGAATATATTTGTCTGGAATAGTAAACTGGATGATCAGACATTTTTCTTAGAACAAGGTCTATTGGAAAAGCTTCCCACTGTTTGGATGAAATATCAACATTTATTTGAGCTATCTTCCGTGCAGCTGATTCAAGGATACGATAACATTCTACGACTGATGGTTTTATTTTCAGCTCGGAAGATGACCCTGCTTTTTTAGCACCTTTTTTCGCAGCCTTATCAGCCAATTCATTCCCAAGTATACCAGTATGCGAAGGAATCCAGCAAAATTCTATAATAGTGCCTTTCGACGCCAGCCAGTATAAAAGATATTTAATTTCGAACACAAGGTCGGGTCGTGTCGATATATTTGATGAATCAAGGGCAAGTAAGACTGATTTTGAGTCTACAAAAAAAACTATCTGAACAATATTACTGGAAAGATCTGTTAGAAATTCCATTGCTAGCATAATAGCTACTAATTCGGCTGTGAATATAGATAAATAACTACCCAGAAAGAACGATCTTTGAGTTTTAAGCGAAGGAATAACAAATGCTGCACCAGCATTTCCATCATCTAAAACAGAACCATCAGTAAACACCTGAAGATGATTTTGATATTTTTCATATACATGTGATTTTGCTAAATTAGTGATAATATTAATATTTTCCCCCTTTTTGATGTCAATGTAACCAATATCGAGAAAAGGTTTTGGTATCTCCCATGATGGAATAAATGACGAAGATGGTTTTTTAGCCACATCTTTGATATCAATTTTTGAACATTCAATCAAATCAGAAGTATATGTACCTATTGTTTCTTGCGATGTAATCATAATTGCCCTTTTTGGAAAGTCTGTGTTCGATCTAAGTTTTAAGTCTTCTTGAATGTAATTATCATTAACACTTGATTTTATGACAAATTTTGATGCTGCTAGTTCACGATAATCATCAAGGGGCAAAATTCCAGCTTCTCTATATGTTTTTGCATTTGAGGCATGAATTGGGACACCAAGAGCAAGTTTAATGGCTTTGCAATCTAAACTTTGTAACTTTTTCAGAAGACATTTTGTAGCACTAAAATATACTTCTTGACCATAAATAAGTTTTGATCTAACAAGAGCTATGGAGAGATGAAGTAAAGTTTTTGAATCCATTCCCCACGGTAGTCTGCTTATAATCTTTAATAAATTCAAACTTTTCCTAGCTTTTGTTAATATATATTCAAAATGAGTATTCCAAGATAATTTTGGTGTAAAGAAAACTCCTAAAAATTTAACACTTTGTTTATATTCTAAAGGTTTACCTAGAAGTTTGAAGACTGGTATATTTTCTGGATTGCTTCCTGCATTAAACAACATCATATTTGTTTTTTCAGTGGACAAAGACCGACCATTTTCTGTCATATAGTTGCCTATGCTGTCTAGATCTCTTTGATATAGTCTTCTGACATAATTCTGTGCTCTTTGTGGAGTTGACTTTTTCAGAGTTACTTCCATCCACATGCAGATATCATCTGCGTATTGCACTAGAACGACATTTTTGGAGACTGCTTTCGGGAGATCTTGTATAAGAATATTAAAAAGAATAGGCGCTATTACTGAACCTTGCGGGATTCCCGTGTCTAGTTTTCTGAGTGTTGAGTGTGTACCTCCTACTCTGGCTAACATAGTTCTATTATCTAAAAATGATTTAATATGATTGTATATCTTTCCTGACAATCCAATCAGTTTCAGTTTGTATAACAAGCGCTTGTGCCAGACTTGGTCATAGGCTTTTTTAACATCAAAAAAAGTAGCGAGTATACTTTTCCTACGTGCAAACTGACGCTTTATTTGAGTAGATAATTTAACCAAGTGCTCAACTGTAGATCTTCCTTTCATAAATCCAGCTTGATTAATTGGTATTACATTGTTCTTTTCACAAAAGTGTGTGAGCCTATTTAAGACGATTCTTTCTACAAGTTTGCCACAATGGGAAGTGAGGGCTATAGGGCGATAGCTGTTTTTGTCATTCATAGTTTTTCCGGGTTTTAAAATTGGAACAACTATTGAATCTTTCCATATTTGAGGAACAACGCCATTTTCCCAGCAATTCTGAATTATATGATGCAGGAAAACAATGCAGTTGTCAGGGAGATGTTTTAACATTTCATTACTCACTATGTCAAGACCAGCAGAGCATTTTTTGTTGCTGATATCAGATATTGCACTTTTCAACCCTCTGATTGTTATCGGAGCATTAATAGGGATATCATTATCAGGAATAGGGTCTGAATAGAAAGACTGTGATTGTTCTTTTTCTCTATACATTTGAGGACAAGCCTTCTGAACTACTATTTCTAGAAAATATATCCACAAAAATTTCTGCCTTTTCTCCATCAGAAGGAAATTTTTTTTTTTTTTTTTTTTTTTTTTTTGCTGTCCCAACCTCTGCGCCACCTCAGAGGCAGTGCACCCACGCCGCTCATTCCGACACCCCGTCCACAGCCACAGCCCGGTCAGGCCCCGCCGCAGCCCCGGCACCGGCAATCCACAGGGAGCAGGCAATGTCAAGTCGTCAAGAGGCAACCCACCGGAGGAGACACTGCACTGCTGCCGAGTCACTTCGGTGGTGTTCAGTGGCGCCTGTTCTGATCTAACATACGCAGGACACCACCTACTAAGCCCCCTACTGACGACAATAATTGCTTAGTCGCGGAGCCGGGGTGAGTGAGCTGTCCCTCCGGAGGGCGCCACCACGTCCGTCCAACGACAGCCCCCATGGACTCGCCGTTACCGGTGACCCCGACGGAACTAAACCAAGGCCACAGACGTGTAGAGGACATCGAAATTGAGGTTACCATGAGAGCAGGGCATGAAGGGCCACAGAATTTGAGGCTTTTTTTTATGCTGATGGATGAGAATGAGGATGATTACGATGATGCTACGGATTTCCATTTCGGTCTGAGACTACATGACAGGGCTGTACTCTACGCTTCCTTTCATAATATATCCCGGCGTCAACCAGGCCCGAGAGATACAGGCACCTGCAGTGTTGGTCAGTAAATTTGAGCAACACTCTCAGAAACGCATCCATTAAGTGGATGAAACTCGACTGTGTGGTCCCAGTCTTCCCAACTGAGTCCGCAGCAAAGTCAACTCTGGGTAGGAGCCGGTCGAGGCAGAAAAACCCACATGACTCTGATGGGAATCGAACCCACGACCTCCCAGCCGGGAGTCCGCGACGCTGACCACTTCGCCACGGCGGCTGGTATCAGAAGGAAATTTATTCTCATTAGTGTGTGTGTGTGTGTGTGTGTGTGTGTGTGTGTGTGTGTGTGTGTGTGTGTGTGTGTGCGGTGAATCCTATCATTAGTGTTTTCAAAGAACTGTCAGCACTGTCAAACTTGACGGAATGATGAATATTGTTAAGACCTTTCCAGCCATTTCATGGGTGAAGTCGTGACCAAGTCGTATTAGCGTTAAATGTGAAATGAACATGTTTATCAATGTTACTGCTACTGCTGCTACTTCTATTGTTATTCTCATCTTTATTGTTATCATTATATTGCTATCATTTTATGGTAGTAGTAGTAGTAGTAGTAGTAGTAGTAGTAGTAGTAGTAGCAGTAGTAATATCATCATCATTATTGTGATCATTATTATAATTGTTGTTGTTGCTGTTGTTGTTATTAGGGTTATTGTCATCGTCGTCGTCGTCGTCGTCGTTGTTGTTGTTGTTGTTGCTGCTGCTGTTGTTGTTGCTGCTGTTGTTGTTGCTGTTGCTGTTGTTGTTGTTGCTGTTGCTGTTGTTGTTGTTGTTGTTGTTGTTGTTATCATCGCTGTTGTCATCATTACCTTCATCATAATTATCACCATAATCATCATCATCATCACTATTATTATTGTTAAGAGTACCATTACCATTATTATCATTGTTATAATAATAAGATTCGTATCATTATAATTATCAGTATATTTATTATTGTTATCATTATTATTATTATTGTTATCATCATCATCATCATTATTATTATTGTTATTAATATTATTGTTATTATCATTATTATTATTACTATTATCATTATATTGTATTATTATTATTATTATTATCATCATCATCATCATCGTCATTGCCACTATTGTTATCATTATTATTAATAATATTATTATTATTATTATTATTATTATTATTATTATTACTATTATTATTATTATTATTATTGTTGTTGTTGTTGCTGCTGCTGTTGTTGTTATTGTTAATATTATTATTATCAAATTTAATATTATCATTATCATTATTATTATAATTATCTTTATTTGATTATATTATTATTATTATTATTATTATTTGTATTGTAGTTATTATCATTATCAGTACCATTATCATTACATTATTATTATTATTATTGTTGTTGTTGTTATTATTATTATTATTATTATTATTATTACCATTACTGTTTCTGTTATTATCATTGTTCTTGTTATTGTTATCATCATCATTATTATCTAATCATTTTCATTATCATTGGTGGTGCTGGTGCTGGTGATGATGGTGGCGTTTTCGTCATCGTCATCATCAACATCACCATCATCAACGTCACCATCATCATCATCATCGCCATTATCACCATCCTTATTATGAGTAGTAGTAGTAGTAGTAGTAGTAGTAGTAGTAGTAGTGGTAGTAGTAGTAGTGGTAGCAGCAGAAGCAGCAGTGGTAGCAGTAACAGAAAACATCAACAACAACAACAACATTAACAACAGTAAGTGATAGCTCGTTCATTTTCTTTTTCCTAATTGATTTGTATCTTGCCTGAAGGCAGTTTGCTAACATTCGTTAAAAAAAAAAAAAAAAAAAAACAGTAACAACAACAACAACAAAAACAACAATCTTTAACACACCCCCCCCCTCCCCCAGCCTTCCAGCTTCCAGTGAAACAATATGTACTTAGCCTAGGGAAAGCACGCAGCGAGTAACACAACAACAGGGCCGAGCAAAGGATGGAGTGATGAAAAACAAACAGAACAAGCAGGCCAAATTCCATATACATAAAAAAGAATAGTTCAATAATTGATGATTGTATCACACACACACACACACACACACACACACACACACACACACACACACACACACGCTGGGTGAGATGACAGTGTATAAACATGGCTGATGTTTTGGTCTTCTGACCCGAAGACAACACCAGCGTGTTTGAATCCCTAACTTTAATTGGACGCTGAGGCACGTGACTGGTGAGAGAAGCTCACTGATTGGTAGGACGGGTGTGTTCCCAATATGTAGGGCAGACCAGCAGTTGCCAGACGGGAGGAAAGGGCGCTTAGCCTGAGCCGACTTGTTACCTTATTTTCAACCTTGGGGGTTGTAAAAGGAAAACCTACTTTTCCTTGCGGCCAGGGAGTGGCCGATTTTGATGCAGCATACACAGAAGTCTGGTAGGGATTCTGTTGGTCAGATTATTGATTCCCTATGGGTAAGTGGCCAGTTGGGGAATGATAAACACATAAAGAGAAAAGAAACATAAACCATCGATGTGATTAATAAAAAAATAAATAAATAATCAAACGACTTCGTGTAATGAGAAGCATTTTGTGAAAACGTGTAATTGGTTTTTGAAAAATTACAAATTGTTTTTAGAGATTAATATGTTTGTAAAGATTTCACTTTGCATCCCTAACAGTAGGTAGGATGTGTTTCGAATCCCATTCGCAACGAAGGCGTAAGTATCTTTTTGTTTTATGTTTTGTATAGAATGTCTTTAAAAAAAAAAAAGTCATATACTCTAGCTAACGTTAGGGCTTTGGGGTTTCTGTCCTGAAAACCTCAGCGTCCACCCCTGGGACTCAAGTGTCTTCCTCTTGGAAAGTTGATTCCGACAGGTGGAATTCTTAAATAAAGAAAGATTTAAGCTGCAACGGTTTAGTGATTAAGAAAAAAAAAAGAGAAGAAACTTGAAATGTATTGTCTAAATGCTGCTTTTTTAATTTAAAGAAGGAAACTGATCTGGGTATCATGCAGCTATTTTTGTGAACTATGTGATTATGCGAAATCGTGAAACTTTTTTTTTTTTTTTTTTGCTTTGTTGACAAATTTGTAAAGGGAGCTCCAGGGGAGTTAATTATTATTTTCCCAGTTTCTCCTTTAGATGAATGGAGTTGATGCACGATGGAGTGGACAAACGCGGTGTATGACACCAGCCAGCCAGCCAGCCATACATATATACATACATACATACATACATACATGCACGCAGACATGTATGCATGCATGCACACACACACACACATGCATGCACGCTCGCGCGCGCACACACACACACACACACACACACACACACACACACACACACACACACACACACACACGTCCATCCATCCATCCATCCATCTATACATCCATACACCCATGCATAGACACATATACAAGGACAGAACATCATTGGCTGATGCACGCATGCACACATACATACATACACGCATACACATATACAAACATACACACACGCGCGCGCGCACGCTCACACACACGCACGCACGCACATACATACATACATACATACATACATACATACATACATACATACATACATACATACATACATAGACACATACAAAAGGACAGAACCTCACTGGGTGATGTCCAGAATCGATAAAGATAGGGGCAAGGGGTATCTAGGGACCTTCCTGACACTATGCCCATGGCTGAAACCCTCTCCTGTTCAGTCGTCACACTGTGCCAGATGCCTTCGTCTGGAATGCACACCACTCTGCTGTAGGCAGAATTCCATGCCTAGTTGCAGAGGATGCACATCCATGTGAAACACGTCTGCTGAATTCTTGTACTGTGTCCACCCAATAGACAGAGATGCCATACTTTCTTTTCAATCATCATCCAGATTTTTTTCCCTTTAAATATTTGAATCCGAATGTTTGAAGTGCATGGCTGCAGGAATAAATTTCTGCGATGGTTCTAAAGGCTCTGCTGATGTGTCGTTCTGAAAGCAGTATCACTTTTATAGTAATTGTTGCTTTTAAACAAAGGCTCGGTGGAATAAGTCAGACCGTAAAATTAGTGAAGAAAAAAAGAGTAGTTCCTGGTGTGCGTGAATGCAAGAATGATTGTAGAGGGAATAAAAATTAAAGCATGAAAACGTGATGCTACAAATGCTCTATTTTTTCCTTTTAGTTGAAACTCATGGGTGGGAATGCATGCCTGAACACACACACACACACACACACACACACACACACACACACACACACACACGCACGCACGCACGCACACACACACACACACACACACACACACACGCACGCACGCACGCACGCACACACACACACACACACACACACACACACACACACACACGCACACACACACGCACGCACACACACACAAACACACACACATCTGCGCACGCGCGCGCACGCACAATCGCACACACACACACACACACACACACACACACACACACTGACATACGCACTCACATTCACAAGCACACACACACACACACACACACACACACACACACACGCGCGCGCGCGCGCGCGCCCGCCCGCCCGCCCGCACGCACACACACACACACACACACACACACACACACACACTCATGCACGCACGCATGTCCGCACACACACACGCACGCACGCACGTACACACACACACACACACACACACACACACACACACACACACACACACACACACACACACACACACTTTGATCTCGCTTTCATGAAGCACTTACGTACACGATACTCGGCGTACACTCACCCTTCCTGTAACAAACATCCAGTGTAGTTACATCAGTCATTTCTATACAGTCTCCTTTTCAGCAACTTAGATCAATGTATTTCCTTCTGCTTTCTCTTGACATGAATCAAAGATGTCTGGAAAGCACACATAGGGCTAAACAAAAACTAACTTCATTTCCACCCCTAAATGGTGACCTTGCGACCATGCATACCCAAAAAGAAAGTTCAGGTGAGCAAAAATGCAGTATGACAATAGGCTTTTACAAAACTGTTCTCGCGAATTTGTCATGAATTTCTTTTACACATCTCTCAATTATACACACAGGCACTAAGCCAAATCGACACCTAAAGCAACAACGAAACAAGATGTATGTTTCTTTATACCCCCCTTATCATAGAAACTCGTATGCAAACTCCTATAAAATGGAATCTCTAAAAATGACAAACAATATAACACATCACCGGACACAACAAATCGATTACTTACCATAAGCTTAACTGAGTTGTGACGTCTTGATTCTGGCTACTGGAGAATCGGTCACAACACTGCCAGCACAGAATTCTCTGTGAGAGCGGCTTAATGGAGAACCCAAAGCTCGACAGCGTGTCAAATCCAGAAACGTCCTTCAGCATGAAGGAGAGAGTTTTGTGAGGAATGCAAGCGGCTACTTCAGTCCGGCCCTTGGTCAAGTCAACAAGAGCTCCATGGACTGCGAGGGTTGCCTATATTAAAGTGACCAGCCTACGTTCTGCTTAATGAAGAAAAATGAAAGCGACAATACACCGACACACATTTGATACGCAAGAACACTGTTGACAAATTGGAGGTGTGATGCTGAGACGAAGGCATGAATTATCAGCTAACTAACAATGACAAAGGTACGCAGACGTACGTCATCTATTACCCATCATTGACAAAGACAGGGAGACATACACCATCAAGCACTGAACATAGACACAGACACGTAGATATACATCATCAGCCTCCCTACGTTGCCACAGAGATGCAGGCATACAACATCAGGCACCTAACTTTGCCTAAGACATGTAGACACACAGGATAAACTACCCGACGTTGAACAGACATGTAGACACACAGCATCAACTACCCGACGTTGAACAGACATGAAAACACACAGCATCAACTACCCGACGTTGAACAGACATGTAGACACACACCATCAACTACCAGACGTTGAACAGACATGTAGACACACAGCATCAACTACCAGACGTTAAACAGACATGTAGACACACAGCATCAACTACCCGACGTTGAACAGACATGTAGACACACAGCATCAACTACCCGACGCTGTCACAGACTTACAGACATACATCAGCAGCCACTGAACTCAGACAAAGTCATGTAGACATAAATTGTCAGCCAACCCAACATTGACACAGACATGTATACATCATCAACTACCCGACATTGAACAAACGTACGTATATCCACCCTCAGTTAGCATTAGCACAGTTATGTGGACACACAGGAGCTCCTCGACGAACCAACGATCTGTGGTGTGTATATGGAAGACTCTTCAGCAGCCGGCCAATGTGCCACATTGATCGGATTAACACTTTGTGTGAATGAATGTTCATGTATGTGCACATATATTTATGTATGTATGCATGTATGAATGCAAGTGTGTATGCTTGTATGTATGTATGTATGTATGTATGTATGTATGTATGTATGTATGTATGTATGTATGTGTGTATGTATGTATGTATGTATGTATGTATGTATGTATGTATGTATGCCTGCATGCATGGATGTATGCACGTATTTATGTCTGCACGTATTTATGTATGTATGTATGTATGTATGTATGTATGTATGTATGTATGTATGTATGTATGTATGTATATATTCATTCGTTGTTGTTTGCTTGTTTTGCGCTTTTTCTTTCTTTCTTTACGTTGATAAATGATTTTATTTTTCTCACTATTTGTCCATCTATTTTTTGTGGCTATTATATTTCCATCATTTCATCATTGGTTAATTCGTATCTTGTCTTTCTTATGTATTCATTCACAGACTGGTTCATTCACTGTCTTGTATATTTCTCACTTCAGTATTCAACTGGTTACTATTTCAGCAAACTAGAAAGAGAACACGAATCTTCCCAGATGAAAGCTGATGACAAAAGGATTTCAGAAGACTGTGACTCATGTCACTAAGGTGGTGACCTCATCACTTCACTCTGACGTCATGCTACACATCACCATCAGTGACGGTCGTGGCCTGATCACTTCACTCTCACGTCATGCTACACATCAACTTCAGTGACGGTCGTGGCCTGGTAACTTCACTCTGACGTCATGCTACACATCGCCGTCAGTGACGGAAGTCTTTGTGTCATTCACACCCACGGCTACACCAGCACTAGATGACGTCATTGTTGTGGATCGGGTGGACCTGCGTTCAGAACTGGCTGTCTGTGTCCTATGACACAGGCTGATTGACTGGAGGACCATCCTCTGAAACTCTGCTCTCAGCTTACTACCCGTCAGACAATACAAGTAGAAGTTGACGCCGCTGTTACAGTGCCATAGAAAAGCGGAGACGGATCTTAAGATGTAGAGATCAGCCACCTCCACGGGGTTGGTCTTGTCTACCCACTGACCGAGAAATACACTCACCGTCATAGGCGCAGTCAGGAGAATAAAGGCAGCGCTGATGGTTATCAATGTCACAGTCAGTGAAGACACCTTCCGTTGTCTGGAATCCTGAGTGGCTTGTTGTACAGGGAGATGTCTGCCTGTTCTGACAGACCTGACCAGTGTCCAGAGAAGAACACTGTTGCTGATGACCAGCAGCCCAAAGGGCAGGTAGGAGGACAGAGTGTTGTACACCAGAGTCCAGACATTCTCCCAGAACCAGTCGTACGCTTCCGACACAATCTCATAACAGCAGTCGTGAAAATTGTTGCAGCCCGCCGCGTCTCTGTCCCACCCGTACAGAATGTGGCCGTGGATCAGAGTGATGACGACCACCAACGCACCAGCAACGACTCGTGAGGTTCTCCTCGTCCACACAGCATTGACACGATGAGGCCACAGCACAGAGGCCGCTCTTTGCAGGGTGAGGGTCACGAGGATCAATGGACACAACATTCCCACCATGTTACTGATCATGAAGTAGCCTTTACACATCCAGGAGCCCTGGGAGGTGATGTAGGGGATGTCGAAAGCTCTGTGGAGGAAACTCTGCAGGGGTGAAAGGATCAGCTGCACCTGATCGGAGAAGGCCAGAAGCTGGAAGAAAGCACCAGACGTTGACACAGGCAGGCGAGACATGATCAGAATGGTCACAACATTGCCGAAGGTTCCTAACAGAATCAAGATAGGATCGCCAACTTTTGAGATCATGCCTGCAATATCATACGCTCTAAATACTGGAGCCCAAGAGACGTGCTGTTGCTGTTTCCTGACATAAATATCCCTGGAGTTCGTTATCATACTGTTCACTAGCATGGCGGTCATGTTGACAGGAGCCTGATTATGCTCAGCTGTCATGTTTGAGTTAGATTGATGTTACCCTCCACCGGAGATTGCGTTGTGTATGCTTCGTTTCAGTTCAGTTCAGTTCATTCTACTCAGTTCAGTTCAGTTTCATTCCGTTAAGTAAGATTTGATTAAAATTGATTTGTGCTCACAGTATGTGAAACGACAATATGTAAACATGCTCTCTCTCTCTCTCTCTCTCTCTCTCTCTCTCTCTCTCTCTCTCTCTCTCTCTCTCTCTCTCTCTCTTTCCACAAATTAACAAAATACACACTGCTCTCTTTTCTATTTCTTTGTATTGTTGTTTTAAGATAATAGTTCTGGATTTTAAATCTAGGAAAGATTCGACAGAGGGTAACTCTTGAAAGAGAACATGCCTGTGTCGCTGTGGGCATGAGAATGAGATTTGATTTGAAATTTTTCTCTGTGGAACTTTCTTCTTCTTCTTCTTCTTCTTCTTCTTCTTCTTCTTCTTCTTCTCTCCCTCTCTCTCTCCCCCTCTCTCTCTGTGTCTCTTTCTCTCTCTCTCCTCTCTCTCTCTCTCTCTCTCTCTCTCTCTCTCTCCCTCTCTCTCCCTCTCTCTCTCTATTTCTCTTTCTATGTCTCTGTCTGTCTATCTGTGTGTCTCTCTCTCTCTCTCTCTCTCTCTCTCTCTCTCTCTCTCTTTCCCTCTCTCCCTCTCTCTCCCTCTCTCTCTCTTACTCTTTCTATGTCTCTGTCTGTCTGTCTGTCTATCTGTATGTCTCTGTGTGTCTGTGTGTCTGTGTGTCTGTGTGTCTGTCTGTCTGTCTGTCTGTCTGTCTGTCTGTCTCTCTCTCTCTCTCTCTCTCTCTCTCTGTGCACACATCAGCTATACAATGCTTGCAATGGACTTCAACTGATTAGTGTTACATGTGTTTTTCTTTTTGTTTTCGCTCCTTCCGAACTCCCCATCCTTTTCTCTGACTTTTTCAATACCAAAATCAAAACAATCAGAGACAATCTGAACAGTTCAAATTTCACAGGATCCCCTCTAGATAGTGATCGTTCTTTTTCAGGCCAACCTTTGACTGTTTTCAGTTCTGTGACTGAGGATGATGTAAGAAAAGTGCTAGTTAGTTCGCCCAGAAAATCATGTAACCTTGACCTATTGCCTGCATCCATCCTGTTCTGCTGATGTTTTGCTCCCCTTCATAACCCATGTCATAAAAGCTTCCCTCTCGTCTCGCGTTTTTCCCCAGGAATACAAATCTGCTGTTGTTCGTCCCCTTCTCAAAAAGCCTTCCCTGGATCCAAATTCACTCAAAAATTACAGACCTGTCTCGAATCTCCCCTTCCTTGCAAAGGTCCTCGAGAAAATCGTGCTTGCTCAGCTCTCAGTTCATCTTACTCAAAATGATTTGAATGACCCTCACCAGTCTGCTTACAGGGCTGGCCATAGCACAGAGACCGCTCTCCTGAAAGTTGTAAACGATCTTCTTCTTGCCCCTGATGATGACAAAGTCTGCCTTCTCTCTCTTTTAGATCTTTCCGCGGCATTTGACACCATTGATCATGACATTCTCCTTTCTAGACTCCAAACTTCTTCTGGCATTCAGGGCACCGTTCTTGCGTGGGTTAGGTCATATCTCAGTGATCGTTCCCAGAGAATTGTTGTCAATGGTCTTTCTTCATCTCCTACACCTCTAACCTGTGGGGTACCGCAAGGTTCCGTCCTTGGGCCAGTTCTGTTTGCTCTGTATGTCAGACCTGTGTCACACATTATCGATCAGCACTCATTGCTGCATGAGAGTTTTGCTGATGACACTCAGATGTACAAGTCAAGCACTGTATCTCAACTCAAGAACGTTGTCAGTGATGTTAAAAGCTGTTCACATGATTTAAAGAATTGGATGACTTTGAATAAGTTGCAGCTGAATGACGACAAAACTGAAGTTCTTCTCCTTGCTCCTCCCAAACTCCAAGATCATCCCTCCCTTCCTTCTTCCATCAGTAGCGGAAGTTCTGATATTCAACTCTCATCCCAGGCTCGTAACCTCGGTGTGACTTTTGATTCCACCCTCTCTTTCAAGCACCACGTGTCTAATGTTTGTAAGGCAGCATATCTGGAAATACGTAAGATCAGTTCAAGCAGACACTTCCTTTCCACTGAAGCCACAAAAACTGGTTTGTTCCCAAGTTCTCTCAAGGTTGGACTACTGCAACAGTCTCTTGGCTGGCTCACCAAAGTACCTACTCAATAAACTGCAGAAGGTTCAGAATAGCGCTGCCAGGCTTGTTTGCAAAATGTCTAAACGTAAACATGTCAATCCTCTGTTACAGTCCCTCCACTGGCTTCCAATTCAGGGCCGAATTGACTACAAGCTGGCTTCTATCTGTTTCTCTTCTGTTTCTGGTACTGGACCAAAATATCTTTCCCGACATCCTCCACATCTACACGCAATCCTGTCAACTTCGTTCCTCTGCCGACAGTCGCCTCTTGCGCATTCCTTCTGTCAGAACAAAATCTTTTGGTCAACGTTCTCTCTCCTTCCAAGGACCAACTGTCTGGAATACACTTCCCATCAGTGTCAGACACCTACCTTCACCCTCTTCTTTCAAATCTGCCGTCAAAACTAACTTCTTTCATCAGTCGTAACCCCCCCCCCCCCCCCCAACTTCCCAATCCACCTTGAGTGGGTTTTTGCGTGGACGCGTGAGTGCCTGGTGGTTGTGTTGCTTGTATGTGCAGGCCGTGTGTTGGTGCTTGCGTGCGGTGCTGTGGGTGATGTGTGAGCAGCGTGTACGCGTGTGTGTGTGTGTGTGTGTGTGTGTGTGTGTGTGTGTGTGTGTGTGTGTGTGTGTGTGTTGTTGTTGTTGTTGTTGTTGTTGTTGTTGTTGGTAATGTAAAGCGCTTAGAGCCCTAAATTAAAGAGAATAGGCGCTATATAAATTAACATTATTATTATTATTATTTCTCTACACCTTGTGAGGTCTGCTGCAGGTTCCTCCCCAAAGCTGATGTTGATGCCAAGAGCTTTTATGTCCTGCTCCAGCATCCTTGTACCTCAGCTGCGGGGTAGTCAGTGGTATGTCTCCCCGAGAGCAGCTCTTCATCAACAAGTCAGAAGTCAGTGGCCAGTGGCATGTCTCCCAGAGAGCAGCTCTTCGTCAAGAAGTCAGAAGTCAGTGGTATGTCTCCCAGAGAGCAGCTCTTCATCAACAAGTCAGAAGTCAGTGGCCAGTGGCATGTCTCCCACAGAGCAGCTCTTCGTCAAGAAGTCAGTGGCCAGTGGCATGTCTCCCACAGAGCAGCTCTTCGTCAAGAAGTCAGTGGCCAGTGGCATGTCTCCCACAGAGCAGCTCTTCGTCAAGAAGTCAGTGGCCAGTGGCATGTCTCCCAGAGAGCAGCTCTTCGTCAAGAAGTCAGTGGCCAGTGGTATGTCTCCCATAGAGCAGCTCTTCGTCAAGAAGTCAGTAGCCAGTGATATGTCTGCCAGAGAGCAGCTCTTCATCAAGAATAAAGTGGCCAGTGATATGTCTGCCAGAGAGCAGCTCTTCCTCAAGAAGTCAGTGGTCAGTGGTATGTCTGCCAGAGAGCAGCTCTTCGTCAAGAAGTCAGTGGCCAGTGGTATGTCTCCCAGAGAGCAGATCTTCGTCAAGAAGTCAGTGGCCAGTGGCATGTCTCCCAGAGAGCAGCTCTTCATCAAGAAGTCAGAAGTCAGTGGTATGTCTCCCAGAGAGCAGCTCTTCGTCAAGAAGTCAGAAGTCAGTGGCCAGTGGTATGTCTCCCAGAGAGCAGCTCTTCATCAAGAAGTCAGTGGCCAGTGGTATGTCTCCCAGAGAGCAGCTCTTCATCAAGGAGTCAGTGGCCAGTGGTATGTCTCCCAGAGAGCAGCTCTTCATCAAGGAGTCAGTGGCCAGTGGTATGTCTCCCAGAGAGCAGCACTTCGTCAAGAAGTCAGTGGACATGGTCCAGGCTGTGGAGTCAGCGTTGACTGACCGGAATGTACGTTCAGAAGTCGGATTGACAGGACTTCAGTGCTGGCCACTCTGTGTATTGACAGGACGTCAGTATTGGCCACTCTGTCTATTGACAGGACGTCAGTATTGGCCACTCTGTGTATTGACAGGACGTCAGTATTGGCCACTCTGTCTATTGACAGGACGTCAGTATTGGCCACTCTGTCTATTGACAGGACGTTAGTGCTGGCCACTCTGTCTATTGACAGGACGTCAGTGCTGGCCACTCTGTCTATTGACAGGACGTCAGTGCTGGCCACTCTGTCTATTGACAGGACATCAGTGCTGGCCACTCTGTCTATTGACAGGACGTCAGTATTGGCCACTCTGTCTATTGACAGGACGTCAGTGCTGGCCACTCTGTCTATTGACAGGACTTCAGTGCTGGCCACTCTGTCTATTGACAGGACGTCAGTGCTAACCACTCTGTCTATTGACAGGACTTCAGTGCTGGCCACTCTATTGACAGGACTTCAGTGCTGGCCACTCTGTCTATTGACAGGACTTCAGTGCCGGCCACTCTGTCTATTGACAGGACTTCAGTGCTGGCCACTCTGTCTATTGACAGGACTTCAGTGCCGGCCGCTCTGTCTATTGACAGGCCTTCAGTGCTGGCCACTCTGTTTATTGACAGGACTTCAGTGCTGGCCACTCTGTCTTGCCAGAATGTGTGCATGAATGCAGCATTGGTTTTTTCTTTTCTTTTATCCTCCTTAAGGTGTTGAATCCCCCACCCCCCCTCCAACCCCTCACTACAACTCCTTATCTGGCGCCTTCTGTCCATACCTGGCTGCCACACAACAACATGCTACAGACAGACGTTACACACCGTCATCTTCCTTGTCATGCCTGGCTGCCATACAACAACATGCCACAGACAGACGTTACACACCGTCATCTTCCTCTTCATGGTTTCTTTGGAGTTGGCTGATACTCCAGTCATGAGGCGAGCCAAAGTTGTGGCACCGATCCTGATCCTCAGGTCGACTGCCGTGACCAGGGACACTTGCTGTTATGGTGGAGCCGAGGTACGTGAGCTGATGAACAATTCCATTTCACAGTCGTCGGTTGTGATCATAAGCCGTGCTTTTGTATTCTGCCTATGTTGGTCTGATGGTCAGCCCCAGGTCCTGTGCTGCATCTGTGACTGAGCTCCCTGCTGGGGGTGGGCAGCATCACCTACAGACAACATGTGACTGAGCTCCCTGCTGGGGTGGGCAGCATCACCTACAGACAACATGTGACTGAGCTCCCTGCTGGGGGTGGGCTGCATCACCTACAGACAACATGTGACTGAGCTCCCTGCTGGGGGTGGGCTGCATCACCTACAGACAACATGTCTCTGACGAGGGCTTCACGTCCTGTTGTGTTGGATCTGAGGTGGGGCAGGTTCAACAGTCTGCTGTATGGTCTGGTGTGTGGGGAAAGCCTTCCTGGTGCCGTGTCAACAGTGAGCTACACGACCTGAGCAAATAAAACCTAAACAGTAACAATGATGATGATGATGATTACATTAAAAATAATAATGATGATTTTAATAATAATAATAATAATAACGATGATGATGATGATAATGATGACAATGATGTCAACGATGATGAAGATGATGATGATGGAGATGGAGACGGTGATAATGACGACGAGGACAATAAGGACGACGCCGACGAAGATGATGATGATGATGATGATGATGATGATGATGATGATGATGACGACGATGATGATGACAATTATGATGATGATGATGATGATGATGATGATGATGATGATGATGATGATGATTGTGATGATTGTGGTGGTGATTAGATAAACAGATAGATAAATGAAGACATAACTAAATAAACAAATAAATAAATATATAAAAAATAGACATTTTAAACAGTTAATTGATAAATAAATGGGTAAAAATAGATAAGTAAATAAATACAATGTGTAGAAGCAAGGACGTAACGTTGTTTGGCTCTGCTGCTGATGGCGTTCAATAGTACCGTCCCTTCCACGCTGGGACTGGAGGATCCACTCATACTCTGCAGCTTTGGCGAACGGCAAATCTCTGGTGGATGGATAGGAGGGACGGCATGGGGTCTGGAAAAGTCCTTCACCGCTGACCAAATCGAGTTTCTTGGTCATGTACATAAAGGCGATCTGCAGACACATTCGCTCTTCTCTACACTTCTCCAAACGTTAAGGAAAACTTTCAGCTCGGAACTCAGTATGTGATTCTCTGGGTAGACAGCATCCTCTGGCTTGAATAGACGTGACCCAAGCGATGACTCGGCTAACGATGCTGAGAAAGGAGTGGCTTCTTTCCTCCTTGTTCTACTGAGAGGCGAGGATTTCTCGTGCTCTATAGTGCAGCCCCTTTCCGCCACAACTGGCGTCGTTCATCAAGCGGCAGAGGCAGTAAGACAGTTTCTGCAATGCTGAACTGATGGCGTGGAATCCTGTCTGTTCCTGAGGCCTTGCCCGTGGGGGGACAAGCTGCCAATGGTTGTGCTGAGCTCCTCTACCATCGCTCGACGCCGAGCTCGTCCTTGATGACCAGACGCTCTGTGATGTCAAGGACTGATGGAGAGACAGGGTTCTGGCCGGAGGAGAGGTCTGAGAAGTGAGCTACCTATGTTCCATCTAATGGCGTTGTCTGTAATGACTTACCAGGTAAAGTGTTTGAGCGGGGCTGTATTGGTCTGGACTGGCCCTTTGGTGTTTTATGGGTGGCACTGTACACCCCCCTGGTGTCTGGACTGGCCCTTTGGTGTTTTGTGGGTGCCACTGTACCTCCTCCTGGTGTCTGGACTGGCTCTTTGGTGTTTTATGGGTGGCACTGTACACTCTCCTGGTGTCTGGACTGGCTCTTTGGTGTTTTATGGGTGGCACTGTACACTCTCCTGGTGTCTGGACTGGCCCTTTGGTGTTTTATGGGTGGCACTGTACATCCCCCTGGTGTCTGGACTGGCTCTTTGGTGTTTTATGGGTGGCACTGTACACACCCCTGGTGTCTGGACTGGCTCTTTGGTGTTTTATGGGTGGCACTGTACACACCCCTGGTGTCTGGACT
>CM065743.1:49317552-49327552 GCA_033310375.1 Conus canariensis | reverse complement strand
CAAAGATAAAAAATAGACTACAACATATTATGGAAAATCATAAAAAGAGCAACACCATACAACAATATTTCAAAAAGATGCAATCTCTGCTCAACAGAAAAATGGTTGGTATTATGTAAACCACACTTAGCAACTCTGAACACAAAAGTAGAAATTGTAAACAATTGCAGGCACAAATGGAAATCTTTGCTAGCACATTCCATCTGAACAGGCCCCAATAAGAACCACAGGCCGCACGTGCAGCAAATGAGATCCGCCTGCACACACAGAGTTGAAATCAAGTCCCGCACGCCATAAAAGATCGTTGGCGTGCCCCAGAAAAAGATATCATGATGATAGCAAGGCTTGAAACAAGCTTGTAGATTTTTATACTTCATTTAAAAAAAATATTTTTAACAGATGTTGCTCCCCAAGGGGTTCAGCATTTTCAGATTTTTTAAGGACATTTTTATATTGTTCATGATATATATATATATATATATATAAAACAAATGTTAAGAGGAATATTAACATTATCTGCAAATTTGTTTCTAGCGCTTGGTTATCGTCAGGAAGATCAGTCAAGAAGATCCTGACGATAGCCAAGCGCTAGAAACAAATTTGCAGATAATTTTTATATTCCTCTTAACACTTGTTTTAATGTTGCTCCCCAAAGGGGTTGAGCACTTGTAGAACTGTTTTAGGCTTTTTAACCACACTGATATATATATATATATATATATATATATATATATATATATATATATATATATATAAACATCCAAACAAAGAATTCAACAACAATCACGTAAAATATTTCCCAATATTTCGACCACTTTTGGTCTTCCTCAAGGGACTTTAATGATAGAATTGCATGTAGCAGCCTCAGTTCACACTTTAAAAAAAAAAAAAAAAAAAAAACAGTTCACCACAGCTCCAATGGTTAGAGAAAGGACAACGATGGAAGGGTAGTAAGCTACGGGGAACACGAGAAAATAGGGGCAGGAAAGACAGACAGAGAGAGAGAGAGAGAGAGAGAGAGAGAGAGAGAGAGAAAAAACCGCCTGCGCGCACAAGAGAGAGGGCGAGGGGGGAAAAGGGGAGAGGTTGTTAAAAAAAAAGAGGGGGGGGGTGGAGGGGGATAAGTGAAGAGAGAGGAAAACCCCGGGAGTCGGCAAGTTTTGGTACAGAGAGAGGGAGGAATAATTTGAGTGAGAGGGGCGAGCTGAGAGAGAGCGAGAGCGACAGGGAAGGAGAAAGAGGGAGAGAGGGAAGGGAGGAGGTGGAGGGGAAAAAAATGGGGGGGGGGAGGGAAGGGGGGAAAAAGCAGGGGAGAGGGGAAGTAGGGGGCACGAGTACATCTCAAGTATTTCTTTTTCAACGATCCCAAGAACAGTATTTTTGTTTGTATAAAATGTCCCTGTCTAAGACAACAAAAAGTTCCATGTGCCTCAGCAGTACAGTTGAAGATCTCAAAGAGATAACACAATATACGACATAAAACGTTACCCTATTTTAAACTGTAGAGAATGTCCAAGTTAAAAATCATATACTTTAGAGAATGTATAAATGTGCCTTCTAGATCAGCCATCTTATTTCGCCCGCAAACCCCACTTTTCACACAATCAAATTTTCTCAACCAAAAAAATAGCTAAAAACCTACAAATTAAAAACTTAATCACGTGAAAAGTGGGGTTTGCGGGCAAAATAATATTGCTGCTCTAGAACGGCACATTTATACATTCTCTCTGATTAATCTTCTATCTCAAGCACTACCAACAAATCAGAACAAACCGGCCTTCCATCTTGGTTAGTTATTTTTACACACAATGAATGTATATCCTCACCAACTAATTTTTTAAATTGACTGTTTTTGTCAAATGTATATGACTGATAATCGCAAAACCCAGCCTCAAGTGATGGTAGTACTCTTAAAACTGTAGATGGATTTCCATTATACAAATTAGTATCTATTTTTAATTCACTTAAATGAACATACAACCTTGGGTTAATTAGAAACTCGGATGGTCTATTGCCAGCATACTCATAAAGACCCCACTCTAAGTACTTATGGGTGTTAACGCTATACGTTTCACCACTATCATAAAAGCCCAAAATCCGTGCAAGGCTTCTAGGAAAAACGTACTCCCTTCTTTCTTCTGGAAAGTTCATAGTAATTATAAGATTTGCTTCATTAATTTTTAACCGAATGCCAAAATTGCCAAATACTTCTCTTAAAGAGCAAAAGTTGTAGTAACCATCAGGTATTTTTAACTGCTTTAATAAATTACCTTGCCCGTCCTTAATATTCACCCAGTTATTCTTAGCTTTTTCAGATATATTAATCCACTTTATTTTAAAACCAATTTCTCTAAGGGCAACCCTATTATTACCGCACCTATTGTTAATTGGATACCTTAGGAACACACTCGTGTTTTGTTTAGTTATATAAATGTACATCCTTTTTAAATCCTTTTTTAAAAAACTATTTAAAAATGGAACCTTTTAAATATAATGAAAGTGCCACTTACGATATAGGAGGGGTTTCTGAGCCCAAATCTTTGGACTTCAGTAACCTAACCATCGCAGTGGATGAATCATATGGCTTCCAAGTTGGACTTGTAAACCCACTAACTAGATATTTAAATCCTCCAATAAAGAGTGATAGAGTGCCATCAGCATGGTCAACTCACCCCATGGCTTTTTACCAGAATCAGTTAAATTTTGCAGTTTACTGCTCAACCACTGGCTGCGGTGTTTCATATACAAACCATTTAAACCACCCCAATCTCTTAGTAAGGTCAGTATATAACTTTCATGTTTATTACCAGTATAGACGCATACTAACTGAACTACAAGTACTCCTCCCCAACGACAACGCGTTTAATCCATTCAACAGCCCAATGGACAATAATGCATATGAAAGAATCTGCAACGAATTTAACATTAAACCTTCAACTGACTTTAGACAAAAGTTAGACCGCAATCACGGGTTAGGCACATTGTATTTGTGGGGCACACATAGAGAATATAATTTTGACTACTGGCCCGGCCACACCTCTTTTAGGCCAAACAAGCAAGTTAGATTGGGATCAATAGAACAAAAACACCCCAATGCTTGGGCAACATTTATCTTGGATAGAAGTAAAGGTCTAACAATGCCAGGAGTGCAAAGACTTAATGACTCCATACGGACGTACGTTTGGTGCCTATTAGGAGCGCAAGCACAGACCAAGTCTAGCATAGTGGATCAGTCTACAGGCTTTGACGCCAGAAAACAATTTCTAGCCAATTTAGAAGATGCTATTAACTCTGCTGTTGATTTGCCTTCCAGCATACAAAGGTACCAAAACGTTCTTGCACATGCTAGGTCAAAGGTTGACTTTGTTGTGGGTCATGGATTATACATGCTGCCTTCTGACCTTAGACTGCAGATTGGCATGATACAGAATTATAATAATGAAATCCTTATAGCCGGAGACGACCAAAACTTACGACACAATCAAGGCTTAAACACAAGGCCCGCGCCAGCCATTTTAAAAAAAAGTATCTAGTCCTGAAAGCGACCCCCCACCAGTTGTAAGCAGCCCACAGCCAGAAAGCAGTCCAACACAGCCTGTTGATGTACCTCACCCCGACAGACACACTAGCGAAAAGACAGCCCTTGTTGTGTTTTTAACTTTTACTGGATTAGCCATACCTTATTTCACTAAAAATTAAACCGGCAGCCAGCACTCCTAACGTCCACAGATGGTCGGCCATATAACCAGCCACTTTGCCTATAGTAGACAAAACCCAACTAACAACACTGCCTATTATGCCAGGCAGAGCATCAAGCGCTTTGACAGCTAACTTCTTTAATAGGTTTGCTAGATGGCGCAGTTGTTTTCTAATCCAACTTTTACCGGGCTGAGGCGTTGGAGGCGCTACCGGCCCCGCCGGTGCACTGCCGGTTAATGCATAAACCAGTGTAGAGATAGCAAACCCAACGGCTGTTAATATACTAACTATTGTAATCCCCTGTTCTCTGAACAGAATCCTTATTCTTTCTGCTAGCGTAGTATTTTCATAAAGTATTCTGTTTATAGTTTCTCTGATTCTGCTTGTTTGGTATGCTATTTTTTCTCTGTTAATATACAACGCTGCTAACCTGGCTGCTCTTTGTTCCATTAAATCATTCAAGTTCTTCTGTATTTCAGCCTTTTCTTCTTGTCCTAAATTGTTATCATTAGCCAGTTTATTTTTTTCTTCTTCTATTTCTCTCTCTAGCACACTAAATTTTGCCAAATTGTTTTTTAGTTCTTCGTTTATAGTTGTTAAAGTAGACTTAGTAGCCCTGAGTTCACGCAGTTCAGCTTTAAGATCCCTGATTTCAGCTTTAAGATTCCTGAGTTCACGCTCAGACAATGGAAGATCATCAATTGATTTTAAAGCTTCTTCTTCTTCAGGACTCAGCCCACGTTCTCTTTGACTAGGCAATTGAGAACCGACAATTGTTTTTAACTGCGTTTCTTCATTAAAACTCGTCTCAACTTCCAAGTAATTCGCGCAGGGCCATCTCTACCGTCTTTTATAAACAAATGGCCATCCTCTTCTTTAAAAACGTTAGGATCAAATGGGACCGGTAGCTTTCGCCTTATACTTCTATAGAATGATTCAATTCGGTGTCGCAATAGTTATTGACGCTGTCTAGGGAGTGAAGAACCTACTCCTACAAGTTCTTGACGAGCACTAAGGAGTGAAGAACCCGCCCCTACATCTTTAGGCTGCCTAGGGAGTAAAGAACCTGCTTCTGCCTCTGCCTCTTCAGTTTCATCTTGTATTGAACGGCCCGGTTCTGTTTCATCTTCATCTTCCTCAATAGGATCAGGCACGTCATAATCGCCTTCAGCCATATTTATATATTTATTATTTTTTGTTTTATAAAAAATGAATTCATACGGCTGCGACCTTGATCCATACAGAAAAGCGAAGGAGCCCCACGGCATAAAAGACATAAGACAGACTGTGCGTGTTGTAAATAATCCATCAACAATTGCCCCCAATGAAACGTTAATAGTAAAATTTAGTGACCTCGGGCCTGACGATGTTATAATGCCAGGCACTGCCAAGCTATCATTCAAAATAGACATTGATTCAGCGGATCCTAATGCCACCGTCGTTGCTAACCTGGGCAGGGCCATCATTAAAAATATGGTAATTAGACTGGAAGGTAAAGAAGTCTTCGCACTGAGTAGCGCAGACATTTTTAATCTCTATTCTGATCTGTGGCTGCCCAGAACAGAAAGAAAAGACAAAATCTTTCAGGGGATCCAGAGCCCAAACGGTCTTAAGCACAGGGTTAATGCTGCGGATGCAAAGGAAGACAGGGAGACCAGGCAATAGCGCGAGCATTTAAGAACAGATTTTGCATCCCTCTAGATTTTGAACTGTTAAAAACCCATCAACCATATTACCAAGGCGCGCTAAGGGATAGACTTACTTATGAACTGACATTCAATGACAGCGAGTCTGTTATTCTGTCCGAAGACCCAACAGCTAGATACACTGTTAGTAACATCTCTTTTAATTTTGACGTTGTTACTAACCCTGAACTGGCTAGAACAATTTTAAACCAGTATAAAAGTAAGATGGTTGTTTACTTTGAAAGAGTTTTACACCACGGTCTAGCGATTAAAAACAAGCAAGACGCTGTCTGGGAAATAGCTATAAGCCATTCTTTAAGGTCCCTAAAGGGAGTTCTCTTGCTATTTACTAAACCCTCAGCCCCTTTTAGGAGAGAATCTGAGGTGTTTTACAACCCCAAAATTGAGCAGTTGTCTTGCACAGTAGATGGCAAGCCTTTTCAGTTGTATTCGGCCGGACTTTTACCTGACCAACACTTTGATGAAATAAGAAAACTGTTTGCTGGAGGCAGACAGACAAGCCCCACAGCCGATCATGTGTGTAAAAAACTTCACCTTCACGATGTAAGACTCGAAGATTATCTAACAGACAAATATGGACTATGGCTGGATTTTAGATCCACGTATGATAACAGACTGCTCGGGAGTGGAAGAAGGGTAGGGTCAGATGGCATACTCATACAGATTAATAAGGAAAAGGAGGAGAATGGCCAGATACAAATGCACGTTTTTGTGGTTTGTGACGCTCAGCTGAACATTGAAGAAAATAGACTGAAAGAAATAGCCTATTAAAACAGATGGATAGTTTGAACTTTTTGCCCAACGACCCGCACTGTTCGCTTATTTGCGGGATTACTGGGTGTGGGAAAACTGTCTTCGTGCTTGATTTGTTACAAACAGTCTACAGGTTTCATTACGAGTACATTGTTATATTCTGCACAACCATTAAGCACAACAAGTCTTATAAAGAAAGGCAGTTTGTTTGGACAGATGAGAATATATTTTTAGTTGATCCTACTGACAAGCTAAGCGACTGTTTAGAACAATACTATAGGCTATTTGAGGGAACCGAAACGCTGTTTATTATTGATGACTGTTCAGCTGAACAAGACATTGTTAAAAAAAGAAGGACTCTCTCAAAGCTGGCCTTTAGCGGAAGACACGCATTAGTTTCTGTTTGGCTTTTAACTCAGAAATACAATGCTGTCTTAAAAGACTTTAGATCGCAGTTAAAATCAGTCATCTTATTCTATACTAAGGACAGGGATAGTTTTGAAGAATGTTTAAGTGAAAACTATATAATCAGGGACAAGGATGAAATAAAAAAAATAAAAGAGCAGCTAGAAAAATCTAAGCACGCTAAACTATGCTTACGGACTGACCCGCCAGTTCAATACGTTTGCTTATTATAGATTGCTTATTATAGATTATTTATAATAAATTGTTTATAATAAATTGTTTATAATAAAAAGAATGTCTCGAGGGCCAGAATCAAAAGCGGAGTTAGCTCCTAAATGCGTTTCAGTAGAGATAAAAGATCTAGCAGACACAACTGACTTTGATCTAATAGGAGTGGCAGGAAATGTTTATGGATTTGAGTACACCGACGATGGTGTTTACAAACGAACAGAAATTGAAGATAAAAAACGACAGCAATATCCTGCCCTGGAAGAGATAAGAAATCTAAGGGCAAACGATTTTGGCAAACACGAATACAAACTTCATAAATGAGAGAATGCCTGGGCGTTGCTTCCTAATATTAACTGGGATTTAAAGTTTGAACTACGAAGCCCCTATGTATACTTTGATAACAAAAACAATTTTAAAAAAGCTTTGAATGAAGGACACCTTCTTATTAGCCTAGTCCCAGGATTACAACAGAAAAAGCAGATTGAAATAACTAAGCAGGGCCCCGAATATATGCTGCGGAGAAGGCAGTCCTTAGCTGAAGTGGGTGATGACACCGTCGGCTTAGAATTTAACCCAAAACTAGAATCACTGCCTAGAAAAATGACGATGCTTTTTCGCTTATTTATTACTCCGAGGGAGTCTGATCCTAGTTTGCCAGAGCATACGTTAATCAGAGGTGTACAAAAAAAGTCTGAAAACTTGGATGGGCCTCTCAGGCTTGTTATTGCTATTACTAAAAACGGGGATGAAATAAAGACTTTCTTATCATCTGACAAAGTCACTGTGATGGTTGACAAAGACAAACTAACAGTACTTGATTTTATTTTCATTAAGTATGTTGATTTTATTGGGTTTTACTCTGTTGATGAAGTGCTGCCAGAGGAGTTAATAAGAAGATATGTACAGGATTAAAAAATTAATCTTGTTTTAAAATGGAAGACGGTCAACAGTTTAGATTAAAGCACATGACTGAGCTTGAAGAAGAAATAGAAAGTGACTTGAACAAGTATAGGGTTACTAGAAAGAAATATGCTAAAGCTTTAAATGTCCTTTCTTATATAATCACCGGCTCATCGGTTGTAGCCAGCTTAAGCACTGGGTCTAGTGTCGCTCTTTTAGCTACTGGAGTTGGGACACCGATGTCCATAGCTTTTGGGAGTGTTGGTTTGGGTTTAGGTGCCGTGTCCACGATTGTAAGTGCTGTTTTAAAAAAGCTAACGCCCAAATTACAAACGCACACCGCCATTGTAGCCCTAGCAACAGCAAAACTTCATTCATTAAGGTTGATTATAAGCAATACATTACTGGATGGAAAAGTAACAGACGAAGAATTTAAACGAGCCATGGCTGATGGTGATGATTACAGACGACAAAAAATTGACCTCCAAAAGAAATGGAGAAAGGCTTTTACTTCACAACAGGTAGACACCGAAGCAATCAGAAAGAACATTGCAAAGCAGAACCTTGCAAAGCAGAACCTTGCAAACGATCAACTAAACCCAAAATAGGTTAAAAATGAGCCTGATTTAATTATTGTATTACTTATATATTTGATCTTAAAAATGACGACCAAAGCAGTTACAGAGCTTAGAAATATATGCCACACCCTAGAGCGAATGATGGTGTGGGGGACTGATGAAGAGGAGTTAAGATGCGTGTTTGGTGAATTAATTACGGATCTTTTTAAGCACGCGGATATTCGTGAAAGTGTAACCGACGTAATCAGTAAAATGCCAGATTCTTGGCCCACCCCAGTTATAAAGTGTATTGCACTTTTAGTTAATATTATGGCTCCTGATGACGCCGAATTGTCTATTTTTACTAATCCTGAAGGAATAGCTATTCGATTTAATAAATATTAGCTAAATTTTAGTATTACCTCAATTTTAATAAATATTAGCTAAACTTCATTATTTATTTTTTTGTATTACTTATATATTTGATCTTAAAAATGACGATCACAAAGGCGCTAATGAGATATTTGCCGAACCGGTGGGCAATATGTTTAGTGAATTAGACATGGACATCATTAACCCCTCAAGCGTTCATGAAAGCGTAACACATGCCATTTCTAAAATTCCAGAGTCTCTTCAAATTGACCCGCCAGTAAAAGTGTTGTTGGCCATTCTGATTGAATATATAACCCCCGATGATAGTAGTATACTAGTCTGGGTTTCAACTAGACAGAAAGAAGTAATCAGCTATTACGACTTTAATTCTGAATGGGCTGATTACATGCTTACACAGTTTAACCATGCAAGTGAAGAAGCAAAATTACGCGGCTCCGGTTGGTCTGAAGGAACGGTCATTGAAATCAGATTAAGACAAACAAAGTTCTATCCTATAGTCGGCAATTCTTACATCCCTCTCCCCAGAGAGTTAGAGTTAAAACGAGCAGTCTTAAACATACATAATTCAGATAATTTATGTTTCATGTGGTGTGTTTTTGCGCATTTACACCCAGTTAAAAATAATGCAAACAGAGTATCTAAGGAGAAACAATCAGGTTTCGAAATATCGGTATCTGACTAGGAGTTATATGTTAGTGGGTTTCCTCCCCATTGGAGATCGTCTCCCATTTGGAGACTATAAGCTTGCTGAAGGCTCATTTTGAGAAGCATTTATTTTATTTTTCCCCATTCACCCACTCAAGCACATACTGTTAGTTAGGCAGAATGATCTACCACTGCAGATATGAATGCTTATCTCCCCCTATGTCTTCAATCTCAGACATAAGAGCAAGCTTTGTTTATAATTGAATATTTCTTGCAGTCATTGCAATACCAAGCTGCTCTGTAAGTTGCTGGAATGGTGCTCAGTACTGATCCTTGGAATTTATTAGTTTATTTTATATATATATATATATATATATATATATATAATTTTTTTTTTTAAGTTCAAATCTTTGCCAAGTCATTACTGTAACGACTGAATAATTGTTAGCCTGCACTTGTTTTCCCTCACTACTTAATTGTTCAAATAAATGTACCTTCAGGAGGGATTATGATGGTTCCCTCAGGCAGCTATTGAAGGGCTTCTTATATTTATAATATATTCCCCCCATTTTCTTCATCTTCAATTTTTTTTTTTTAATTTCTTTTTTTTTTTAAGTTCAAATCTTTGCCAAGTCATTACTGTAACGACTGAAGAATTGTTAGCCTGCACTTGTCTTCCCTCACTACTTAATTGTTCAGCATTATATTATT
>CM065743.1:49290052-49300052 GCA_033310375.1 Conus canariensis | reverse complement strand
TTAAGGAACACGTTGATAAACTGGATGATCATCTTCCCACACTCTGCCCTCAGCTTGCTGCCCGTCAGACAATACAGGTAGAAGTTGATGCCGCTGTTGCAGTGCCACAAAAAACCGAAACTTGCTTTTATGGTCATTACACGTGCAGCCTGAGCTGGGTCGTTGAAACTGAAATGATCAATCAGTAGGAGAATGGCGCTTATAGGAGCTGTCAGGAGAATGAATGCAGCGCTTACAGTAATCAAGGTCACGGTCAGTGAAGACACCTTCCGCTGTCTGGAATCCTGAGTGGATTGTTGCACAGGGAGACGTCTGCCTGTTCTGACAGACCTGACGAGTGTCCAGAGGAGAACACTGTTGCTGAGGACCAGCATGAAGAACGGTAGATAGGAGGATAAAACGGCATGCACCCACGTCCAAATCGTCTCAAAAAACCATCTGTATGTGTGCTTTTCACGACAGCAGGCTCCATCAGGGTAACAGTTCCTGACCTTGAGTTCAAATCCTTGCAGCATGTGTAAATGAATCAGAGTGATGATGACCACCAACACCCCAGCAACAACTCGTGAGGCTCTCCTCGTCCACACAGCATTGACACGATGGGGCCACAGCACAGAGGCTGCTCTTTGCATAGTGAGGATCACAAGTGTCCACGGAGACAACACTCCTACCACGTACATAATCAACAAGTAACATCTACATGTCCAGGAATTCATACTCCTAATGTCCGGAAAGTCAAATGTTTCAGTAAGCCAGTCCTGCAAGGGAGAACCCAGCACCATCATTTGGTCAGAAAACGCCAGAAGCTGAAAGAAAATGCCTGACGTGGAGACGGGCAGGCGAAACATGATCAGAATTATCATGACATTTCCAAAGGATCCCAACACGATCAAGACAGGTTGAACAATTCTCAAGGCCAGTTTGACAGGCTGAACAAGTCTCATGACTTCACAAAAGAAAAGAATATAATACAGTTTCCATCCAGCGATGTCTGTCGTGTCTATGTTCATGCAATTCGCTGAGGAGCTGGAGACTTTGGAGATAGTGCGATTCTGTTCAGTTGTCATGTTGAACTTTGACATCTCAGTGTGATTCTGTTCGGTTGTCATATTGAACTTTGACATCTCAGTGTGATTCTGTTCAGTTGTCATATTGAACTTTGACATCTCAGTGTGATTCTGTTCGGTTGTCATGCTGGACGTTGACGTCATAGGGGTGTTGGGTGTTGGCTGGAGTGGCAGGCGGTGAGGTTTGGGTGGGGACGGTTATGTAACAATTTAACAGCTTCACTTCATCACCATCACATCATCATCATCATCATCATCCTCTCGTCGTCGTCGTCGTCGTCGTCGTCGTCGTCGTCGTCATTATTATTATTATTATTATTATCATCATCAATATCATCATCATTATTATTACAATTATTATTATTATCACTATTATCATTATTACCATTATTATTGTTATTATTATTGCTATAATTATTGCTTGTATTGTTCATGTAATTATCAGTTTTTGTTCCAGGATTTGCCTTCTGCAAGTCACGTTTTACTACGTTCAGTCCAAATCCAAGCAGTTGAGTTCAATTCGATGTAAATTGTTTTTGTTTCCTGACATGGGGCACTTACATAGCATTGATGTACTCTTCGTCAAACAAAATAATGAGCTAAGGAATGTGATTATAGCCATCAAATTCTCTCTCTCTCTCTCTCTCTCTCTCTCTCTCTCTCTCTCTCTCTCTCTCTCTCTCTCTCTCTCGCGCGCGCGCGCACACACACACACACACACACCCTCACGCATACACAACACACCACCACACACACACGCACACACACACACACAACACACACACAACACACCGCCCACGCGCACACACCACACAACACACACACACAACACACACACACAACACACACACGCACGCACACACACACACACACACACACACGCACGCACGCACACACACACACACACACACACACACACACACACACACACACACACACACACACACACACATACACACGCGCGCGTGCATGTGCGTAATCGCAAGCATGTGTGCACGCACACGTGGTCGCTTGTGGGCGCGCATACACACGCATACAAACACACAGCCATACAAATGCAAACACACAAACACGCATACAAACACAATTATATGCATGAGGACTTGCCCACACACACACGCGTACGCGCGCGCCACACCCCACACACACACACACACACACACACACACACACACAACACACACACATTATCAACATTATCTCATGTGTTCCTGCTCAATCGTTAGCAACAGCATAGCCCAGAGGGACCGGAAAATTCAGCTGTCCTTCACCGTTCAGAGGAACGCTGCCTCCTTCCGGAACAACGCCAACAGAAACGTTGTTCATCTCAACCAGGGCCAAATGAACGCTTCAGCTCAGGCCGGCAGCAACGTGTAACAAAACCCGCTCACTCTTTGAAGCCATCTCTCCCTGGACTTGTGTGATTTGCCATGGTTTTCAATGCGAATGCTGCTTCATCAAGTGTCAGGTCACCTACCAGGTTCTGGCGTTAATGTGGGTAGATGATTAATCAGATTCTTAGTTTGACGTTTTTCACATTTCTTTCTAAAAAAAAAAAAAACGTATTTGAAAAAATGCATTTTCCTTCATATTCCACATTGGTTATGCAACATATCCCCATCTTTATCTACAAGATCAGTCATTATTTTGCTCACATAATAACTTTTTCACTAGAAAACAGAAATGCGGTATGGTCTTTGCCCATGTGTGATCATCTAGGCCTGTTTTTCAATACTCCTACCATTTTCTTTTCACGCAATGCTCCAAGTTAATTATTTTTATGTTTTAATAATTTCAGATCGTCATCAGTTTTATATTCAATTTTCTCCATTGCAATATGTCTTCAACACAAGTATCTTCCTTTTGTTGATCAACCCTCTTTCTTATAGTAGGAAAAGTAATAGTCTTAGTACGGATTTCCATCAGCAGAAAATCCAGAATTTTTTTTGTCGAAACGAAGGGACAAACCAGCTGAGAGGAACTACCTAAAGCAGAGGAAAATCTTCAGAACATCACATCGAACACGAGCAAAACAGCACCGAGCATTAACTTCGTTCCACAGACCAGCCGCCGTGGCGAAGTGGTCAGCGTCGCGGACTCCCGGCTGGGAGGTCGTGGGTTCGAATCCCATCAGAAGTCATGTGGGTTTTTCTGCCCCGACCGGCTCCTACCCAGAGTTGAGTTGCTGCGGACTCAGTTGGGAAGACTGGGACCACACAGTCGAGTTTCATCCACTTAATGGATGCGTTTCTGAGAGTGTTGCTCAAATTTCCTGACCAACACTGCAGGTGCCTGTATCTCTCGGGCCTGGTTGACGCCGGGATATATTATGAAAGGAAGCGTAGAGTACAGCCCTGTCATGTAGTCTCAGACCGAAATGGAAATCCGTAGCATCATCTTAATCATCCTCATTCTCATCGATCAGCATAAAAAAAAAGTCTCAAATTCTGTGGCCCTTCATGCCCTGCTCTCATGGTGACCTCAATTTCGATGTCCTCTCCACGGCTGTGGCCTTGGTTTGGTTCCGTCGGGGTCACCGGTATCGGCGAGTCCATGGGGGCTGTCGGTGGACGGACGTGGTGGCGCCCTCCGGAGGGAGAGCTCACTCACGCCGGCTCCGCGACTAAGCAATTATTGTCGTCAGTAGGGGGCTTAGTAGGTGGTGTCCTGCGTATGTTAGATCAGAACAGGCGCCACTGAACACCACCGAAGTGACTCGGCAGCAGTGCAGTGTCTCCTCCGGTGGGTTGCCTCTTGACGACTTGACATTGACTGCTCCCTGTGGATTGCCGGTGCCGGGGCTGCGGCGGGGCCGACCGGGCTGTGGCTGTGGACGGGGTGTCGGAATGAGCGGCGTGGGTGCACTGCCTCTGAGGTGGCGCAGAGGTTGGGACAGCAAAAAAAAAAAAAATAAAATAAAAAAAAACTTCGTTCCACAGAAGAATTCAGCCAGCAGAACCAGGCCAGTCCTGAGGATAAAGAACAGGACAAATCAGACGAGCATCACCACTCGACGAAACCACGCATCAAGGAGACACAGTCTAGCCCAGAGGAACTGAATGATGAACATTGCCGCCCAGAAGAGTTACAGTTGAAAAAAGATCCTTTAGTGCTTTATCTACTCATCACCTGAACTAACTAAATTGGGGGCCGGAATAGCTCAGTTGGTAGAGCGCCGGACTCAAGTGTTGTCAAAGCTGTCCTTAAAAGTGAGCAAACATAAGCTGCCACACTTAGGCGAATATCATGATCCACCTATCTACAAAAGACCAGACAGGTAAATCAGTTCAGCCATTCCGCCATTCATCACGACCTTGTTCCATCCACCTAACCATTTCCTCAACATATTGATTCCATAAAATCTTGTGTGGCTACTATCAAACTTAATTTCAAATCCAAGAGGCATCCAAATTCTATTGCTGTGATGAATTGTTCATAAAAAATGTGTGTGTGCGTGCGTGTGTGTGTGTGTGTGTGTGTGTGTGTGTGTGCGTGCGTACGTGCGTGTGCATGCGTGCGTGCGTGCGCGCGCGCGTGCGCGCGCGCGCGCGCGTGTGTGTGTGTGTGTGGGCTAATATTAAATATAATACCTATCTTGCCATCAGCTTGGTTTCTGTGTACCTACCAATGGGTCAGATCATTAAAATACTGAGTGGTTGCGCTCTCCATCACACAATGGAAAATGACTTAATAGGCGGAGGTTTTAATCCCTATTTACCATTGTGCGAAAAACAAAATGTCACACGATAACAAGCCATCATTTTGTCAAAAAATTGTAGATTCAACTTTGCACTTTCAAAACAATGGTAGTGTTGGAGTAATAGCTGATATATATCATAAACCATCAGCAATTGTTCTCTTTCTGACATCTCCCGAATGAGCTCCAGACTGCGTTTGGAGAATTGTACCTGATCTCACTGGGGAGCTATCAATTACCAATCAAAACAACATTTCATAAATATAATTAAAGAAAACACACTCCATTCACCCAGCAGAATGTTTGGTTCGGAAATATTCCTACAATCAAGCAAGACTGGCATTTCGTTGGAACTATTCTGAATCTCTCTTTTATATCAGGCTTTGTACTGAAAAGAAAAAACGGATAACAAGAATGGTAATTCAGCATGTAATCACTTTATGGAAAGTACTAGTCGCCGCTGACAATCAGCCCCATGTGTTTGTCTCAAAGCTTAGACAGGTATGCAGCAAACAGCTGGTGGGCTGATGACTGCCCACAGGTACTGGAATAATCCTGCTGAGATGCAAAATGTATTGAGGAGCAGGTACCCGGGTAAACGCAAAGGGAAAAAGCAAAAGCAGAATGCAACAAAACAACAACCCGTTCAGAAAACGTTTATGTTGGTCCAATCACAGATAGATAGATAGATAGATAGATAGATAGATAGATAGATAACAGATAGATATGATACATAGATACATAGATACATAGATAAATAGATAGATAGATACAGTTGTTTTTTTGTAATGAAAAGATCTCCAATAGATCTTAAAGAAAACACATGAAACAAAGTTACAAAAGCTAGAGGTATCATATAATAATTCTCAATGACAAATTCCTGACTGCTGTTAAAAAAATAAAAATAAAAAAATAAAAAAATGTTTGAGTGGTGATAATTCTCAATGACAAATTCCTGCCTGCTGTTAAAAAACCAAACAGATGTTTGAGTGGTGATAATTCTCAATGACAAATTCCTGCTTGCTGTTAAAAAAACAAACAGATTTTGAGTGGTGATAATTCTCAATGACAAATTCCTGCCTGCTGTTAAAAAAACAAACAGATGTTTGAGTGGTGATAATTCTCAATGACAAATTCCTGACTGCTGTTAAAAAAACAAACAGATGTTTGAGTGGTGATAATTCTCAATGACAAATTCCTGCCTGCTGTTAAAAAAACAAACAGATGTTTGAGTGGTGATAATTCTCAATGACAAATTCCTGACTGCTGTTAAAGAAACAAACAGATGTTTGAGTGGTGATAATTCTCAATGACAAATTCCTGCCTGCTGTTAAAAAAAACAAACAGATGTTTGAGTGGTGATAATTCTCAATGACAAATTCCTGCCTGCTGTTAAAGAAACAAACAGATGTTTGAGTGGTGCGGTACTACCAAGCTCATGGAAACGGTCAATAATTGTTCCAGTTCCTAACAAACCAAAGAACAGATGTTTGTAGATATTAACCAACTGTTCCCACCTGTAAACATACAAACTGATGTGGTCAATCATAACTGGACGTCTAAGTCATAACTGTGAACACAATATAATCATTCCAACCAACCAGGCTAGGTTTCAGTCAGTAAGGTCCGCCAACGATTATTTACTTAAAGTGTCAACAAATATCGAACGACGATTCGCTCGAGGACAAAATGTCCTAAGTACATATTGTTACACACACGAGCACACGATCAAGTATGGCGCTCAATTACTGCTAAAAAGACAAAAAAAGGATAAATGGTCGAAGGTGTTAGCTCAATTACTGCTAAAAAGACAAAAAAAGGATAAATGGTCAAAGGTGTTAGCTCAATTACTGCTAAAAAGACAAAAACAGGATAAATGGTCAAAGGTGTTAGCTCAATTACTGCTAAAAAGACAAAAAAAAGGATAAATGGTCGAAGGTGTTAGCTCAATTACTGCTAAAAAGACAAAAAAGGATAAATGGTCGAAGGTGTTAGCTCAATTACTACTAAAAAGACAAAAAAAGGATAAATGGTCAAAGGTGTTAGCTCAATTACTGCTAAAAAGACAAAAAAAGGATAAATGGTCAAAGGTGTTAGCTCAATTACTGCTAAAAAGACAAAAAAAAAAAGGATAAATGGTCGAAGGTGTTAGCTCAATTACTGCTAAAAAGACAAAAAAGGATAAATGGTCGAAGGTGTTAGCTCAATTACTGCTAAAAAGACAAAAAAGGATAAATGGTCGAAGGTGTTAGCTCAATTACTGCTAAAAAGACAAAAAAAGGATAAATCGTCAAAGGTGTTAGCTCAATTACTGCTAAAAAGACAAAAAAAGGATAAATGGTCGAAGGTGTTAGCTCAATTACTGCTAAAAAGACAAAAAAGGATAAATGGTTGAAGGTGTTAGCTCAATTACTGCTAAAAAGACAAAAAAGGATAAATGGTCAAAGGTGTTAGCTCAATTACTGCTAAAAAGACAAAAAAAAGGATAAATGGTCGAAGGTGTTAGCTCAATTACTGCTAAAAAGACAAAAAAGGATAAATGGTCGAAGGTGTTAGCTCAATTACTGCTAAAAAGACAAAAAAAGGATAAATGGTCAAAGGTGTTAGCTCAATTACTGCTAAAAAGACAAAAAAAGGATAAATGGTCAAAGGTGTTAGCTCAATTACTGCTAAAAAGACAAAAAAGGATAAATGGTCGAAGGTGTTAGCTCAATTACTGCTAAAAAGACAAAACAAGGATAAATGGTCAAAGGTGTTAGCTCAATTACTGCTAAAAAGACAAAAAAGGATAAATGGTCGAAGGTGTTAGCTCAATTACTGCTAAAAAGACAAAACAAGGATAAATGGTCAAAGGTGTTAGCTCAATTACTGCTAAAAAGACAAAAAAAGGATAAATAGTCAAAGGTGTTAGCTCAATTACTGCTAAAAAGACAAAACAAGGATAAATGGTCAAAGGTGTTAGCTCAATTACTGCTAAAAAGACAAAAAAGGATAAATGGTCGAAGGTGTTAGCTCAATTACTGCTAAAAAGAAAAAAAAGGATAAATGGTCGAAGGTGTTAGCTCAATTACTGCTAAAAAGAAAAAAAAGGATAAATGGTCGAAGGTGTTAGCTCAATTACTGCTAAAAAGAAAAAAAAGGATAAATGGTCGAAGGTGTTAGCTCAATTACTGCTAAAAAGAAAAAAAAGGATAAATGGTCGAAGGTGTTAGCTCAATTACTGCTAAAAAGAAAAAAAAGGATAAATGGTCGAAGGTGTTAGCTCAATTACTGCTAAAAAGAAAAAAAAGGATAAATGGTCGAAGGTGTTACCTCAATTACTGCTAAAAAGAAAAAAAAAGATAAATGGTCGAAGGTGTTAGCTCAATTACTGCTAAAAAGACAAAAAAAGGATAAATGGTCGAAGGTGTTAGCTCAATTACTGCTAAAAAGACAAAAAAGGATAAATGGTCAAAGGTGTTAGCTCAATTACTGCTAAAAAGAAAAAAAAAAAGGATAAATGGTCGAAGGTGTTAGCTCAATTACTGCTAAAAAGAAAAAAAAGGATAAATGGTCGAAGGTGTTAGCTCAATTACTGCTAAAAAGAAAAAAAAAGATAAATGGTCGAAGGTGTTAGCTCAATTACTGCTAAAAAGACAAAAAAGGATAAATGGTCGAAGGTGTTAGCTCAATTACTGCTAAAAAGACAAAAAAGGATAAATGGTCGAAGGTGTTAGCTCAATTACTGCTAAAAAGACAAAAAAAGGATAAATGGTCGAAGGTGTTAGCTCAATTACTGCTAAAAAGACAAAAAAAGATAAATGGTCGAAGGTGTTAGCTCAATTACTGCTAAAAAGACAAAAAAGGATAAATGGTCGAAGGTGTTAGCTCAATTACTGCTAAAAAGACAAAAAAGGATAAATGGTCGAAGGTGTTAGCTCAATTACTGCTAAAAAGACAAAAAAAGGATAAATGGTCGAAGGTGTTAGCTCAATTACTGCTAAAAAGACAAAAAAGGATAAATGGTCGAAGGTGTTAGCTCAATTACTGCTAAAAAGACAAAAAAGGATAAATGGTCGAAGGTGTTAGCTCAATTACTGCTAAAAAGACAAAAAAGGATAAATGGTCGAAGGTGTTAGCTCAATTACTGCTAAAAAGACAAAAAAGGATAAATGGTCGAAGGTGTTAGCTCAATTACTGCTAAAAAGACAAAAAAAGGATAAATGGTCAAAGGTGTTAGCTCAATTACTGCTAAAAAGACAAAAAAGGATAAATGGTCGAAGGTGTTAGCTCAATTACTGCTAAAAAGACAAAAAAAGGATAAATGGTCAAAGGTGTTAGCTCAATTACTGCTAAAAAGACAAAAAAAGGATAAATGGTCAAAGGTGTTAGCTCAATTACTGCTAAAAAGACAAAAAAAAAAGGATAAATGGTCGAAGGTGTTAGCTCAATTACTGCTAAAAAGACAAAAAAGGATAAATGGTCGAAGGTGTTAGCTCAATTACTGCTAAAAAGACAAAAAAGGATAAATGGTCGAAGGTGTTAGCTCAATTACTGCTAAAAAGACAAAAAAAGGATAAATGGTCAAAGGTGTTAGCTCAATTACTGCTAAAAAGACAAAAAAAGGATAAATGGTCGAAGGTGTTAGCTCAATTACTGCTAAAAAGACAAAAAAGGATAAATGGTCGAAGGTGTTAGCTCAATTACTGCTAAAAAGACAAAAAAGGATAAATGGTCAAAGGTGTTAGCTCAATTACTGCTAAAAAGACAAAAAAGGATAAATGGTCGAAGGTGTTAGCTCAATTACTGCTAAAAAGACAAAACAAGGATAAATGGTCAAAGGTGTTAGCTCAATTACTGCTAAAAAGACAAAAAAGGATAAATGGTCGAAGGTGTTAGCTCAATTACTGCTAAAAAGACAAAACAAGGATAAATGGTCAAAGGTGTTAGCTCAATTACTGCTAAAAAGACAAAAAAAGGATAAATGGTCAAAGGTGTTAGCTCAATTACTGCTAAAAAGACAAAACAAGGATAAATGGTCAAAGGTGTTAGCTCAATTACTGCTAAAAAGACAAAAAAGGATAAATGTTCGAAGGTGTTAGCTCAATTACTGCTAAAAAGAAAAAAAAGGATAAATGGTCGAAGGTGTTAGCTCAATTACTGCTAAAAGAAAAAAAAGGATAAATGGTCGAAGGTGTTAGCTCAATTACTGCTAAAAAGAAAAAAAAGGATAAATGGTCGAAGGTGTTAGCTCAAT
>CM065743.1:49242552-49285052 GCA_033310375.1 Conus canariensis | reverse complement strand
AAAAAAAAAAAACAGACTACCATCGATTTGGCAGCGTTACCTTTTGTTCATTTTAACTGGTTTTCCACGTTTAGTATTATTCTTTATTGCTACAAATGTAATGTTTTGCTTTCAACATGTGCCAGTCTTTTCAATAAAGTCCACTAACCCATCTCAAAACTTTTTTTTTTAATCTGGGACACAACAGATCAATCTGGATGATATATCAAGTACACTCACCTGTTGATCAACTAAACAAGAACCCAACAGTCATTTTGCACCGAATATGAGAAGATAAGTGGTTTCTCGTTCTTCGTTTTCACTGTCCAAATTGTTTGTTTTTGCCTGAAGAAGACCCAAGAGGTCGAAATGCATGGTGCTTTGTCCTGTAATCTCTCTGTCTGTATCTGTGGCGGTAACTAACCCCGTTTCTTTCTAAACAAGAGTGTTTCATTGTTGCGGAAAATGCTTGTAATAAAATGATTCTTTTTTATATCTAGTGCTGTTGGTGTTTGGATATCAAACGCAGACCTTAATGTGATGGCAGGCGACACACAGCAGAAGGCGGAACAATAAGCACATCAATCAATATCACACTACCTTGCATGTAAAGTTAATCATGGTGTACGATGTATGCAACCGAGGTATAGGGATACATTGTTTACAATAGCATTATTGATTCTCTCTCTCTCTCTCTCTCTCTCTCTCTCTCTCTCTCTCTCTCTGTGCGCGCGTGTGTGCGTGCGTGCGTGCGTGTGTGTGTGCGTGCGTGCGCGCGCGCGCGCGCGCGCGCGTGTGTGTGTGTGTGTAATCACAATAATGTATTGTATTGTTTATTGTTCTCTAGGCAGGTAATGCATGTTTTGTTCCCACAGTCATGAATAACGTCAGCCCGTGTGTGTGGCGTGCTAAGGAGAGTAGACAGAGGAAAGTGAAGGAGGTCAGGAGGGCTTAGAAAGAGGACAACATGTACATCTGTCTATAAAAGACAGCATTGGTGTGGTTGAATAAACCGAAATGGTTACACCGTAAAGTTGGATGGCAGCTATTTTGATCGTTTGTTTTCTTTGGTAGTAAGGGTGTCTGCTCTGCCATGATGCGACTTGTTGACAGATTTCACTCTGTCGAAAAAAAAAAAGATTTGTTTTGAATGTGATTAAAGAGCGTCAAAGGAGAGGCATGTGAGAAAGGAAAGAAAGAAAGCACAAGAAATAAATAAAAAGAACGAACGAACGAAAGAAAGAACGAAAGGAAGGAAGCAAGGAAGGAAATAAGAAGAAAGAAAGAAAGAATGAAAGACAAGGAAGCAAAGACAGAGAGAAAATGCTTGAAAGGAGAAAAGGAAGAAAAACTGTGAAGAAAAAGGAGATGATGAAGAGAATACAAAGAGACTGACAGAAGACAAAGAGAAAAACAAAATGAAAGGAAAGAGAAAGAAACATTCGGTGCAGCCAGTTAAGATCTGTAGCAAATATGGTAATCAATTTCTTAAACATGCCTTTACATTTCTTTAGAAAAGACAATGTTTTGAAACAAGCGTATAGTATATCTTTATGCATTCTTTAGTAAACGTTGACCCTGAATTAGCAAACAGTGTATACCACGTGTCTGATGCGTCAATGAGCTCGTAGCATGTTTGAAAAAAAAAAAAAAAAAAAAAGACAGTTTGCAAACAGACCTGATAGGATGCAGTTTTCTTGTATATGTACAATACCAGTATTCACTTTACAAATCTTTGTCAACAATCATATTGATTCTTTGTTGTGTGTGTGTGTGTGTGTGTGTGTGTGTGTGTGTGTGTGTGTGTGTGTGTGTTTTGTGTGTCTATGCACCCCCCCCTCTCTCTCTCTCCTCTCTCTCTCTCTCTCTCTCTCTTCTTTACCGCTGGTGTTGATGACGTGGGATTTTTGTTAATTAATGCTATTACAAACTACCTATCAGTGAAAGTTCAGTGGCTGATAAGTAGAGAATTTTATGCCTATTACGCTGATGTAAAAATGAACGAGATCAGCCAGCATGCCAGTTCATAACGCACATTTCCGGATTTCTTGCGGACTTTTCCCCGGCACATTTTTGTGCTTTATGGCAGAGCGAGCCAGCTATGCACTGAAAATGAGAGTACGAGTCATCGCAACGAGGAATAGACTGGAGATACTAGCCACATACCTGCTGCGTTGTGGAGACATTGAACTGAACCCAGGACCAAACGGGGTCATCCCGATAGATCCCCGCACCGATAGATCCCCGCACCGAACCGATAGATCCCCGCACCGATAGATCCCCGCATCGGTAGAGGGTTAGGGTTAGGGTTACTACGACAAACAGGATAGTGAGCAGGCATCGGATAATAACAACAGTTCCGTTCGTACCCCTCTTCAGTCTTCGGATGATTTACACTTTCCAGTGGATACGGCTCGGCAAATACTAGATGCCATTAAACGACAAGATGACAGATTCCAGTCCATGGAATCGAACATGGAGCTTATGAGGCAAGATCTGCGTGAATCAAATCGGACATCGGACTTGTCAGATCTCAGTGTGAACAGATCGATAAACGGTGTGGTAAACTAGAAAGCGAGAGCAGTAGGTGTTTTACCTTATTACAGGACACTGCTGCGGATGTCAATGAACTGTTCGCAGAGAATGAAAACAGCAAAAAAGAAATAAAGAAACTGACGAAGACAGTGGCTGAGATGTCCAAGCAAATAGGAGGACTGAAGGAGGAGATGGACAGACTGGAGGGCTTCTCCAGAAGAGACAACCTTCGCATGTATGCGGTGCCAGCATCTGAGGGGAGAGAGACGTACGACTCCTGTGCCAGAGCTGTGACGGAGGCCCTGAACAGTGTGGAGGGGGACAAGACATGGTCAGTAGACGACATCGCTCGGGCCCATCGTGTAGGCCAGAGCAGAAACGGTGAACCCCGACCAATAATGGTGAAATTCAATCAATGGAAGGACAAAATGGCAATTATTACCAACAAAGACTTCCGCAGCAGATTGAAAGACAAAGGGGTGTCTGTAGCCAACGACCTCACACACATGCAAGCCACTGTTGTTGCCGAAGCGAAGAAAGCAGGGAAAGTGGCCTTTTTTAGAAAGGGACAGTAGAGAACTATAAAATAGGCACTCTGGCTCACCCAGCTCCGCCCAGCTCCAACCGGCTGAAGCCGGTTTCGCTGTTGCTCCGCCGGCTTACCCAGAGTGCCTATTTTATAGTTCTCTAATAGTAAACACTTTACAAACATACATAATGTGTAGGATTATCTGTTTTTAACACTAATTTAGAAAACTTTTGAGACTTTAGTTTTTGCTTAATCCTTCGTTTTTCTTGATCGTCTTCAATAACATCATTTTCACGCATACATTCATCAAATGCGTCTCTATCTTTCATGTGAAATAAAACCACTGTCTTTAATTGCTCTCTAAAGTCTTTTAAAACTGAGTTATATTTTTGACATAAAATCCACACACTTATCCCAGCATGTCTTCCACTAAAAGCCAGTTTTGATAAAGTATTTCTTTTTCTAACTATATCCTTTTCTGCTGAACAATCATCTATAATAAATAGTGTCTGCGTTCCCTCAAACTGTCTATAAAAGTGTTCTAAACACTCACTCAGTTTATTGCTAGGATCAACTAAATAGATTTCATCATCCGTCCATATAAACCTTCTATCATTATATGCTTTGTTCCATTTGAGTGTTGGACAGAAAATTACAATATGATCAAAATTATAACGATAAACTGTTTGTAATAGGTCGAGGACAAATATTGTTTTTCCACAACCAGTCTGTCCACAAATCAATGAACAATGAGGGGTTTTTGTCATAAAGTTTAACATCGGCATTGACACCAAAGTCGTCTGCTCCATAGTTTTATAACAGAATTTAATTTACACCAGTTAGTGTTGTTATCATACTATCCGTCAAAACTTGTTCAGTATAATAAAATCCTACAAGGCCTAAATGTGTAAGATTAATCCAATTCAGTTCTGTAAGATTGCTTCTATTTAGACCAATATTGATTTTGTCGCTGGTTGTAATGATCTTAATATCCTCACCATCGTGACGAACGACGACAGTAACTTTAAGTTTGTCAACGTCTAAGTTTTGCCAGCTAATAAGAATTCCTTTCATAAGGATGTCACTGACGCCAGAAGCTCCATTCCTCTCCTCATCCTTTAAGACAGAAATTTTAAATATCATTGTGAACGTGTCTCCTAATTTTGTGCGTGGAATGAACTGTACTTTTGTAGTAGCTTCCTTCAAAACTGATTCTCTTCTGTGGAGGATGTACTGTTTGTCCCCAAACTTCTTTATTTCGATCTCTTTCCGACTGTTGTCCTCTGGCATAAGACTTACATGTAAAGGGCCAGAGTTCAATGCTTTTCTGAAACTTTTTTGACGGTCGAAAAATGTAAATGGGCTTACGAATTCAAATTTTATGTCCCATTCTAAATATGGTTCTAAGTGCCATTTGCTGTCAGTTTTTCGAACTATTTTATATTCATACTGACCCGCATTATTTGCTTCTACATTGCGTAGTTGTTCTAGTTTAGGAAGCCTTTTGCTGTCGCTAACCTCTTTGCGTTTATAATAACCATCTTTAGTGTACTCAAAACCATACAAAGTGCCTATCTCACCGTTCTGTTCAAAGTCCTCAACGTCTGCAAGGTCTTTTAATTCTAAAGTTACACACCTCTCAGGCGCTAATGTAACTCCTGATTCTTCTGGTCCACGTGACATTTTTTAAAACAACGTATTATTTTATTTCTAAAACAATGTGCAGGTTATCACATTTCACGACTTTCCCTGTTTTATCTGTGATCTTTATATTAAATGATCTGACCCTCCCACAAGCTAATCTTTTAAACTGTAAATTAGGGAATTGTATAATTTCATAATCGCAATATGCAGCTTTCCCTGATGGAAGAGCTCTTAAAACAGTTGAGGGCCTTCCATCATATAAGTTTTCATCAGTGCTCAGCTCGTCCAAATGAACATAGAGTAATGAATGTAATGCAAGATCGAGCGGATATTCTCCCTCATAAGTAGTTTTGTCTGGTGTAACTATAAATCTATGAATGGCTTGATTGTCAGTTGCAAAGCCTAACATTTTAGCTAGCTCTCCATCAAAAAGGTATTCTACTTCTTCTTCTTCTTTAGGTTTGAATGTCAACATTATTTTCAAATTTGCATTGTTAAGTTTGAGAGTAATGTCGAAGATACTCATTGCTTCTTTTAGCGAGCAAAACCCGTAATAACCATCAGGTATGGTTAACTGTCTAGCTAAGTTACTATTATCAAATTTTACAATCTTATTATTCTCCTTGGATTCAGTTATATTAAACCATACGACTTTGTAAAAAATTTCATGGAGTGCAACCCTTCGGGTTCCGCATTCATTATCAATAGCATATTCTAAAAACGAAGGACTGTCTTGTGTTGTTATTGTTACAAACATTTTTAAAACAAATTTAAAAATGAGTGCATTCAAATATACAATGCAAAATATTCTGTTGGACCACACTACAATCTTAAAAATATAACAACTGACACCCTTGACATTTCTGTAACTCAGTCTGACGCCTTTCAAGTAAAGGTTAGTACTCCATTGAACAGATATCTTAACCCTCCTATTAAAAACGACTACATCCCGAAAGTGTGGTTTAGTCATCCGATGCAGTTTTATCAGAACCAGTTAAACTTTGCTGTGTTTTGTGCATCAACTGGGTGTGGAGTGTCGTATGCTGATCATTTAAATCATCCTGATCCTTTGGTGAGGTCAGTGTATAGATTTCATTTTTATTACACCTTCAGACGTATTTTATCTGAACTGCAAGCGCCATTACCAAATGACAAAACGTTTAATCCATTCAGCAACAGAATAGATTACAAGGCTTTTGAAAGGATCTGTAACGAATTTGATATTGACCCAAAGACAGACTTTAGACAAAAGTTGGATCGCAATCATGGTTTAGGCACCCTTTATTTTTGGGGCGTGCACAGAAAGTATAACTATGATTGGAATCCTCCTTACACATCTTTTTCTTCAGGCACAACTGTTCACCTCGGGTCCATAGAGCAAGAGCATAAAACAGCATGGACAACATTTATTTTGGATACTTCTAAGGGCCTAACAAAAGCAGGAATAGAACGAATAAACGACTCTATTCGTACTTATGTTTGGTGTTTGCTAGGTTCGCAAGCACAAACGAGATCAAACATAATTGATCCTTCTACTGGCTTTGACGCCCAAAAACAGTATTTAGCAAATTTAGAGGATTCTATTAATTCTGCAATTGATTTACCTTCAAGTATTAAAAGGTACCAAAATGTTTTGCAATACGCAAGATCGAAAGTAGACTTTGCTGTCGGCACTGGTTTATACATGCTGCCTTCTGACCTCAGACTTCAGATAGGAACAATAATAAACTATAATAATGAAATCCTTGTGGCTGGCAATGAAGAGAAGGTCGGAAAAAACGACATAAATTCTAAGCCAGCAATAGCAATAAAAAAAGAAGTCCCAATCCCCGTGGCCCCCTCTAAACCCCATCCAATCCCCGTGGCCTCAAAAAATAATGACCATGAATATGAAAAGACGGCACTTGTTATTGGATTAACTGCCCTAGGATTAATTGGTCTTTATCTTACTATAAAGTAACCCAACTATTAAGACAACTAATGCCCATAAGTGCTCAGCCATAAAGCCAACTACTTTACTTGCGGCAGACAAAAGCCAGCTAACGATCCCTCCTATTATACCAGGCAAAGAATCTATTGCCTTACTGGCTAATTTTTTTAATAAACTTGCAAGATGATCAAGTTGTTTTTTTACCCATGATTTATCAGGTGGAGGAGATGGTGGCGGAGGCACTAACCCTTGCCCACCGCCGCCTGTAATAGCCAACACCAGTGTACTTATTGCAAATCCTAAGGCTGTTATAACACTTGCTAATGTGACACCTTGCTCTCTAAACAGTGTTCTTATTCGTTCTGCTAGCGTCGTGTCTTCATATAAAATTCTTTGGATAGTTTCTCTTATTCTGCTCACTTGAGTTCGTAATTGTTCTCGGTTAGTAGACAACACTTCTAGTCTTGCTGATCTCTCTTCTTCAAGATTATTTAGTCTTTGGGTTATTCTTTCTTTAACACCAGACCCTAAGTTGTGGTCATCAGCCTCAACTAGTTTTTCTTTTTCTCTTTTTATATGCTCATCTAGTTCACCCAGTTTTGCTAAATTGTTTGTTAATTCGCCTCTGATGCTTCTCAAAGCATGATCAAGGGCCGTTATTTCTCTCATAGGTAGCGGCGGATCGTGCATAGTTTTTAATGCTGTTTCTTCTGAAAAACTGGTTTCTGCTTGTATTATTTCGTCTGCTGTTGGGCTTAAATCTTTAAGGGGTATGTTTTGAATTTGGTTTTCTGTTGGGAGTTTCTGTAGTGTGTTTTGAAGTTTAGCAACTGCTTCCCTATCTAATTTTGGTTTAGTAATGCCAAGGCGATTTTGATCGCGCACACTGAGTCTTTGTCTAATTGTACTCTTAGCTAAAAACTTTAATGGGTCTGGTTTAGTTGTAAGCTGAACAAGTTGCCCTTGGTCGTTTCTCACAGACAAATGGCCATCTTTTAATTCAAAATCAGGGTCTATAAATTGGGGACGTTCTAGGCCTAAACTTTTGTAAAATGCTTCAGCCCTTTCTTCTGTTAATTCACGCTGCACTGATCGCGATGGTTGTGTCAAAGGAGTCATTTCACTCATGTCGTCTCCAGGATCAAAAACATCATAATCTTCTTCACCTTCAATGCCTGCCATGTTTTTAAATAATTAACTTTTTATTTTGTTTTATAAAAAAATGTCACAAGCATATGGCTCGATTCTTGACCCGCATAGAAGACTGAAAGAGCCCTTTGGCGTGAAGGGAAATAAACAGAATATTATTGTTCCAAATAATCCATCTACTATTGATTCAGATCAAATTCTTACTGTTAAATTTCCAGACCTAGGAGCAGATGAAGTGATTGTGCCGGGATCTGCACGGCTTACTTTCAAAATAGAACTCGGATCAGCAACAGACCCAAACAGGACAGTAGTCCAGAATCTGGGGCGGGCAATCGTTAAGAAAATTTCTATAAAACTTGAGGGGCAAGAAATATTTTCTTTACACAATGCAGACATATTTCTAATCTATTCTGATCTATGGCTAACCGCGAATGAAAGGGCCGATCTTGCGTTTCAAGGAATCGAAAATAATGAAGCACTAAAACACAGAATAGGCGCCAAAGATGTTAAAGACGGTAACAAGTATGAAGCTGTAAGTTTTGCTTATGGAAATCGCTTTTCCATACCCTTAGATTTTGAGTTGTTAAGTGCGCATGCGCCATACTTTCAAGGAGCATTAAAAGACAGATTGTCATATGAACTAACTTTTAATGAATACAAACGTGTCATTAAATCTACAGACACTGATTCCAAGTACAGCATTTTCGACATCTCGTTAGAGTTTGACATTGTTAGCAACCCTAACTTAGCAAGGCTGATTGAGCAACAATATCAGTCAAAATTAGCAATATATTACGAAAGAGTGATTCATCATACTAAATATCCTAAAAGCAGGGCAGACACTATATGGAACTTTAGTTTTAGTGCCGCAGCAAGATCCCTTAAAGGTATTTTATTGCTGTGTGAAGATGAAGAACCATTCAAAAGACAAAGTGAAAAATTTATTAATCCTAAAATAACGAAAGTACAATGTTCAATTGAGGGTAGTCCTAACCAAGTCTACGGTAGTGGGCTTAAACCTTATCATCATTTTGATGAAATAAGAAAATTGTTTGGAGGCGGGAGGTCTAGAAGTCCAACAGTAGACCTTGTGTCTAAAGATCTACACCTTCACAGTGTTAGACTTGATGAATATTTAACAACGAAATACGGTTTATGGATTGACCTAAGGTCAACAGAGGATAATCAGTTGCATGGGAGTGGGAGAACAGTTAAAGACGTAATAAACATTCAAATTGATAAAGAAAAAGAGAGTGATAAACCACTTAATGTACATTTGTTTTTAATATATGATGCGCAGCTGAATATTCAAGACAACAGATTAAAAGATATCCAATACTAAATTATTTTTATTTTTAAAAAAAGCATGTCTGTTCAGGTTTATCCAAAAGTGCCCAAAGAAGAGAACTCTGTTGCTGTAGACATAAAAACTTTCAGATTAACAAACATAACACAAATGCAAACCCAACTAGAGCAAGACCTTTCAAAATACAGCAAGACCAAGCGGAGGTATTCTGCTGTCTTTAATGCTGTTACATATGTTAATACTGGAGCATCGATCACCAGTGCTTTAACAGCAGGAACAAGTGTAGGCCTCTTAGCAACAGGTGTTGGCGCACCGGTAGCTTTACCTCTAGGTGGTTTGTCTTTAGCTTTTGGTTTATGCTCAATAGCTGTAAGTGCTGCCAGCAAAAAAATAAAAACTAAACTCCAAAAGCACACAGCTATAGTTCAACTAATAACAGCTAAACTTAGTTCCTTCAAACTGACAATAAATAAAGCACTTGCTGACTCGAACATCACGGATGAAGAATTTAGTCGCCTACAGGCTGATTTTGAGGACTACAAAAGACAAAAGTTTGATCTTCAAAGAAAGGCAAGGGCAACTTTTTCTCAACAACCAGACACCGACCAGATAAAAAAGGAATGTTTAAAAAAAGTAAACGAGACATTAAACTCTGTTCTAAACAGCTCACATTAACAACCCCAAAGGGCGTTTATACTTTAGTTTATGAGTCCAAGCACAAAAAGACCGTTGATATTGATTCTGATTAAGTATTTTTTTTTAATTTAAATAAATATTTTGAGTTAGAAAAGAAACTCAGCATGGATAAGATATATGAAGGTTCAGATGAATTGTTTGAAGCAATGCTCGAGAAAGAGCGTTTGTCAAGAGCACTAAATGAGATTGATTTAGAAGTTATTAATCCAAAAAACGTGCGGGAAAGCGTTGTACACGCTATTTCTCAAGTTTCAAGTAAACTAACAATAAACCCTCCAGTTAAAGTAAGGTTAGTTGTTTTAATCGACTATATAACAATAAATGAAGAAAATCTAGAAGTCTGGGTCTCAACTAAACAGCAGACTATTCTTTCCTCTAATGACTTAACACCTGGTTGGGCAGACCAGCTGCTTACACAGTTTGATGTGGCCGCTGAAGAAGCCAAAATGAGAGGCTCTGGCTGGTCAGAGGGTAAAGTCTTAGAGATCAGATTAAAACAGGCTAAGTATGAGCCGATTGTTGCAAGGCTTACATTCCACTACCTCCATCATTAGTTGCAAAACGAGCAGTTATAAACATAAAGAATACAGACAACAAATGTTTCATGTGGTGCGTTCTTGCTAGGCTGCATCCTGTCCGCAAAAACGCAGAGAGAGTGTCTAACTATGAACCTTACATCAATGATCTTAACTTTAGAGGAATATCCTTTCCTGTTAGTGTAAATCAGATTGATCAGTTTGAAGAACAAAACAAACCAATAACTGTTAATATATACATATGGGATGAGGAAACAAATCTACAGCCGATTAAAGTGTCCAAGAACAGTCCAACGATTGGCGAACCAGACAAAAATCATGTTGACTTACTACTGATGTTTTCACCAACAGGGCTACCGCATTACACATTGATACGAACAATGAGTAGATTATTGGTCCATACTACAAAACAACATAGCAAACAAGAATTCTGTAGAAAATGTTTAACAAGAATTCCGTCCGTTCAAGCTGCGAGCGAACATATAAAACATTGTATTAGCCCAGTTGACTGTGATACAGAACTAATTACGCCCGGAGAAGGCAGTAAAGTTAGTTTTAAGAACTGGAAACGGTTGCAAACTAGTCCATATGTTGTTTACGCAGACTTCGAATCACTCATTGTTCCTTATGAAGGACCAACCCCACAGAAACTTCCTAAAACAGTCTTAATGAGTAATCATCAGATTTGCTCATTTGCCTTCATCATTGTTAGGTCGGATGGCGCCCATTCAAAGCCAGAATTATACAGAGGACCAAATGCTGCAAAATACTTCTTAAAACGCATGCAGCAAGTGCGTAATGCCTGTTCTAATAATCTGAATTTATCTGAAATCATAATGGCGCCTGAAGACCAACAACAGTATGACTCAGCCACTCACTGTTGGATTTGTGGGGCGGCCTTGGTTGCCGCCGGTTTAGACCTCTCCCCAGACGCAGAGAATCCAACAGTAAGAGACCATGATCACATTAGTGGAAAGTTTAGAGGAGCAGCACACAGTAAATGCAATCTTCAACTAAAGTTTGAACCAAAGACATGGAAGCTGCCTATATTCTTTCACAACTTGCGAGGTTACGACTCTCACCTTATAATGCAAGCAGTAACCAGCGACTTCAGGGTGTCATGCATTGCACAGTCATCAGAAAAGTACATATGTTTCACTTTAAATAACATGTCTTTCTACGACTCTATGCAACACATGATGGGTTCATTAGAGTCACTGGCTATGTCCTTAAAGTCCTGCCCAATAACAGAAGAATATTTTGACCCAACTCTTGTTAGAAAGGGCGTTTACCCTTATGAGTACATGAACAGTTGGCAAAGGTTTGACGAAGATACACTTCCGCCTAAAGGCGCGTTCTTTTCTAGTCTCAGAGGAAAGGACATCAGTGATTCTGATTACCAGCATGCTCAAGATGCGTGGCAGAAGTTAGAGTGTAAAACGATGGGAGACTATCATGATTCCTATTTAATGGCGGATACCTGTTTGTTGGCGGACGTCTTTGAAAATTATAGGAAGACCTGCATGAAACATTACAGCTTGGATCCTGCGCATTATATTTCTGCGCCCGGGATGAGCTGGGACGCTTTCTTAAAATTTACTGGAGTACAGATTGATTTATTGTCTGACCTGCCAATGCTTCAGATGATTGAAAACGGATTGCGTGGGGGAATCAGTATGGCGTCGCACCATTACTGTAAAGCAAACAACAAATACTTGGACGACTATGATCCAAGTAAAAGGTCTAACTATCTCATGTATTTAGATGCAAACAATCTGTATGGATGGGCAATGGCGCAATCACTTCCATTACGCAACTTTAAAATGTACACAGACGGTGATACGAATAATATTCAAAAAGCATTAAAGTGGTTGGGCAGTTTGACGCCAGATCAACAGTGTGGATACATTCTAGAAGTTGACTTAGAATATCCTCAGGAACTCCATGATTACCATAATGACTATCCATTAGCAGCAGAAAGTCTAAAGATGGCAAAAACAGAACCACCTAAACTTGTGCCTAATCTTCGAGGCAAAAAAAATTATGTCTGCCATTACAGGCTTCTACAATTTTATTTAAGACATGGTTTGAAGTTGACAGTTGTTCATCGTATAATTGCATTTGATCAAGAACAGTTCATGAAACCATACATAATGAAGAACACTGATCTCAGAACTAAATCCACAGATGCTTCAGAAAAAGACTTTTTCAAGCTGATGAACAACAGCTGTTTTGGAAAGACTATGGAAAATCCGCACAAGCGTAAAGATGTTAGATTGGTCACTAGAGAAAACGATGCAATTAAGCTAACTTCTAAACCTAATTATCAGGACTTCAGAAGATTTCATGATCAGCTTTTTGGCATAATGATGAAAAAAAAAGAAAGTCAAATTGGATAAGCCCGTTTTTATTGGGTTTACTGTTTTAGAGCTGTCGAAGCTTTTGATGTTAGAATTTCTTTACGACTACTTTAAACCCTTGTATCCTGAGTCCAAAGTACTTTACACAGATACAGATTCCTTTGTTATAGATATCCCTACTGAAGATATCTATAAAGATTTAGAAACAGAAGTAGCTAAAGGGCATGTGGGATGGTACGACACATCTGATTACCCTAAAGATTCACCTTTGCATTCAGATATTAATAAGAAGGTTTTAGGTAAGATGAAGGATGAATTATCTGGAGGGGTGATCAAGGAGTTTGTTGGTTTGAGGTCGAAAATGTACAGTCTTTCAAGCCAAAAAAAAGTTGTTAAAAAAGCAAAGGGAATATCTCGTAGTGTTGTGCAATCAAGCATATCCCATGACAACTATAAAGAAGCATTGTTCAAAAAAAAGACTTTTCATCATGACAATTACAAACTACGATCTAATCTACATGAGATCAACACAACTGTTGTAACAAAGAAGTCATTAGATAGAACAAACACAAAACGTGTGTTTGTTAATCCAGAGTTTTCATATGCAATCGGGCATTGGAAAACAGCATAATTACATACCTTCTTCATCCGCGGGTTTATATTTTTCCTCAAATTTATCTAGAAGCTCAATCATATCAATATCCAATTCAGACAAATTTTTTCTCATGTTTGCTTGATGTGCACGAATTTTTTTTATTATTTCAAGATATTCTTTATCCCATATTTTGATAATCAAAATTTGGGATTTTGGGCGTAGGCGATCAGGATGCGTTGCCATGTACCGATGAATCCACTTAATTGTTTCCTTAATAGCTGAACACGTATCATATGATTCTTGTATTAATTCTAAGGTCTCTTTTTTTATCATCATTTTAGTTTCATGTAAGATTTCTTCCTTTTGAGCTTCCATTTTAAACTCAAATATATTTACGTAAATTAATTAAGCGGAACTGTGTCTGGCGGGATTATTTGCAGTTCTTCTTTCACAAAAGATCTTTGAGGGGCTGGTCGTTTTGTTGTGTCAGTTTCTCGTAAATAATACACAGGCGGATTCATCTTTACAATTCTTTTTATTTCATATGAGTCAACACTCCAAACTGGATCGGTTGCCCTGATGCGGGTGTCCCCTTCTGCTTCTCCCGGTAAATAAAGGTACCTTACTTTCAAACCAAATGGTAATAGTTTGCTTGATGAACTGGCGTCTCCTTCAACAACATTTATTTTTTGTTTTTTGATTGCTTGTACTGGTTTTAGACCTTTAAATTCTTCATTATTCATTGCACGTAGAACTGAGGGCAGTCTTCTAACCCATTCTGTGTTGCGAGAATTGTCAATCAGCTCTCTGTGATACTGGTAGGAAAAAAGCCTTTCAGATAACTGTTTGTTAAAGTTTTCAACCAAACCCTGTGATCTGTGAACACCCGGAATGCCTCTTTTAATGGTAACTCTATGTTTTAACAATAATTGATTTACTTGACCTTTAAATTCTTTTCCATCATCGACTTGAATCATGTGAGGATAAGTTAACGGGCCTCGTTGATATATCAGTTGTAAAGCAACAGCAACAGCAGAAGCACTCTTTTGTGTTAATGGTTCAGCATCTTTGTATCTTGAAGCTATGTCAATGACTGTAAGTGCGTACTTAAATCTTTTTCGTCTAATCGTATCATGGGGTAAATATAAAAGATCCATTTGATGGGTGTCGTTCGGTATTGTGTTGACAAAGTGTGGTCTTTGTATTCGTTTAGGCGCTGGTAGATAAATTTGCCAAATCGCTTGTTTAGATAACCATTCCTTTGCTGTTTGTTCACTGACTCCAGCTGCTTGGCTTAGCTTTTTAATTGCTGTTATTCCCTTCCAATATCCTTTTGGCGAATAATAGATTTTGTTCATTTTTATTCAGCCAATATTATGCGCAACAAAATACACAACGGTCATACCAAAGGCAATAAACAATATTTCTTGCATCTTTTGTTTTTCTGATGGTTGATAAAAATCGCTGAATTTTGGTGGAGGCAATGTCTCGATTGGCTTGCCTGTTACAAGATAATATTCTTTTATTGCTTGATCAACATCTTTAAATGTGTAAGCTGCATGTCCCTGTTTTTTCAGTTCATCGTTAATAAAATCTAACTGCTCAATTCTCTGCTTTTCATACGCAGCTTGTGCTGCGGCTAGTTGCTCCATAGCTTTGTTATGTCTTTTTCTCTCGACGTCATCCCGTAGTTTACTAAATGCGTAATTACTTCCGCTAAAAGCAAGCGCATTAACCACAGCGCCACCAATCATCATTACGAGTGAAGCCATTTTTATAAATGTATTTTTTTTAATTTTACATATTGATACTGTCTGGAATTATTCCTTGCTTAACTAAAAAATCTTTCGTAGCAAATGAAGCTGTAATAACAGCAATCAGCTTTGCTGAGTCTTCAAAGTCTAGTTTGCCAAGATCTGCTGGTTTTATTCTTAACAAGCTTTTACCAAGCATTGTGTATCCTACACTTAGACCTCCAATAACAGCAGAATGGTATACGAGGTTAGCAACAGTTTTTTCGGTGCTCATTTTTTAAAAATAAAATAATATTTATTATTATTAATAAAACATGAACTGCAATGATTTACTTCCTGAACTTATGATTACAAATGATCAAGTTGATGACCAAGCTATTATGCGCAAAAAGGAAGGGCTGTATTCTTTAGCAGCATGTGGAAAAACAAAACAGTACCTTGGAAATGAATTCAGCATAGAACAGATTCAACAAATGTCGCCACAAGACATTGTAAAGTATCACAACAGGTATGAAGCGCAACTGGGGTCAAGAATGGTAAAAAGTGTTGGGCAAACGGTTCTTAGTTTGTACACTAAACTAGTTAGTAGATTTGCTCCCATTGATTCTGAACAAGATTTTATGTATGATTTAACACAGGATCCCGTTTTAACAAAGTCATTAGAGTCTCTAGGATGTGATCTGTATTACAGATTTGGAACATTGTTATCGCCATTAATCATGGGATTAATTACTTTTGATCATATAGATTTTGTTTCCCTTCAAAATGACCGAGCCAGAAAATCAGCAGAATCAGAAAACATTGATGGAGAAAGTGACCAGTAAAAAGCCTCCTCATCCTGGGCGCGTTGCAGCAGGAAAAAAATTAGCAGAGTGGAACAAACAAAAAAAATTAATGTTCCGAGCACAGAATGTAACTCATAATGAAAACATAACACCGCCAACGCCAACAGTTGTTTCAATGCCAGCTATAAAAACACCAGAACAAGTTGATTCAAGGCCTACAACACCAAAGTCGTCATGGAATATTGAATTTAAAACAGTTGTTATTTTTGGCGTCATTGCTGCTGGGGGTGGTTATTACGGTTATAAAATATATAAACAACGCCAGCAAAAACCAAAGCAGTCCAAAACATCTCAGCCACTAAATACAGAAGCCGAACAAAAAAGCATGCCAGAACTGCCAACAACAAAATCTCATTTCGATCCATTTGATATGCAATAATATGTTAAGAACTTAATAAATAATTATAAGTGACTTGAATAAGAACTTGATAACGACTTGATGACGACTTCATGACGACTTGATGAAAACTTAAATAAGAACTTGATAAGAACTTGATGATGACTTGATAAGAACTTAATGACGATTTGATAAGAACTTAATGGCGACTTGATAATGACTTGTTAAGAACTTAAATAAGTACTTGAATAAGTACTTGAATAAGAACTTGTTAAGAACTTGATGATGACTTGTTAAGAACTTGATGTTGACTTGTTAAGAACTTAAATAAGAACTTAAATAAAAACTTGTTAAAAACTTAAATAAGAACTTGAATAAGAACGTGATGCCAACTTGAATAAGAACCTAGAACGACTTGATGACGATTTTTTTTTCATAAAACACAATTAATTGTTACATTCTTTTCCGGGGAGACAACTCCTCTTCACTTCTGAAGGGTTTGCTGCCTTTATGTAGTATCTAGGTCAGACATGTCTGTCCACGGCTTACCCAACTGCATAATTGCCGAGTCAAAGCGTCGCACTGTTTCCGGGTTCGTGTCGAGTTACACATAACGGAGTCGGGGCGTCGTTTACTGCAGGCTGTCACGCAGCATTGTATAAATTTAGACGGCTAAATTCCCCACCGGCGTCGTTTAGTGCAGGCGTTAGCCGTCACGCGGCATTGTATAAATTTAGGCGGCTAAATTCCCCACCCCAAAATAATCTTTTCCCAATTTTATGTATTAAAAGCAGCATTTTTATATTTAAATCTAAAAGCATTTAAAACAAATATTTATTAAAAAGTAGTGACTAAAAAGTAAGGTAAGATGCACTTTGTTAATTAGCTTTTGGTGTTGTTTTAACAAAATAAAAAACAACTTTACTCTAGGCAAGTAGACACCATGTAATTGTAAAGCGTTTGTTTGTGTACAGTATATATATAAATCTTGAAGATAACAACATTGGGGATATGCCTGCAGTAGTTTTAAATACTTGGTTGTCATGGCATTGAAAAGTCTAAATTTGCCCTCTTCCCTGCCCTCAAGTGATCCTTCCCACTTTCGTATTGGGTCACTGGCGCGGCTATGAACGCCCGTAAACCCAGAATATGGTCACTGGCGTGGCTATGAATGCCCGTAAACCTATGGGAAGGACCACTAAAATGGGGGTGAGGGGATTGCCCAAATTAGACAAATAGAAAGCAGGCAAACAAGTATAAAAGTATACTACTGTTGGAGGCATATTCTCAAAACCCTTCACATCTGGCCGTGTTATATGTGACCCTCTGGGTCTGGCTTGGGGCCCTAGGGTGCCATAGGGTCTCAAGTGAGATCCAGAGGTGATCAGTAATGCGGCCAGATGTGAAGAGTTTTGCAGAAATTTATTTCACATTTGATGAATGTATGCGTGAAAATGATGTTATTGATCAAGAAAAACTTAAGTCTCAAAAGTTTTCTAAATTAGTGTTAAAAACAGATAATCCTACACATTATGTATGTTTGTAAAGTGTTTACTATTAGAGAACTATAAAATAGGCACTCTGGGTAAGCCGGCGGAGCAACAGCGAAACCGGCTTCAGCCGGTTGGAGCTGGGCGGAGCTGGGTGAGCCAGAGTGCCTATTTTATAGTTCTCTACAGTTAGTGGTGCAGCCCAGGCAACCAGATCCTCGAACCTACGCGGAAGTGGTGGATCCAAATGCCAAGCGGACATTGACGATGCCAACGACGACGACAGAGACGCTTCGCCAAGCAGATGACAACACAGAGGTCACAGAGGACGGTGCATCCTCCGACCACAACAACGCAGGGGATTCCCCTCTTCGTCACCTGCCAGGGTCACAGCCAACCTGCAGTTCAAGGTCACCGCGTGACGGGAGTGAGTCACGCCAGTATGGTGTGCAGGATTATTTCCACCGCACACAACATATACAGTCTCGCACCCCAAACAGCACACCTGCGAACAAAACTTCTGGTAAGAACCTTCCACGTCGTTCGGACAGAAATGCTAGGGGAAAAAAAACATAGGACAGACAGGACCATCCATGTGACCTGAAATTCCTGACGTACAATATTGAAAATCTATACAGTAAGCTTAATGATATTTCTTTCATAAAATATGTTGAACTCTTTGATTTCATTTTTATGACGGAAACCTTTGTGGATGACAAGTTTGATTATAATGGAATATTTACTGATTACATAAAGTACTCTGTGCCAGCAAAGAAACTGTCTAAGCAAGGTAGAAATTCTGGTGGTTTGTTATTGTTAATACGTAAATGTTTTGAGAGTTATGTAACGAGGTTACATTTTAATTGCGAAAATACTGTGGCAGTAAAACTAGATAAATGTGTGTTTCAAGTTGATAAAGACATATTGATGATTGCAACGTACTTCGCTCCAGAAAGTAGTCCTGTTTATAGCAACAAAATACAAAAAGATGGAATCATTCTGTTAGAAGGAAACATTCTTGAAACTTTAAATAATGAAGATGTATACCTGTTACTATGTGGAGATTTCAACTCTAGGACAGGTCAGGAACAGCCCAACTGGGATGAAGTATTTTGTTATTCTCCTGTTACTGATGATGATGATGATGGTGGTGATGGTGATGATGATGATGACGACGACGACGACTCGCATGACTTTAGCAGACAGTCAAGGGATAAGTGTGTGAATAACTTTGGTAAATCTTTATTGAATTTGTCCTACATGTTAGATTGTGTTATTGTAAACGGTACGTGTTCTGGTGATGGTGATGGCCAATTTACTTACATTTCTCCACATGGAAATAGTGTTATTGACTATTTTATCATTTTAAAACAGTTGTTTTTGTGTGCATGTCATTTGTATGTCAGTGACCGGATCGATTCATGGCATTTGCCCGTCGAATTTAGCCTACGAAATGTTGTTAAACGTACGGTCAATTCGATGACAATGGAGAATGAAGAAGAATGTATTGTTTGGTCAAACGATTGTTTACTAGAATATGTTCGTGAAATTAATTCCGATGATTGCAAATGTTGTATTAAAAAAGCTCTTCAGGCTCTTTCTGTCGATATAAATGCCTCTCTGGATATTTTTGTCAAAACGTTATATGGAGCTGCAGCCGCCATGATTCAAACTGTTGGCAACAAGAAAAAAAGCAAAAATGGATGGTATGATAAAGAATGTGCTCTAAAGAAGAGAACTGTGAAAAGGTATTTGACCCTATTTCAAAGATCAAAAAAACTTAATGAAACCTATGGGAATAAATACGTAGAAGAAAGGAGACAGTATAAACACCTTTTATTTTCCAAGAGACAAGAATTTGATAAAGAACGAATAATGAAGCTAAAGCTGTCGGCTAATGACCCAAAGTTATTTTGGAAAACCATCAGATCAGTGAACAGAAAAACAGTGCTATATAACGATATTTCTAAGGACCAGTGGTTTGAACATTTCTATAATCTTTTCAACACAGCAACTCCTGATCTGGAACAAGAGGAAATCGTAATTGATGACCCGACCGGTGAGTCGCATGAACCCCTTTTTAACAATCCTATTTCTAAGGAGGAAGTTGAATCTAGTATTAGAAAATTAAAAACGGGCAAAAGCTCTGGCATTGATAAAATAGTTGGCGAGATGCTGAAAAATGCAAACGATGCTATTGTTACCTCTCTCGCAGAATTTTTTAATAAGATTTTTGAACAGGGTACCTTTTCGGCAGAATGGTGCAAATCTATAATAGTTCCAATCCACAAGAAAGGGGATGTTAATGTACCTGATAATTACCGTGGTATAGCCCTAACGAGTGTCGTCAGCAAAGTGTACACACGCATTCTAAATAAGAGGCTCACTCAGTAGGCAGAACAAGAAGGAAAACTAGCAGAAGAACAGGCTGGGTTTAGAGTAGGTTATAGTACAGTTGATCACATTTTTACTTTGTACTCTATTGTCCATAAATATCTAGCAAAACATACAAAACTCTATGTAGCTGTCGTTGATTTTAGAAAAGCTTTTGACACTGTGAACAGAAACGTTTTATGGTCTGTATTACGTAAAACTGGTGTTGATGGCAAATTGTATAAAGCTCTAAAGGGTGTCTACAACTCGGTAAAAGCTTGTGTCAGAGACAAACATTCGTATTCAGACTTCTTCGACTGCCCGAGAGGCGTAAAACAAGGGTGCTTACTCAGTCCGATAATGTTTACTTTTTTATCAATAAATTGGCCCTAGAATTAATTAGGGAGGGTAAGCACGGGATTCAGATGGTACCAGGATCTATCGAGCTATTTCTGCTGCTCTTTGCAGATGATGTAATCTTACTATCCGATACGGTCATAGGCCTACAAAATCAGCTAAACAATCTAAAAAAAAAAAAAAAAAAGCAGATAGATTGCATTTAGAGGTTAATTTAGATAAAACTAATGTAATGATTTTTCGTAAAGGAGGCTACCTTGGAGTAAGGGAAAGATGACATATGGAAGTGAAGCATTAAAGATAACAAATACGTACAAATACCTAGGTCTGGTATTTACCACAAAATTAAGTACGAGTGCTTCTTTGCTTGAAATGAGTAAGAAAGGTAAGAAGGTGGGAGTGGCAGGGGGGGGGGGGCGTGGGGAGATGGAGGGGGGGGTGAGGGGGGCGGCGCGAGGAGTGAGAGAACAGTTATATTATGAAAGGGGGGGGGGATGGGAAATGGGGGTAGGGGTGGGGGTGGACAAGCTAGGAGAGCGGTGTTTGTGCGACGTACGCGTATGAGTGAGCGTGTGCTCTTTTTGGTTCTCATGTATGCGTGGCGTGTTGTCAGTTAGGACTGAGGGGAGGGTAAGCGAGTGAGGGTCAAAGGAAGGAGATTGGTGGGTCAGGATAGGAAAAGGCAAGAGTGGAGGGGGGGGGGGGGCGGCGAGGAGGGGGACGGGGTGGGGGTGGAGGGGTGCGGGGTGCGGGGTGCGATAGGGAAGGGAAGATAGTATATTCTACGTGTGTGTTTAATTTTATGTCACTCCTTATGAACGTGTATAAGATGCCCAGCAACATTAATACACAAAAACTTTGTAATATTAGTTTTGACTGTATTGTTTTCTACCATGATTATTATTTGTTATGATTTGTGAATGATGCGATTGCTAAAACTATGTGTGGAACCCCCTTGCCTTTATGGCTAACTTCGCTGAAGGAAATAAAACATCAAAGCGTCTCTCTCTCTCTCTCTCTCTCTCTCTCTCTCTCTCATATATATATATATATATATATATATATATATATATATATATATTTGTTAAACAAAGTGTTAAAAAGGAATCTACAAATTTGTTTCTAGCTTATTTGCTATCTTCAGGATGATTTTTGGGTTGCCCACCGCCGGTGTTATATAGCGTGTGGGGCCCGGTTACAGCTGTTTACACGTGCGGGTTGGCTACACGTGTTTTTTGAGATTTTTCAGGTTGTTGTTCTGGGTGTGTTCACTAACAACGATTTCCATTTATGCCTGCAGTTGTTTACTATTTCTGTTTTGGTGTTTAGGGTTGCTAATTGTGGTTTGCATAGTATTAGCCATTTTTCAGTTAAACATAAGTTGCGTCTTTTTGAAATATTGCTGTATGGTGATGCCCTTTTTATGATTTTCCAGGATATATTGTAGTTTGTTTTTGCGTCTTTAAGTTTCCAAATGTATTTGCTCAGTTCTGTTTGGTTTTTGTATTTTTCTTTATTAAATGACTGTTTGTGGTTTGCATATCTGGTTTTGAAGTGGTTTTCAGTAATCCCTATGTATGTTTCTTTTTCATTTTCTGATATCACAGTGGCTTGGTATACAACATTGTTGTAAAGGCATTTATTGCTTAGGGGGCACTGCTCTTTTTTGATGCAATTGTAAGATTTCCTTCCTTCGGCCCTTCTTTGCTGTGTTGGTTTTCATTTTGTTGGATGCATCAATTAAATTTTTGAGGTTGGGCATACATGAATACGATAGTTTACCGGTGTTGTCACGTTCATACGGCCTTGATAGTGTTATGATACTATTTTTATTCTGTGTTGTTTTGATTTAGTTTTAGAACACGGAAGTGCGACGTAATCGGCACACGTTTTTAAGTTACGTCATCGCGATTGCGTCATCGTCCACGACTTATTCTAGCACAATAACAAGACGGCATCACCAAAAGAGAACAGTGTCCCCTAAGCAACAAATGCCTTTACAACAACATTGTGTATCAAGCCACTGTAACATCAGAGAACGCAAAAGAAACATATGTAGGTATCACTGAAAACCAATTCAAAACTAGATATGCAAACCATAAACAATCATTCAACAAAGAAAGATATAAAAACCAAACAGAATTGAGTAAATACATTTGCAAACTTAAAGATAAAAACATAGACTAGTAGAAAGAAACTCGTGGAGAGCGTGGCAGCAGAGAGTCCTCAGAAGAGAAGCCCCCTTCAAGCAAGTGTTTCGGCCCTTATCTCCTGACACTCTAGGGGGGTTGGGCCACACCCGGGTCATGACTCCGGATGTCCCTCTGCTGCCCTTTTTTTCTTCCCCATCTTGGGACGAGCCATGGCTGGGATTCGAACCCATGACCTTCTGGACATGCTCATTTTCCACTTCATGACTCGCACTCTAACCACTGAGCCACAGGGACACCTGATATTTGTAGGAAATTTAAGCCTTATGAAGTTCACTTTTGTTCCTCCTTGACCAGATCCAGCTTGAACACCTCTCTGCCGCTTCTGCCATTGCTTTCAGGGCTCTGGTTTTTTCCTTCCCTGCAACTGAGAGCTGTTTCATGAGGGTGTATGCAGACGTTCCTACAAACCCTCTAGCTCCAATTTCTGCAGTGAGGACTTTGACCTGATAGCCTTCTCTCCTCAGGCTGTTTGCCAGATCAGCATACTTTTCAGTCTTGTAGATTTGAGCTGCCTCCATTCTGTTCTCATATGGCACCGTGAGCTCGATCATGATCAGCTGCTTGGTTGACTGAGAGTGGACTACTATGTCTGGTCTCATGCCACTCTTGCTGATGATCTCTGGGTGACTCTTCCATTCTGGGAGGTCTGCAGTGCACTCCCAGTCATCTGCCCCGTCCAGCAGACTCTGCCTGCATGTTCCGAGTGGCACTGTTGTTCTTGTCCATGATTTGCCGCCTCCTGCCGTGACGAATGTTGCGGGTGCTTTTGGAGTCCTGATTTTCCCTTTTGTGGTGTTGGTACTAGCCCAGACTACTTGTACAATCTCTTTGAGCACTTGGTTGTGCCTCCATGTGTACCTTCCTTGAGTCAGGGCTACTTTACATGAGCTTAGGACATGCTCCACTGTTTGTTTTTCATGGCAGAGGGGGCATGCAGGATCGTCTGTTTTTCCCCACTTCACCAGGTTTGCATTTGAGGGCAGAAGGTCATATGCAGCTCTGAGAATGAAGCTGATCCTGAGAGGGGCCATGTGCCAAATGTCATTCCAAGTGAGACTTCTTTGGAGTGCATTCTCCCACGTTGTCCATTGCCCTTGCTGGCTCTGCTGGACTGCTGTTTGGAGTCTTTTTTGGTCTTCTTCTTTTCTCATCTCCTGAATCATCAAGTCTCTTTTGGCTTTTCCTTTGGCCTTTGACCACCATTCAGTTTTGGTCACCCCCAGTCCTTGTCTGTTGGTCTGTGTGTGTGTCCTGTTATTTCTCTGATCTTGAGACTTTCTTTTGCAGAATCCATCGCCTCTTGAACTTTCCATTTTCTGCCTGTCTTCAGCTGGGGCTTGATTGCTTCTACCACCTTGTCTCCTGAGTCCTCCAGCATGCTTTGAAGTCTGATCTTTCCTGCTTTGTATTCTTCCAGGATGGATTTCAAAGGTAGTTTCAGCTTTGCTTGGCGACAGTACAGCGCTATGTCAGTCAGACAGGGTGGGACACCAAGCCATTTCCTTGTGAACTTGTTGATTTTGGCTTCCATTGCCTCCACTGTGCTGGTACAGATGTCGTATATCATCAGAGGCCATAGGAGCTTTGGTATCAGCATGAACTGCAGACACCAGACCTTGTATTTGCCAGGGAGCCCACACTGGTCAATGGTTTCTAAGCCTTCTTCCGATATCTGTTTGGTTTCTTTTGCTCTTTGTGTGTCTTTCAGCGTATCATCATACCATCTTCCAAGGCTCTTGACTGGCTCTTCTGTGACTGTTGGAATGGCCTGGTTGGCAACACTGAAGACCACAGATTCGGCCACTTTTCCTTTCCTCAGTGAGAGACTCCGTGATTTCTTTGGCTTGAACTTCATTCTGGATGAGGCAGCTATGTCGTCCAGCCTTTCCAGCACATGACGTGTCTCGTCTTCTCTGGATGAAATCACTGTAGTGTCATCCATGAAGGCCTTGAGAGGAGGCATCTTGTATCCATCGCCAAGGTCTGTTTGTCTTGCGTTGCTTGTTGCTGCTTTCAAGATGACTTCCATTGCCAACACGAACAGTATTGGGGAAATTGCACAGCCCATTGCAATGCCCGCTTGCAAGTTGATCCAATCTGTTGTGTACTCCTTGGTAGAGAACCGCATTGAGAAGCCATTGAAGTACTTCTTGAGCATGTCGCGGATGTTCTTTGGCACATGGTACATCTCAAGAGCCAACTGTATCATCTCATGGGGTACAGATCCATATGCGTTTGCCAGATCAAGCCACACTACGTCCAGGTCTCTCTTTTCTGTTTTTGCTCTTTGGATTGCGTCCCAGATCATTGTGGCGTGTTCTACACAGCCAGCTACGCCTGGGATGCCACCTTTCTGGACTGACACATCCAAGTACTTGTTTTCCATGAGGTACTTGGTCAGCCTTGCTGCCATGACAGAGAAGAAGATTTTCCCTTCGACGTTCAGTAGTGATATTGGCCTGAACTGGCTGATGTCACTTGAGTTTTGCTCTTTGGGGATGTACACACCATCTGCCGTCATCCACTGGCCGCTGATCTTCTGGTTTCTCCAAGCTGATCGCAGCAGCCTGTGGAGCCACTCCAGCACCTTGGGACATTTCTTGTATAGCTGGTAAGGTATTCCGTTTGGCCCTGGTGATGATTTGGCTCTGGCTTTGTCGACCACCTTCTTGATTTCCGCCAACGTTGGAGGCTTGTCATTGAACTGTTCCTCAGGGTTGGTTGGCCACACCAGACCTTGAATGTCGAGTGGTGCTTTGCTCTGTGAGTCAGAGTATGTTTTCCTCAGATGCTGCTCAAGAACTCCTTTGTCCACACTTAGGGTCCCAGATTTTGGCTGCTCAAACAGTGTTCTGGCAAACTGGAAGCGGTCTCTGAAGAAGTGCTCTTGTGTCTTCTTCTTTTTGCTCTTCCTCTTCCTCGCAGATTCCGCTTTGCTGAGGGCGCTGTGTTTTGCTTTCAGGTCTTTCCAGAGTTTTTCCAAGCCTTGTTTTTCAGCTGGCAGTGCGGTCTTCATTTGCTTCTTGAGGTTTTTCTTTTGGACCCTGATCTTGTCCATCTCTTCTTGGCGTCTGGATTTCTTTGGAGGTGTTTTCTCTTTGGGTAGTTTTGCTCCATAGGCGTCTCTACATGTGGTATACACAATGTCCCCATATGTGGCTAGTTTGTGTTCCAGGGTGCTTTTCCCTATCAGTGCATCGAGTCTTTGGACGATTTTTGCATCCAGTTTCTCCCAATCTTCAGTTTCGTTTGCTCGTGGCAGGTTGAGTTTCAGGCGCCTGGCATCGAGGGCCTGTGCAAATTCCTCATCCGAACCAACAGCGTAGATGTCCTTGGCACTGTGGTTTAAATCCTGGCCTTGGTCTTCCGACGTCTTATCTGCTGATGCAGTGCGCTGCTGCTCATTCAGATGAGTCTTCACACATCCCATCTTTGTTCTGTGGATCTTCATGCCACGGGTGGTAGCGAAACGCTTTCCACAGACACATGGATATTCCATTTGGTCCATGTTCATAGTCCGTTTGGGATTTGCAACATATCTTGGAAAATCTTAAAAAGAGCAGCACCATACAACAACAATTCAAAAAGATGTAATCTATGCTTTACAGAGAAATACATTATACTATGTAAACCACAGTTGGCAACTTTAAATGTTAGAACAGAAATGGTTAACAATTGCAGACACAGATGGAAGTTCTTATCAGTGAATAAAATCAATAACACCTGAGAAACACATGTAGCACGGGGAAAAAACAACAGCAAGCTATATATATATATATATATATATATATATATATATATATATATATATATATATATATATGTCGTCGGTGTTCCTGCCAGACCTCGTATCTGCATTTTCATAGTTTTGAGAAAATCGAAAAAGACTGTTTTAAAAAATCCACGTTCCCTGTTTAAGTTATATTTTTCATTCCCTGCATAGAAAATTGATGCCAAAAATGGTTCATATAGATTTTGAAAACCACAGGTACCTTTATACAGAAATATAAGTGAAAATGTGTAGATACGAGTTTTTGCACGAAAACCTGTGAACAAAAATGAGCACATTCTAGGTTTTGCAGGACTGTCCTTTAAACTGAAGTGACATAAATGAAGCATTCAGAAGACATAATAATGTCTTCTGGATGGTTAGTTTTTATGTCATGCATGCTGAACTTTAATAACAAGTCGCATTTGAAGGAAATCTCTTTTTCAAACATAGTTTAACAGAAAAAAAGTTATTTTGATTGCACAATGTAGACTATCAATGATAATAAAAGCAAAATGCGTCTAGTCAGTCTTTTTGTGTGTGTGTTGTGTGTGTGTGTGTGAGAGAGAGAGAGAGAGAGAGAGAGAGAGAGAGAGAGAGAGAGAGAGAGAATCAAAAACATGCACAACATCCGAACCTGACCGAAAATATTATTGTTGTCTTGCCAAATGATTCAACAATCTTTATTACAGAAATATCAGCCAGAATGAAATTTTCAGAAATCAACACAGTCTACACATCTGTACGCCGCCAACACTGCGGCCAGTAAAGAATGAAATTTTCAGAAATCAATGTAGAACTACACATCTGTACACTGCCAGAACCTTGGCCAGTAAAGAATGAAATTTTCAGAAATCAATGTAGAACTACACATCTGTGCACTGCCAGAACCTTGGCCAGTAAAGAATGAAATTTTCAGAAATTAATATAGAACTAAACATCTGTGCACCACCAGAACTGTGGTCAATAAAAAATGAAATTTTCAGAAATTAATATAGAACTAGGGTAGGTAGCCCTATCAACCGGACAGTTGCTAAGGGCGTAATTCCCGGACGAGCTACAGTATTCTCTGTCTTGTCCGGGAATTATGCCCCTAGCAACTGTCCGGGTGTTAGGGCCACCTACCCTCCACATCTGTGCACCACCAGAACTGCGGTCAGTAAACGATGAAATTGTCAGAAATTTATATAGAACAACACAATCATCTCAGCTTGCACCGCCAAATCTGCGGCCAGTAACAAAATGAAATGTTTAGAAATCAATGTAGTACTACACATCTCGTGTATACCGCCAGAAATATCCACATAGTACACTACTCTACACCGCGTCAAGTGTTTCTCACTATGACTTAGAACAAAGATTACTTCCACACTTGATGTTTCCCTCATGATCTGTCAGGTTGTGAGCGAGACGTCAAGATATGTGGACGTGTGGATATAATTTCGTTTCTAAATCCACACTTGACGTCTCACTTACATCCTGAGAGAGCATTTAGCCAACAGTTAAACTATGTGTTGTGAAAGCAACAGAGGAATGGTACTGTGGTCTCTCAGATCAGACTCGGTCATGGAGAAGATTGTCATAGAAGCCATGGTACTCCATGGGCATCACAGTCTTCAGCTGCTGGAGGTGGTCCCACTTTGACTTCTTGATTGATCTCGGCTGTCTGTATAGCTGTGTGATTTGCACTGCTGCCCCTCTGTTGGACCTGCGGGGAAGTGGAGCCCAGTCGTCTGTGTGATCAAGCTTGTAGCTGATCACTCCATCTGGTGAGTATTTCAGTGCCCTGATGTCGACCACCTGAGGATCACCTGCACAGTTTCCAGGCCGAATGCTTCTGTAGTAGGAAATGTTTGAAAAGTCCTTGAAGAAGTTAAAGTCCACGTTCTTCACAATGTAAGGATGAGGCTTGCTCCTGGCAGAAGTGAAGACCCCTGAATACTCAGGTGGCCAGTAGATCTGGCGATGACGTAGTCGGCGTTCAATGGTGGAGTGTACCGAATCAATCTCCATCCAGGTGTGCCCTTTTTCCAGGTACTTTTGTATGATAATTATCTTGTTTTCCACTGCAATGTGCAGGAGACAGTTTGACAGAATTGTATTTCTATTTTGATAGCAACACCCATCCGAGTAGATGATAATGGTACTGAGTGTGTGACTGGCGAGCGAGTCCTGAATGTAGTCCATGATGCAGGAGGCAAAAGTATTGCTCGTGACGTCACCATTGCATTCATGCCAAAAGTAACACACACCTACGTGACGTAAGTTCATAGAGGGTAAAATTATGGCAGCAAAGTTTGGTTTTAAAGTATGAGGCATTGGCAAACAGCCTAGGAGCCAAAAGCACTGCCTGCAAATCCATGGTAAGAACAAGGACACTGCTGTCATCTTGTGCCATTCTCTTGTCTTGTTTCTTTTCATTTGGAGCCTCCTCTTTCTGCCTGATGTGACAATCAAACTGTTCTGCTGAGTACCGTCCTAAGATGTAGGACGTACAAATGTTACATTGGTCCTTCCTGGCTTTAAATATAGCAATGTTCATTTGTTTTGATACCCGGATGAGCACCTGTCTCGATGCCCTTTTGACACCTTTGCTGTCACAGTAAGCCTGGAAAAGCTGAACTAGCTGACTCTTGGACTGTACAGTTGTTTCCAGATAAAGTTTGTTCGAGTCTCTGCGACAATAGTGTGACGGCAACTTTGGGAGCGATTCCAGAAAAGAACGTGCCAGTTCACTCTTTGGATCATCAGCTGCCTTGGGAGGGGTGTGATGTGAACTCTCCTGCATGTCATGTGAAGACGATCCACTCATGGCCCAGTTCCGGACACTCCATTCTTTAACACATAAAGTGTTCATAAACATTGTCTTACACACCTGAACCCTTTCATCTCTGATGCGTAAGTGATACTGAAATGTACCCTGTCTACGACTGTGCCCATACTTTTTTTCCTCTTTCTGTAGGTTTGTAGTCCACAAGGGAAGCAACGTAGGTCTTCCTCTGATTCCAGTCAAGCTTGGTCCAGAATGAGTCAAACATGCTTTTTCTGTCATCCTCAGAAATATCATTACACCTTCTGGCCTTGGACTTGCTGCAGTAGGGAGATGTGCATTTTGGCCCCATCTGTCTAGCTCCTTTTTCTTTTGTTGTGACTTTACCATCTGGGCCTTTCACGCGACTAAGGTAGGCTTCTCCTTTCATGCGGAGATTCCTGTTTGCCCTGCGTGACCAGCTGTCTTTATTTGCCATTCCACTTCTAGCACGTTTACGTTTTGCACTGGTGCTGTCCCTGTGGGCAGCAGGTGGAGGATGCATGTCTCCATCTACTGAGCCCTGTTCACTGTCTGTGCCTGAAGACCAGTAGGATTCAGTAGTTTCCGAGTCACTTCCCGGGTGGTATGAATCCTCGCTGTCGAGAGCTTCTTCTGATGCATGAGATCCATATTCTGCATTAATAGCACCTTCTGATGCATCAGGTCCATATTCTGCATTAATGACAGCATTGGAGAGGGTAGTATAAATACCAGTACTTGTGCTAGGTAAGCAGTCTTGATGAATGTCTGTTTGACTGACGGTGTGAATACTGTCATTACTTAAGTCAGTGTCTGGTAATTGCCTGACATCACCAGAGGTTTGGGCAGCAGCATCATAAGCATCAGCATCAGATGTTGTATTAGGTAAGCACTCTGGTTCAATGTCTGTATCAAATGTCTCGTCACACGAAAGCTGCCTGGAAGACGCATCACATTCTGTCACCCTGCCTCCTTGAAGAATGTACCGGTAAGTCGTCATTTTGTTTCTTACAGTCTGAAAATGAAAGGAAAAAATAATTCACTGTTTGTTTTTACACGAATTACAGCCAGCATACTATACGTCCTTTGAACCATGACATTACTCAGTATCACTGTCACCATACACTGCATAGATATCCTGAACAGAGAAGTCTATAGATGACCAGTGGAGTGGGTCAAGTTTTCTGGTGCACATTTCCAGGTAGTGTGCTGTGGTAAAGTTGTGAGCACACTTTGCATATATCGCCAAGAAATCTTCTCCAGTGAGGACATCTTTGTATTTCTCATACAAGCCAACCCATAACTTGGTATCACGAACCCATCGATGGGTAAATTTAAATGTTTTGAGAAGCTTGCATTCTGTCAAGACACGTTCTGCCTGGGCAGGGCTGAGCCATGTCATCTCTTCCATTGTTAGGATTTGTAAACTACTGATCAAAACCAACTCCGCAACAATTTCTTCTGGTTTATCTTCCAGCAATGAGCTAGCGCCCAGTTCCAGCGTGTGCAAGTGTGCACCACAGCTGGAAAGGGCGTGCAGATCATTTAGAGTAAACTCACGCAGATGAAGACATTTGATGTGACTTTTTCCATCAACTTCTCGCTGCATCAGCCATTTGGGATAGACCTGTCGCATTTCGGTCTGAAAACCAATCCAGAAAATCTGTGCAGTGTCTTACACACACACACACACACACACACACACACACACACACACACACACACACACACACACACACTGTGACACACACACACACACACACACACACACACACACACACACACACACACACACACACACACACACACGAAACAACGCCCGCACGCACGCACACACACATGCACAACATTATGAGACACCCGAGAAAGAGAGAGAGAGAGAGAGTAATACTGTAAAAGGCATAGACAGAAAAGGTGACAGTTCGGATTGGGTGCAGATTCACCCTTTCCTCTGTTTCACCGATGGTTGTGCTTTTCTGACCAAGTCATGTTGGTTTTATGCAAGTTACTGAGCTACTTTCCTCACTGGAAAGAAACAAAAGGCTATACAAGCTCCGGAAAAAGTTCAAACTTACCAAACGTTGAGTTGACAGAGCAGCCACTTTTCAGTCTTTCGATCTCGCGGAAACATCGGAAGTGACGTGATCACGGTCACTTTTCCCTCCAAATTGTCGTGCAATAACTCGTACAAACACATACGAGGTTTTTCCTGGACTAAAGTTTTTGTAAAAGAACTCGTATGTTATCTTACGAGGTTTCGTCCGGAAAAGTTTGGTCCCCGAAAAACCTCGTAACATCAATTAGGAGTTGTTTTTTTAACACGACTTAACAGTTACTCAGATACGTGGTTTTGATACACATCAATGTAGTGCATTTATGAAGCTGGAGTAGATTCGAGCTTTTAACATAAAACGGATACAAAATCAAGGGATGCAATGGCGGGAAAATCCCAAAATCGAAAAAATGTCAGATACAAGGTCTGGCAGGAAGAAGCTTGATTTTAACTTGCTTTTAATATAACAAATGTCGCTCCCACTGTGGTTGAGCACTGTTTTTAAGATTGCGCTGATCCTCAGTACCATTCTCTTAACTGCTCCATACGTTGAGCACTTTGAATCAGCAAATTTTAAAATGGAAAAAATCAACTTTAAACAATCCATCAAAAACATTCCGTTAGCTAAACCCCAGTGCTACATGAAGAAAATGATAGGACAAACGGAAAAATTCATCAAAAATATGAGATGGAAAGCATTTTTCTTTTTAAACCCCAACGCTAAAAAAGAGGATAAAAATACATACGACTTCAAGTCATGGCGAGTACCACCAGCCATTGAAGAAATGAAAACATTTGAAGAAAAAATGAGAATGTTAGCCAACATAGATTTCAAAAAATCTAATAACAAATTTCAATCAGCGTTAGAAAAGGAAATTAAACAAATTCAAAATGACACCAAAATATTTGTGAAGGCGGATAAAACCAATAACTTTTACAAAATAGAACCTGAAGAGTACTCAAAACTCCTTGATAAAAATATCCAGAAAAATTACAGAAAGGCTGACAAGGCTACATATGATCACATCAGAAAGAAAGAAAAGGAACTTGTGCACCAAATGGACCTAAGTGACAGAGTAGAGACCACAGCAGCTAGAGAAGCCTTTATTACACTTAAAGACCACAAACCCAATTTCTTGAACAACCCAACATGTAGACTGATAAACCCTTCCAAATCTGAACTAGGGAAAATTAGTAAAAAAAATCTTAGAGAAAACCATAAAAAACATAAAAGAAAACACTGAACTCAATCTCTGGAAAAACACATATGAAGTAATACAATGGTTCAAAAAACTCAATAAACAAGAAAATACAGTTTTTATAACATTTGACATAGTAGATTTCTACCCATCTATAGATGAAAAGCTACTAACTAAAGCTATAAAATTTGCCAACAAGTACACAGAAATATCAGGGTCAGAAATGGAAATCATTTTCCACACAAAGAAAACTTTACTGCACAATAAAAATGAAACCTGGATTAAGAACACAAGCAGGAATTCAACTTTCGATGTCACAATGGGATCATCCGATGGTGCCGAAACTTGCGAACTTGTCGGACTATTCATGTTATCCAATATTCAAAAAAAACTTGGAAAACAAACTGGACTGTACAGGGATGACGGCCTTGCCGCTCTGAATGACAACCCTAGAAATATTGAAAATAAGAAAAAAGAATTGTGTAAAATTTTTCCACAACCAAAACTTAAAAATCACAATAGAAGCAAACAAAAAGATAGTGAACTATTTAGACATAACGTTAGACCTCAACCAACACACATATAAACCATACAAGAAACCAAATGACACGCCTGTTTATGTAAACATCAAAAGCAATCACCCACCCTCCATACTGAAAACAATACCCAAAAGCATAAATAAAAGACTATCCAATTTGTCATGTAACGAAACAGTATTCAACAACGCTACAGCTGAATACCAAGAGGCGTTACATACAAGTGGCTACAATTACAAACTAAGATACGATCCAGACAATGATACAAAAAGATGCAGAAAGAACAGGAAAAGGAATATCATATGGTACAATCCCCCATATGATGCAAGAGTTAAAACAAATGTAGGGAAAGAATTCTTTAAAATCTTGACATCATCTTTCCCAAAAGACCATAAATTATTCAAGATATTCAACAAAAACAACATCAAATTATCATATTCATGTATGCCGAACCTTAAAAATGCCATCGATTCAGCAAACAAAATGAAAAGCAGCACAGAAAAAAAGGAGGGTAACGAAAGGAAATCTTGTAACTGTACCAAAAAAGAACAGTGCCCCCTAAGCAACAAATGCCTTTATAACAACATTGTGTACCAAGCCACTGTAACATCAGAGAACGCAAAAGAATCATATGTAGGTATCACGGAAAACCAATTCAAAACTAGATATGCAAACCATAAACAATCATTCAACAAAGAAAGATACAAAAACCAAACAGAATTGAGTAAATACATTTGGAAACTTAAAGAAAAAAACATAGACTACAACATATCTTGGAAAATTTTAAAAAGAGCAGCATCATACAACAACATTTCAAAAAAATGCAATCTATGCCTAACAGAGAAATACATTATACTATGTAAACCACAGTTGGCAACTCTAAATGTTAGAACAGAAATGGGTAACAATTGCAGACACAGATGGAAGTTCCTATCAGCGAAAAAAACCAACACCTGAGAAACACATGTAGCACGGGAAAAAACAACAGCAAACCAGCTAGCTATATATATACGTGGCACTGGCAACACAAGCTCATCACATCCTGACGACCGCACAGCGTGAAACAAATTTGTAGATGTTTTTAGAAGCTTGATTTTAACTTGCTTTTAATATAACAATATATATATATATATATATATATATATATATATATATATATATATATATATATATATAGCACTGGCAATACAAGCTCATCACATCCTGACGACCGCACAGCGCGAAACAAGCTTGTAGATGTTTTAAGCTTGATTTTAACTTGTTTTTAATATAACAAATGTCGCTCCCACTGTGGTTGAGCACTGTTTTTAAAATTGCGCTGATCCTTCAGTACCATTCTCTCTCTCTCTCTCTCTCTCTCTCTCTCTGTATATATATATATATATATATATATATATATATATATATATATATATATATGTTGTTGTTGTCTTCAATTTAACGTCTTTCCACATTAAGTGATATTAGACGAAGGGAAATGATGTGGAGAGGAGGAGCATGAGGAGGAGGTGGGTGGGTGGATTATCTTGCAATCATATACGAAGGGAAAAAAAGCATTTTTACAATCTTTACAATGAAAAAAAAAAAGAAAGGTATGGGAAAACCAACTTCAAATAACTATTTTGAATCATAACACAAACTATAACAAATGTCCCATAGGACTGCGTAGTAGACAGTTCGCAAAATCAAACAACAAACTAAAACTCTCAAGGATACTGTCAAGAGAACTTTCAGAAATAGCCGGTAAAATAGGTCTCAATCTCTGGCATTCCAGAAGAATGTGTTGGTTTGAAATTTGTTCACTGCACAGAGATTTAACGTTCTTGCTAAATTTTGTTTTGAAGGCATTAAGCTTGAAGAAAAAGAAACGCCCGAAGGTGCTGTGGAGGACCCAGAGAAGCACTGTCTTCACCTGCCTTTAGAGCAGTCCTGTACCACCCTTGGAGGCCTGCGCTGTGTTGACGATGGGTACAGGCACGCGCAGGACTCTCCATTAAGATATCAAGGGACATAACTGCTCCTGAACAGAGGTAAAACAGACTACAGGATGCAACTCATAACAGCCTTAAAGTAGCATCCCCACGGGTGTACCAGCCCGTGTTTCATGACTGCAGAGCCCACCGGCGAAAAACACCACCCTCCAGCTGCCGAGCACACCCCACAGACCCAACCACTCCTGCCCACGGAGAGATGAAGACAGTGCCACTCCAGACACAGCCAAGCTTTCGCCATACGGTCTTATGTGCCCTCAAGAGAGAATCCAAAGTTGTAGTCTTTCCCACTGTCAACAGGACTTTCCCTGTGGTCAGTGGGTCTTTCCTCACCGTCACTGGACCTTTCTCCAGGGTCAGCCTAGTTAAGGCAAAGAAGAAAAAGAAACACCCGAAGGTGCTGGGAGGTGCTGGGGCATTAAGCTTTATCCTATAAGACAGCGAAGTAATGTGTCTAAATTTGAAAATGTTGCTATAATTCACAGCTATTTTGTTTGTTAAACCAACCGAATTCAGTAAGAGACGGGAGAATTTCTCCTTCCTGTGGCGAGATTTTGAAACTTTGTTCCACGATGCTTGCTCTAGTAAATGATACCCTTCTGTAACGGATAATGGGATGTTTTATTTCTATAGATTCCCTGTCTTGCCTCGCACCTTTTTTTGCGGCTCTGTCAGCCCAATCGTTTGAATATAATCCAACATGTGAAGGAACCCAACAAAAGGTGATATTGGTTCCCTTTAAACTTAAAATGTTAATCATTTGATTGATTTCTATGATAATTTTGGATTTTTTCTTGTAATCAAATGAACGTACGGACTGTGAATCGACGCAGAATAAAATTTGAAAAAAATGTTCAATGGAAGATCAACTATGTAATTAAGAGCCATAAGTATAGCAACGAGTTTGGCGGTAAATATTGATCGATTTTTACCAATGAAGTATGACTTTTCTTTTTTCAAAGCTGGTATGTCAAAACCTGAACCAGCACGGTGATCGTCTAAGAGTGAGCCATCTGTGTATACCTTTAAATGATTTGGGTATTTACTCTCTAGGTAAAGTCGGACTTCACTTATCAGAATATTTGGATTCTCATTCTTCTTCAAATCAGTGTAATTGATATCAAAATGTGGTTTATTCATCTCCCAGTTAGGGTAAGGAAAAACTACTTGCTGTGCGTCAACACTCTGTGGATTTATTTCCGACTCTTTAAGTAAGTCTGGTACATATGAACCAATTGGCTTTAATGAAGAAATGAAATACACACATATGCATCATTCTCGGCAACAAGAAACCAAATTCTCAATGTTTATATTTCCTCAAGCCGCAACGCAAAAGAATTCATTTTAAAAATTGTGCCTTGTACTTTTTCTCCAATGAGGGGCACAAAGTGATATCACAAAGATCAAATAACAGAGCAAAATAATATAGTTATTGGACGTTTTAGCTGGTTATCACTATGTTGGGGTGTTTAGGTGTTTTTGTGTGTAGAGGTGGGAGAAGAGGGAGGGAATGACGTAGCTAGAGATGGGGAGAAAGAATGGGCGAGTAACCCCCCCACCCCCCCCCCCCCCCCCCTCGGGTTTCTGAGGCAAGTACTACTGACCTAAAAGTAACCACCGGATTCATTGTCGCAGAAACCAGTGATGTTACACGGAGAAAAAAGGTTGAGGGTCTAGATTTCGGTCTGTTATAAACTGTAACATAAAAATATACCGATAACTTGATTAAAACAAAGTAGTAATGGAAAGCATACACTATAAAGAGGAAAGTCACAGAATCTTCCTATATACTTTTATATTACACTACGGTTTGCTGATGATATATATCTGATGGGGGGAACGAACGAAGAACTGCAGGAACTTACCAACAGACGTGTTGATAGAGCAGGTGCTTACGGAATGGAGATCAGCACAGAGAAATCCAAAACCATGGTAAACAGCGAGAACATGGACCATGCTACTATTTTCATGAATGGAGAACAACTGGAAGATGTCGGAAACTTCAAATATCTAGGAGCAACCCTGACAAAGGATGGAAGCTGCAAAGCAGAAATAAGAATTCGTATTGGCACAGCCACTGCAGCCATGACCAAACTGATTAGAGTCTGGAAAAGTAACATCCGATTCTCCATAAAATTCAGACTCTACAAAGCCCTGGTGGTCTCTATTGTACTGTATGGTTGCGAGGCATGGACACTGACGGCTGAAACTGAAAGGAAGATCCAGGCTTTCGAGAGCAAATGCCTGAGGAAGCTCTTTCAAATCTCCTGGATAGAGCACAGGACCAATGAATATGTACGGAGTAGAATTGAGAACCTTGCTGGACCTCAGGAACCTCTCCTTTCAACTGTGAAGAGACGCAAGCTGATATGGTTTGGGCACAACACTCAACACACCAGTCTGTCCAAAACAATCATGCAAGGCCAGGTACCATCGAGGGCGGGAGAAGGAGAGGAAGACAGCGGAAGAACTGGCATGAGAACATCAAAGAATGGACCGGACTCCATACACGTGAGCTGCTGCCGGCAGCTGCTGACAGAGACAGATGGAGAGGGGAGGTTGCGTCTGCGGTCCTCAGGTTTCCCCAACGACTACTTCTGTAGTTATGGGCCTGAGGTGAGGTAAGGTGATGGATGTTTTGATTCGAACAACAAAGCGATAGGCAATTCTCATGCGTTGTTAATTCATTTATTCACCAGCTTAAAACCATGCGTAGTGTGGTCTCAAAACTTAGCGGATGTGGTGTGGCGTGTTTGGACTGGTCCACACGCAGTGACGCCTCCCTGATGAAACTGAAACTGAAGCTCATGCGTTGAACGCAGAATATTTGGATCATCACTCACACATTTGAAAACTAAAAATAAACAGAGCTGAGTGAGATTTTTTTAAATGTAGCTTATATATACACATGGTATGACAAATCTAGATCTGCCATCAGTTGTTTCTATCACCAATCCACCTGTAAATATTTGAAGGTGAGAAGGATAACTCCTCTACAAGCATTCTCTTTCTCATTGCTAACTTTCCGTTTCCCACAGACATCTCTACCATCTCTTGTCACTGCTTCGTCATCCCATACCTCTCCTTTTCCAATATGTTTCCAAGTCTTCACTAAGCTGTTGCTGTGCACTAACAGAGTTGTTGTCTATAGAGAAACAGGAAGGCTGGATGGAGAGAGGGGGGTGCAGCTGATGGTAGGTTAAATAAAGTTATTTCTTAGACACCTTAATAGTAATGTTCATCGCATACACATGTGAATAATGAAATTCTTGTTGTGCTGGTAAATTTTCTTGGTGTAGCCTGATTCCTCACATGACCCCCACTTAAATCCAAATATTGTCGCAGAACTGGTCTCTGCAGATGAAGAGATTAAAATATGTCTTGATCAGTCCTGTGACAATGTCCATTGTGCATCAGCTAGTTCCAAAGTGACACTGGCTCTCTGCAATAAAGCCGTTCAGCAGGCGTGGGGTCATTGTCCAAAGTGACACTGGCTCTCTGCAATAAAGCCGTTCAGCAGGCGTGGGGTCATTGTCAAAGTGACACTGGCTCCCTGCAATAAAGCTGTTCAACAGGCGTGGGGTCATTGTCAAAGTGACACTGGCTCTGTGCAATAAAGCCGTTCAACAGGCCTGGGGTCATTGTGCATTAGTTAGTTCCAAAGTGACACTGGCTCTCTGCAATAAAGCCGTTCAACAGGCGTGGGGTCATTATCAAAGTGACACTGGCTCTGTGCAATAAAGCCGTTCAACAGGCGTGGGGTCATTGTGTTCAAGACACTCGCTCTCTGCAATAAAGCCGTTCAGCAGGCACAGGGTCATTGTCAAAGTGACACTGGCTCTCTGCAATAAAGCTGTTCAACAGGCCTGGGTTCATTGTGCATCAGTTAGTTCCAAAGTGACACTGGCTCTCTGCAATAAAGCCGTTCAACAGGCGCAGGGTCATTGTGCATCAGTTAGTTCCAAAGTGACACTGGCTCTCTGCAATAAAGCCGTTCAACAGGCGCAGGGTCATTGTGCATTAGTTAGTTCCAAAGTGACACTGGCTCTCTGCAATAAAGCCGTTCAACAGGCGTGGGGTCATTGTCAAAGTGACACTGGCTCTCTGCATTACAGCATTTCAACAGGCGTGGGGTCATTGTCAAAGTGACACTGGCTCTCTGCAATAAAGCTGTTCAACAGGCGTGGGGTCATTGTCAAAGTGACACTGGATCTCTGCAATACAGCTGTTCAACAGGCGCAGGGTCATTGTGCATCAGTTAGTTCCAAAGTAACACTGGCTCTCTGCAATAAAGTTGTTCAGCAGGCGTGGGGTCATTGTGCATCAGCTAGTTCCAAAGTGACACTGGCTCTCTGCAATAAAGCTGTTCAGCAGGCATGGGGTCATTGTCAAAGTGACACTGGCTCTCTGCAATAAAGCTTTTCAACAGGCGTGGGGTTATTGTGTTCAAGGAGGCCCAGGCCATAACACCCCATGCCACGGCCAAACATGATCTTGTTCGGTGATGTTGCCATGTTCTTTTCGCCCCTTCTTTGATGATTGAACAGACAACGAATTAGTTCGCAGCACAGCTCAATCAGCTCTGACAGCTTGTCAACAACACTCGGCACCATCTCTGACCACCTTGGGAGGATTCCATCAGGATGCAGTGCCCTTCCTGACTGGTGCTACCCTCATGCGGTGGCTACTTTTTTAACGGACAGGAACCATCAGTTGTTGCCAGAAATGATATACGTCACATGCTTTGGGTTGCACGCTTATCATTTCCTAATTGTTCAAGCATCTGCCGAAACATTGTTTTAGTACTTGTGTGGGAAATGTTGTTAACACAAAAGATTTTTTTATGACGATTGACGAAGGACCCAGAGCAGTCTTCAGTGCGTGAAATAAGTCTTTGCTGTGATGTCTACTGGCGCATCTCTGTAGCTCAGCAGTTGTTACGACAAATAACTCTTTGCTGTGATGTCTATTGGCGCATCTCTGTAGCTCAGCAGTTGTTACGACAAATAACTCTCTGCTGTGATGTCTACTAGCGCATCTCTGTAGCTCAGCAGTTGGTACGACAAATAACTCTTTACTGTGATGTCTATTGGCACATCTCTGTAGCTCAGCAGTTGTTACGACAAATAACTCTTTGCTGTGATACCTATTGGCGCATCTCTGTAGCTCAGCAGTTGTTACGACAAATAACTCTTTCTGTGATACCTATTGCGCATCTCTGTAGCTCAGCAGTTGTTACGACAAATAACTCTTTGCTGTGATACCTATTGCGTATCTCTGTAGCTCAGCAGTTGTTACGACAAATAACTCTTTGCTGTGAATGTCTATTGGCGCATAGCTGTAGCTCAGCAGTTGTTAGGGACAAAAATCTTGCATGAATGCCTATTGGCGCATTCTCTGTACTCAGCGTTGTTGACAAAGAAGCTGGGAAGAAAATACTTCCGTTCTTGATACATTCAGTGCTCTGGATGCTGAATGAAGGCAGGTGACAGAAGTTGACGATCTGGATGCTGAATGAAGGCAGGTGACAGGAGTTGACTCTGGATGCTGAATGAAGGCAGGTGACAGGAGTTGACATCTGGATGCTGAATGAAGGCAGGTGACAGGAGTTGACGTCTGGATGCTGAATGAAGGCAGGTGACAGGAGTTGACATCTGGATGCTGAATGAAGGCAGGTGACAGGAGTTTGACATCTGGATGCTGAATGAAGGCAGGTGACAGGAGTTGACGCCACAATCTCTTCTTGAATCGATCCAGAGAAAAGTCCACTCGGCTAACACGTTCAGAGTCTTCCATTATACCAGAAGACTCACAGATCAATAGTCAGTTACCATCACAACGTTTACGAAACAAAAACGTGACCTCCGTGAACACTTTCTTTCCAACATCAATCCTGTCTCATTACTGTCCCATCCTCTCAATCATTTGTAAACCATCGAATCGAAAGTTCAAGAAACAGCGTGTGTCTTAACCAATTAATAACCACGGAGAAGTTTGATGATTATGACATAGCATGGCCAATCAAAGATGCTTGAGACTTTCCCTAAGGATGGAGTACCATCACATGTCATAACCGACTAAAAGGCTCAGAACATTCAAGGGACAGGTTTTGGAAGTTTCTGGCACATTCTCTCTTACTCTGATACTTCGATGGAAATTTGGTTTTAAGAATATCAAGGGAACTATTCTGAGAGTCCAACAAAATGATCGCGTATATCACTCCACCAAGCGGCTCATAAAGCAAGTACTAATAGTGTCACTTGCCATGATGAACTCATTGTTCATGGCAAAGTCTTCTTGATGCCTGTGTGACATTCTGTGATGGAGTCGTTGGCCACTTCATTACGAAACAATGTAGAGTGGTTGATCTTTGTTGAGGTTTAACTTCTGAAATATCCTAAAAATGACACCTCTTTTCTCTTCAAAGTAAACGTCCTCACGTTTCTCTGTGGCAGTATCTCTGTGGCTCTGTGTTTGTTGCCAACGGGGCCATCCCTCTGCGGTTGGATTAGTCTCCCTTTATTAACAATGGCCGCCTAAGCGCTGTCAGTTACTTTTAGTGCCATTGTTTTCTCATCTTTTTTAGCCTGAGCCTTCGTTGTCTCACACACACACACACACACACACACACACACACACACACACACACACACACACACACACACACACACCTGAGCTTCAAATTCATGGGATGTAACAAAACCGAGGTCCTTTGTTTCTCAGTTTTCTTGTGAATATCGGTTGACACAACTTAACTGTCTGGCTCAGTCATATAGACGGACAGCCATCTTTTTCAGTAACAGGTGGTCCTGATGAGAAGTGGACGGCCGCTCATTCTAGTCTGGATTGGGATCATCTGCAGCCCTAGCTCTCTCGGTGTTGCCGATGACAGGTGACCCTAAATTGGTGCAGGTAGGCACAGGGCTTCAGTCTCTCAGAAACGCAAGGCGTGCCTGCAGTGATCAGGGTGGTGAACATCTTTTTCAACTCGCTATCTACTAGGGGGTGTATGAAGTATCCCGTAGAGGTAGCGGCTCTGGTGGGCGAGCTTGCCAAGTCCTTCATAGGGCTACACATCCACCTTTGGTCCTCTCTCGGCACTTAGCTCTCACCTTTGGTTCCCCGTAGTTGTTAACGTGTGACAGCGGCCACACCCCGGGCAACAGCTTTGGCAGGCTGACAGAACCAGGTGAGGGTAGCCGACGGGTCTCCAACCCTCAGTGAGATAGGGCTTGTCAACCTAAGGGTGAGAAACATGGACTCGACGGACTGCGCAGAGGAAATCACAAACTGATTCAACAGGCAGAAAGGCATCTCCCAGCAATGCATTGTGGAGTGCATAGAGCATGGTGAGACACGAAAGACATCATGGTCATCCACTGCATCGGACTCCACCTCCAGCCGTCTTGCTCCTGTCTTGCCGCTGGACTCAAATGGTTTTGGACGAGAGAGTGAGATCGACTGATTGCGCAACTCCTCCTCACTTGAAACATAGTCACTGCACAAATCACTTCCATCATGATCATCGTCATC
>CM065743.1:49237552-49240052 GCA_033310375.1 Conus canariensis | reverse complement strand
AGTAGAGAGTATCATTCAACTACCAGTGGAGGGGTACGGTTGGATATCTTGGCTAGTAATGCCGGACAGTTAGATCAGGAGCTTGTTAACTAATTTGGCAGTCAGCTATGAACATGGGGCACCACTTAGATGAAGTGTGGTGTATACGGTGCACTATTTTGGATGCACCAAGAAGATGGAGATTGATGTGGGCAGATTCAAGTGGGAATATGTATATTTTAAATGTTGTTTGCCCTAGTGATGGTGTGGAGATACAGCTATTGGGGTTTGATATCCATTGTTCATCCCATTTATGGCCAGCATAGGATTGAGGCAATGGTATGAGCGACAGTGGTATGTTGTGGTTGTAGGCCTTTGAACACTGGGCGAGGGTGTTGACCTGATGGATATCTCTGAATCTGTATACTCATGCAGAGTTTCCCTGATTGAGAAAAAAAGATATGATGATGGAAAAGGGTCATGCACTGTGTTGCCAGTGACAGTGGGGTCTGGCCCCACCAAGGGAAAGAACTCCATGGGACAGTTCTTGAGACTGCTGCGCAATCATGGAGTTGGAAGGGGTGATTTTACTCCTTACTGCGATGAGGTTGATAGGGGAGGGTGCAAACTGAGGTGTTACCAACAGAGTTGTGCAGCATATTCTAGTGGGGGAGAGTATGGTGGTCATGATGGCAATATAGGGTGACACTCGTAACAGTTTGTTTTAGGACAGTGTCACATAAGAGATGCTGTGCTTTCAGAGAGCACCAATCCCCTATTCCCAGTGATGTCGTAATGTGGAGGCACCGAGCCGGAGTGCCCACGGCGGGTGAGAGGCCTGCTACCAGAGGCGGACCCCACAGCCTGCAGCGCCTGCAACTTGTCCTTCCCTAGCCGCGGTCCGGCGGCGCCTCCCATCAGTGGCCGATCCAGTCCTGTACTCAGGTGCCCCCTGCAGGCCTTCGTCGCACCTGAATACCTGTCATCTTGTTCGCATACAGGGAGGTGCCCCAAGAGCATCTCCGGCAGCTGAGATCCCGTCGACCCCTGATTGTGCCTAGGTGAGGCAGCAGCAATCCAGCCACTCACCCAGGTGTTCCGTGAATCGTCCGGTGCCCGGTGAGGTATCGGATGTTCGACAGCTGTCCTGTTGGTACCAGGGGGAGGGGGGGGGGTAGGGAGGAGCACCAGCCACCCACCCTGATGCCTGTGCGTGAGATGTGAGGAGGAGAGACCGACGAGTCGAGTCTCGGCACAGTCAGTGATAAGTACTGGCACTAGCGTGGTGCCCTGCGTGATGCCCTTCAGGGGTTGATAGTGGTCCAGTGATGGGCAGCGGGTAGCTCTATCGGGAATTTCACCGTCGTGTTCATCTTCGTCGTCGTGTTCATCTTCGTCATCGCCTTCAACTTCCTCGTCACCATTAGTTGGCTGCATTAAAAAATAAAGTTGTTTAGTTGATACATGCCTCTCTTTGGAAATTCTATTTTATTGGTGTATCTTAATGATGTGACCGTGTTGATGTGATTGTCGGATGTTCGGCCGTAAATAAACTCGGTGTGCGTGAGGTGACATATAGTCAGTCTAGCCAGTCAGGGGAGACTACAGAAGGAAAGGATCATTAATGTCCGTCAGTCGTGTCCCTTGTTTTCCCTCTTTTCTGGAATCTCTCCACATAATATGTCATCCACCAGAGACTCAGTTGTTGAGGGATTCGAACTCACTCCCAGGGAGCTGGGCCTGGTCCCTCTAGCCCATTCTTGTGCAGGTGGTGACACTGCCCTGGTGTTGCAGTGCCTTTCACTGTTGCCTCAACACTCTCTGTCCCTAACCTTTGCACTCGGTGGCTGGCCTCGCCTCCCTGATACGACGCCAGACCTGAGTGTTTCCATCAGTGGCAGGGAAGCCATACCCTAAAGGTCTTGGGGTTGTCGTACCTTCAGTGTACTGTGATGGGGAGTCGATCGCAGTGGTTGTGGGTTGTTTCCCATTGGCTATGGTACTGACAAGGTCGTTCATTTGTTGTTATTGTTTGCTTCCCCCTTACTTTAAATGATGTGTGTGTGAATGAAAGTGTTTGGAAGTGTTTTGTTGTTGTTGTTGTTGTCGTTGTTGTTGTTGTTGTTGTTGTTGTTGTTGTTGTCGTTGTTGCTGTTGTTGTTGTTTTGTGTGTTTCGTCCAAGGAAAATAATTAAGAGGGGTAAGGCTGGTGGGAGTCCGGCTTAGGTGACATTACTACTACTACTGATGATGATTATAATAAAGCTATAATAACAATAATAATGATGACGACTGTGATGATGATGATGATGACGACTATGATGATGATGATGATGATGATGATGATGATGATAAGAAACATACTACTAATAATAACAACAGCAACCAAAATAACAACAGTGACAACAGCAGCAGCAGCAGCAACAGCAACAACAACAATAATAATGATAATAATAATAGTTATAATAGTAATGATCATGATAATCATCATCGTCGTCATCATCATCATCATCATCATCAT
>CM065743.1:49217552-49232552 GCA_033310375.1 Conus canariensis | reverse complement strand
ACATCTCTGGTTGTTGAACGGACAACACTGGAAAAAGAGAAATATTATGATTTGGGTCCATTCTAAGCAAAACCGTAAAAGGAGAAGACAAGCCTGGGTGTGGTTGTCTGCCCTGACGGAAGTCCACGTCATTCACAAGAACAGATAGTGAATATACTATAGAGTCACAAGCTGCTTGTGCAGAGTTATCAGGCTCCAGGGCAACTGTTGCATCTGTCTCCCCGTACGTCTGAAACTCTACATGCCAGGGAAAAGTCCACCCTTCCCTATCAGTGTCAGAACTGAAAACCGACAGCATCTCTTTAGAACAGACAGTACAGGTGTTCCAGATCGACTGCTTCAGATGACTTCTCCTCGTTTGGCACCAGGACCAACAGAGAGATGACCATCAGGCAGCAGGTCAGCACACACAGCGGCAGACAAGAACCTCTCATCTCACTTATCCTGTGTTGAACAGCTGTCTGGTGTGGGCCTGTGTCTCTCACAGAATCTCTCTTCTAAACTGTCTAACACGGTGTGGCGAAGGATGACGTCGAAGACACAGGCTGTAAAAGTTCTCGATGTTTAGCGTAAAGCAGTGAACTGATTTTAACACACATGTCCCATTCTGTATAACTGAAAACTGGGAGTTGTGCACAAACCTCAAATCCAAAGTATTCTGCAAGGTACCTCTAACAATCTACCACTATGGAACAATGTAAACTATTGTCAGTGTATTTATTCATGTATTTATCAGTGTGTCTGTGTATCTTAAAAGAAATTTCAGTCCACGGTTTAAATGCATATTTTTTCATTCAAATGCAATTTTTTATTTATAAATATCAACAATAATCATCACTGACTACTTTCTAAGGCCAAAGGCTTATCAAAACAGCGATATTCATATCACAACACACTGGTATATGTTGGCCACACATGACATGTCCTATTTGTGAATAAATCAGCGTCAGATTCCAACCATTGAAGAATTCTTGCCTCCTTCAGTTTCCTTCGTTTTTCAAGCACAATGTTGAAAGTGTACATGAACGGATTAATTGCAGAGTTGAGGGGTAGTATGAAGATTGTCAGGGCCACGTTCACTTCTCCTGGAATGGGGATACCGCCCAGTACCAACACTCCACAAATTCCAATGGGAAACCAGCATATAAAATCCGTTACTGCAACAGTGATCAAGCGCCGGGCAATGGTCATGTCCCGTGACATTTTTGTGGAGTTGGTGTTCAAAGCATTAGTCTGTATGGACCAGTAGATCAGAGACTGGCCAGCAGATATACATAGGAACAGAACAAAATTAAGAACGATCAGCACACTGAAAGAATAAAATTTACCCTTGAAGTCATATCTGGTAACTGGTAGTGAGACACAAATACCTGTCTGGCTGTAAAACTCCCAGTGCCATAACACTGGCAGTAACGGCAACAAGGCTAGAAACCAACCAACTAACCAAGTCAACAGACTTGCCACTGCAGCTGACCATCTCTCAAATCGTAAAGCACTGAATGGAAAGTGGAGGACCATGAAACGATCCAGCGTTATAAGCCATATGATCAAAACTGACACCTCACTGGACAACAGAGACAAAAAGCCAGCCATCTTACAGGGCATGCTGCTTTTCCATGTGTCATCATGATGAAGATATTTGCCGCGAAAACGTTCGTCAGCCACTCCAATGACAATGATATAAACACCCATCAGACAGTCCGCCATGGTGAGGTTGATAACAAACACACTGTAGCCAGTTGAAGACGCCACACTCTTTGCAATCAAACGTGCACAGAAACAGGAGACGTTACCAGCCACTGAAGACAAGCAACAACCCACAGGAACCCTCGGTATGTCCATGACTGCAATAAATCCTCACAGGATGAAATCTCATCTTTCGGAGCGAAGCAAGCGAACGCGTCAAAGGTCAGAGGAACTATTTTTTTGCAGCAGAGTTTGTAATTCTGTATGACTAAAACTCGTAGACCGGAAAGATCTTCATATATATCGGGTGGAAACATTTTCACAGGGCTACCATCCATGTACAGTTCAGTTAATTTCAGGATGAATCGTAAGCCTTCTGCGCTGATTGTATGGATGGATGTGAAATTTAAATGGAGTTTGTGTAGCCTGGAAAACCGTGAAAAGACCTTAGGTTCAAACACTGTCAAAGATGTGTATGAGAGATCCATCATCATCAGTGAACTTTGCTGAATGGCAGATGAGTGATCAGCGGTGATTGAGGTGACAGGGTTGTTGGACAGATATAATTCCTGAAGGTTTTGTAGGCCAAGAAAAGCAGACATTTCAACATACTGGAATTCATTATCACTAATATCAAGAATCCTCAAATTCAGCAAGCACAGACTAGGGATAAAGTCAGTGAGCATTTAGTTAGAATCAAGTGGAAAAGGCATTCATGATGATTCACATCAGACAGTGTCATACCGGAACCTTTAGCATCCAAGTAACGGAGCTTAGGGAAGAGATGAGCAGAGAAAGGCTGAACACACAGGAACACGTGACCTTGACACAGACAGTGGACAGGGCAGGTCAGGTCACACACTAATTCATCATCACGCTCAGGACAGTGAGGCCACCCATCACACAGGTGGTCACTGTGGACACAGGTCGAGGACGTCCTGCACTTGAAGAATCCTGGACACGTCAGGTCCTCACATCCTTCTTCGTCCTGATGGTCACTGCAGTCATACATTCCATTACACCGTGTGTAAACAGGAAGGCAGTCATTGAAGTCACCAGGACAACGATATTGACTGTCAGAACAGGGTTCACTGGTGTTTAGTGGAGACGACGTGAACTTGTTGATGCCATTGAAATTGATGAGAGCTGGAGACTGAAAACATTGATGTTCAATGAAGACCATCCTGAATGCATGACAGTTCTCTTCGTCATATCCGTCCTGACAAGGAGAGATCTGATCACACACTTTCCTATAAGACAGGCATTGACCATTGGAGCGCGTGAATGTTTTGTCACAAACAGGATATATACACACACGTTCATCCCTCTTATTCGGGCAGTCATGTATAAAATCACAAATTAGTGTATACGACAAAAATGTAGTTCCATCACCACAGGAAAAAGTAGGAGATAAGGCTGTATGATGGTATGTTGATAGAATCATACTGATATTAGGAAGCTGAGAAAAATCACAATATGCCATTCTTCCCTGGAAAGTGTCAAATTGGTTAGATCCACACAACATAAATGTGTACGTCACATGGCCATCCGGAGTTTTTGTAATCAATGATTTTCCTGTGGGCCACATGTGTTTGCTGTGTAAGGAAACTAATTTCCCTGAGCTCCTGTCGGTCTTGTTTGGCTTGAATTCACAGACTACACCTATATCTCTTTTTTTAGCATCATCCATAAAACGTTTCTCAGTCATCATCATTTTCAGGTTGGTTCGATAACACTGTTTTTTTCCTCGGTGAGACACAATGTTCTTCATGTGAAATGAATGGTAAAGGGTGGAATGGCCATCCACAATGTCATTCACAATGTCATTCCTGTACATAGTCGGTAAAGGCAAATCATTTGAGTAGAAACCAGTACAGACGTCTTGTAGCCTAAGGTCATGCATTCTAGTTATATTTTTAAGCGGACCAAACCAGTCACACTTACACCTGGGAAAAGTGAGCTTTCCTCCCAGGGAATTACAGTACGTGCTACCTAATGTTACCATGTCTCCTTCATAACTACCAAATACATCACGACCCTTGACAAATTTGTAGCAGCTGTTACAGAACGCCACCAGTCCCTGGCATTGTGTACTGCTGAAGGGACAGTACTCTGTTTCATCCCGTCCATCGTCACACTTTGTCAGATGGTTGCAGTCCAAGTGGTGCTGAAAGCTGCCATAGTGTTCCACAGAGCAATTCCATAAACCGCTCAAAAACTTTTGAGGTGCAACATTTTGAGGCAAAAATGAAAAGTACAGTCGAAAGCAGGCTGTTTTTGTTTTGATGCAATATTCTCGCATAAGACTGGCCCTGATTTTTGTCGCTGTAAAGACATGAGCAAAATCGGAAGTAAAGTCAGTTTTTCTATTCCACACTTCATCTTTTGTTTCCCTGAGATGACCAGAAATTGATGAAATTTCCATGTAATGCTTATGTAGTACGACAATGACCAAATGCGATACCATTTCTTTAAAACTGACGATGACTGTGTTGTTTGGTGGCACAGATACTGTAGTTGTTAGGAAGTCATGTTCAGAGAAACTGATGTTCTGCCCCGCTGTAAGGTAACCGGATGATGGCGAGGTCATTACCAACAACAGCCGTTCTGATTCTGGTTTTCATAGTCAGAAAACGTGCTGCTTTTTATAATGTAGCGCAAAACACTGAGCAGGCAAGTAGGCTAGTGACATGTTAAACTATAATGGAGCCGAGGAATAAAACTAGTAAACACGCAAGCCTCAGCAAACCGACCACCCAAGTAACAAGCACACTATCTACATTGTGCGCAGATGAAAACAAACTAGAATCAGGACAAAAAATCTTTGTGTCACTGGCCCATACTGTAGGATAGTAATTCACATGATATTCAGGATACGATCTTTAAAACAGTTTACGAAAATGTTGGTCTACGAAATGTTTTATTTTAAAAGCTGATGAATCTTTTGAGATGGAAGTTTATAGAGTATTTTACATGGAAAGACCATGACAAATTCATGTCGATAATAACACCAAGGACTTTGTGACTTCCTCAATAACCTCACTATTTATACAAAAAGATGGACAGTTATAGAGAGATTTTGACGCTTTTGCCTGGTGGTTATCAAAAAATATTTCGTTTCTGAGGACGGAGACTCATGTGATTGAGTTCAGACTATTTTACTAACTTTTTAGAATACTTTCTTGTAAAGAGGCAAATATCTTTTCAATTTCCTGATGAAACAATTTCTGTTTTAAAGAGAGAGAGAGAGAGAGAGAGAGAGAGAGAGAGAGGAGAGAGAGAGAGAGAGAGACAGAGAGAGAGACGAGAGAGAGAGAGAGAGAGAGAGAGAGAGAGTTTAACATGAGTTTAACTTTTAGCCTACAATTGGACGATCTATTTAAATAACGAAGTTTTCAAACAAATGTCTACAGTTGCATGCTTTAATTAAACAACTGAGTTTTCAAACTGTTGAGTGACGAATCGCGTAACTCTATGACCGCAGCTTTGCTTTATTTCTATAAGTAGCGGGTGGTATCGTGGAAGGTTAAACCTGCACCTGTGAGTTAGATTTATCTATTCAAATCAACGAAAGTATTACATTCTACCTTATGATTTTCTCTGATGTCTTGCATGGTTAAACCTTCACGGATGAAAGTTGAGCTTACCTCTTCAAAGTAACGATTACATAACAGTCCACCTTGAATGGTTAAACACGCACCGATAAAAGTTATGTACATCAATTCAAAACAATGATTGTATTACTGTCCACATTATATATACACTCGTCATGCATTGTATTGCTAGCTTTGTAGGGTAAGAGTTAACCAGTAATATGGAGAATATCTTGAGAGAGAGAGAGAGAGAGAGAGAGAGAGAGAGAGAGAGAGAGAGAGAGGAGGGAGGGAGGGAGGGAGAGAGAGAGAGAGAGAGAGAGAGAGAGAGAGAGAGAGAGAGAGAGAGAGAGAGAATGAACGAACGAACGAGATTGTAATTAGTATAGCCCATGGCCCCTTCTAATGGGGGTACAATATAACAATAACAATTCATACAGTAAGGTAACATGATATAGTTTAACAATAAGAAGTTGATAGATAAGCATGCTAACTATACACAATGAAAATTACATAGTTGCGCGTCTGTTACAGGCATTGTATAAATATGCACATATGCTCATCAGTACTTTTTCATTTTCATTTGCCATGAGCAAAGCAGCTTGAAATAAGCAAGGGTTTTCAAAGAATTTCCGGGGAATGCACTCATATCGTAAATCCTTCAGCACAGGACAACAAAATAAGGGATGCAATTTGTCTTCATTTGCGTTTTTGCATAAAGGACATGGCATACTAACATTATTTGTATTTGCATATCAACATTGATGTGTTTTGATGTCTGAAATCCCTAATCTAAATCTTGTCAGATAACTTCTAATATGCCTGTCAGCATTAAGTGAGAGATATTTTCCACATCTAACAGATGTCTTAAAAGTTCTATAAAATGTATATCGCTCACAGTTCTGGATTTTTTTTTTTTTTTTTTGTTGCCAATATTGCCATCGATTATCAATGTCTTTGACGAAGTTGCTTAAAAAACGCATTTACATTTCCAATCCCTTGATTCATCCAAACAGACCCAAATCCATTATGAAACAGCAAATCTCAAACACCTGAAACCACGATCTTTTACCACGCGATTCCAATCCCAGCAACATCTTATATGCTTTTAGTGGTAATCTGTCATCATCCATCTGAACAATCTTCAGCCAGTACCTGATACACTGCACAGATCAATTGATATAGATTGGATATCAGTTTGTTTCCCCATAAACACATTCATTAAGTGTCTTCATGTGAACCCCTAAAAAGTTCTTAAGAGCAAAGAAATGACATGAACAGCAGATTTATCTAGGCCCCCCATCTCAGCACCGTACCGAGCAACTGGTTGAACCTGAGCATCAAAGAGTTCAAGAAACACTGTCAAGGAATCATCATTCAGCATGCATTTCTTCAAGATACACAATAAGGTGTTTTTCGCTCTGCTTGCTAGATCCTTACAAGCGACTGTAAAGCTTAAGCGTGTAGAGAAATAGATACCAAGGTATTTATAACCATTTGCAACAGCCATCCTCTGTCCATGAAAATACTATCTTTCGCTTGCTGCCAAGTGACATCCTTTTCTGAAAACCACAATATTACTCTTTTTTCATGTTTACTTTTAGCTGAAGTTTAGAAGCTGCCTGGCACAAATTGTTTAAATGAGTCTGGAGGCCAATTGGAGTCTCAGATAATAAGACAATATCAACAGAAAGTAACAAAATAAATAATTCAATAAAATCAGAATAAAGTGTTGCACTGTGTCTTCCTTTTGCTATAATTTCTAAAGCTATCGTTTATCAACAATGAGAAAAGAACAGGGCTACAAGCATCACCTTGGTTTACTCCCTGTGTACATGAAATATAGTCAGTAAGTTCCCCACCAGATTTTCCTCTTGCTTTAACATTATTGTACATACTTTTAATACATGCCGTTGATGCTTTTTTTTTTTTTTTTTTTTTTTTTTTTACTATTGGCCTGAGTAATTTTCTAGAAAGAGAGTCGAAAGCTTTCTCAAAATCAATAGAAGCTACATATAGCTTACGATTATATGAAAACTGCTTTTGAACTAAAGCCAAAATGGTGAACATGTGATATACAGTGGAATGATTCTTTTTGAAGCCAGCTTGATATTCACAGTAATGTTATTTTGATCGATCTATTTTTGTAATCTGTTGTTAAAAAATAGAGCTGTACAATATGCTGCTTACATCAGTGAGATCCCTCCATAATTACCAGGATCATTTGCATGACCTTTCTTAAATAGTGGGATGATGAACGATTCAGACCAGCTTTCAGGATACAGTCGTCTATCAAAAAGAGTGTTGAAAAATTTAAGAAAGAATTAAATCATGATACCACCACCATTCTTAAATAGCTCGCCAATCAAACCGTCACGACCCGCAGATTTTCCATTCTTTATCTTTTTTTTTCATCGCAAATAGAATCTCCTCTTTTGAGATGGGACTATCCATATAGCTTGTTTCATTAATTTCTTCTGTGTCTGCTGCATTGCAAACATCGTTTTCCGACAGATTTTTGAAATGCTGGTACCACTCTTCAGTAGAAATGTTATTGTGTATATGAGATGTCTTTACAGAAATACCATGAACGGTTTTCCAAAATTCCTTCTGGTCATGAACTGAGTTAATTAAGTCATCGAGTAACGATTTGTTGTGCTCTGTTTCCTTTCTCTGCAACACATTTTTTTGTATTGTCGTCGAGCCTTACAACATTTTACGCGATCTTTACTATTAAGGGTTCTGCAAAACACTCTTTAAAGTTTTGTCGTGTTTGTTTTGGTCATTCTATATTCTTGATCAAACCATGAGTCATTCCTTCCACCTGTGTTCATTCTTATTTTCTTTTCCATACATTCTGCTTTCTTTACAACACAATCATTAAACGTACTTAAAGCTACATTAATATATCCGTGTATGAAACTAGTAGCTGTTTTCAGTATTTGCAGAGTATCATCGCGGTTCATCAGACTATGAAAAGTGTGTGCATTATTATCATTCCATTTGAATTTCTCAACATACTGAGCCTCCTTGTAGTTATTCACAACAGAACCGACAGTTTGTGAAGTGGCAAGGTGCATTTCTAGAGGAAGATGGTCAGACTCAGTGTGGTCGGTTACATACAAATGCGTCGATGCTTCTACGTATATATATACAAATCAGAAGACATCAAAAAATAATCATCGACACTACTCCCTGTATCAGATATGTATGTGAAACGATCTTCGCGGTCGTCATTACACACACCATTTATAATACATAATTCAAACGTTGTACACATATTCAACAGAAATTTTCCATACTCATTGAGTACACTGTCTTCAGACCACCTGTTACCATAGTAAGAAGAACTCTCGACTTGAGAATAACAAACATACCCTTCATCAGACAGTTCTGGACCCAGATTTGCTGTTCTAGCGTTTATGTCTCCGTTTAGTAATAGAAGAACATCAAGAAATCCCACACTTTCATGAGCAATAATATTTTCAGCATAGTGATGCCATTTTCTGTACCAAAAAAGGGATAAAACAGTACATTTTCCAGGGGGTATATAGGTACAGATATTTGGTAAACCAAGAATACGTTTTGGAAATTAGAAACGTCATCGTATTATTACATTCGTTATCTGTTTCTTGTACATATTTCAATGTTCATTTTCTATTAGACAAATTATCCTCCCTGTCACAGTCACTTTCACGCACACATTGTATGTTTTCCTGTTTTCTCATTGATTCATTATTGTTATATTCACAACTATCATCATCCTGAGAAATTTGATTTATATGGGAATGGACTGGCATAAAAAAAACATCACTCCCATCTTTCTCACTACACTTATTTAAATCCATAGTAGGGTTGGTTTTAAGTTTTTCAGAAAGGTCACTCGGTGGTGTAGTCGACCCAGTCAGTGATTGACAAGAGGTCACAGGCGAGTTAACACGGCCACCGTGAGAACTGCCGTTAGACGGCAGCGACAACACGGCAGCAGTGTCACTAGCTGTGTCACAGCTCAGTGGTTGACCTGCTTTAGCACATGAAAGCGAGGGGGTAGAATTTAGGTGAGATGGTGACAGATTTATTTGTTCCTGATGAAACATCTGGAAAGTCATGCACAAAAAGTATACACAGAGGAAAGATATGAAGTACACTGCTTTTGAAATCAGGCTGGCTGGGCCGTTAAGCCACAGGTTTTAACTTGTTCTCGCTGTCCAGACAGAACCTCACTCTGTCTATGATCAAATGATCAAAAACCATGCTAGCTCTTTTTTTTCTTTCCTGGCTTTCTTTAGATGCGGAACCAGGTTCCTTCTTACATCCCTTACTCTTGGAGAAAATCTTCACCAATTAAAATTTTACTTCCCCGTAATTTGTGTCTAGCATTCAGAACGCGTTCCTTATCTTTATAAAATGTGCACCTTCCAATAATAGGGGAATCATGTTTTCTATTCAAACGATGAAGTCTGTCAAATTCTATGTCCTTGGTTAAGTCTGATTTGTCTGTCAGTAAGTCTTTTACAAGCGCTTTACATTGATCTCTAGTTTCGTTATCACGTCTTTGTATTCAGTAAAAGTCAACCAAGCAGCTGATCATGGTCGAGCTCACGGTGCCATATGAGAACAGAATGGAGGCAGCTCAAATCTACAAGACTGAAAAGTATGCTGATCTGGCAAACAGCCTGAGGAGAGAAGGCTATCAGGTCAAAGTCCTCACTGCAGAAATTGGAACTAGGGGGTTTGTAGGAACGTCTGCATACAGCCTCATGAAACAGCTCTCAGTTGCAGGGAAGGAAAAAACCAGAGCCCTGAAAGCAATGGCAGAAGCGGCAGAGGGGTGTTCAAGCTGGATCTGGTCAAGGAGGAACAAAAGTGAACTTCATAAGGAGGAACAAAAGTGAACTTCATAAGGCTTAATTTCCCTACAAATATCAGGTGTCCCTGTGGCTCAGTGGTTAAAGCGCGAGTCATTAAGTGGAAAATGAGCATGTCCAGAGGGTCATGGGTTCGAATCCCAGCCATGGCTCGTCCCAAAATGGGAAAAAAAAGGGACAGCAGAGGGACATCCGGAGTCATGAACCGGGTGTGGCCCAACCCCCCTAGAGTGTCAGGAGATAAGGGCCGAAACACTTGCTTGAAGGGGGCTTCTCTTCTGAGGACTCTCTGCTGCCACGCTCTCCACGAGTTTCTTTCTACTAATGTTATTCCTTTTCGATCGTCTCTCTAACTCATCAGTTTTTTTGTTCTAAGGTTTCAATTCGTTCACACAGAGTTTGATTTTGTTTTTTTACATGAAGTTTTCATGTTTTAAGTCCATCACTTCCACCCTTAAAGATGCCACATCCTCATGCAGACCAGCACACATGTCCTGCACTTCTTTCACATCCTTCTTCAATTCATCAAACTTTGAGTTCAAATCGGTAAGAGAGGCCAAAATGTTTTTCAACACTGGGTTACCAGATGTCTTAGATGGGGTAGATGGGGATCCAGAAGAACCACCGCTTGTAGATGCCAGCTGGGTCTCTCTCAGATTCTCCGTCTTCTCAGCAGGTCCAGGTCCCTGGTTCAGCTCCACATCACCACAGCGATGCAGAAAAAAACGTGTGTGTGTGTGTGTGTGTGTGTGTGTGTGTGTGTGTGTGTGTGTGTGTGTGTGTGTGTGTATGAGAGAGAGAGAGGAGAGAGAGAGAGAGAGAATTCCTTTTCTGTATCATTATATCTGCATCAGTTTCGCTTCTGCCCATTCTTGAAGTGGTCTGCATACGTTTCCCATTCCTTCGTTTCTCTGAGTTCTGATAACTGGCACACAAGTTATTTATTGTCTTCTGTCCAAGTTCTCCATGATTTTCCACGTCTTAGATGAGTGCCTTTTGTCTCCTTTGGCTGCCAGATGCAGTAGGTTTTGATGATTTTCGAGTGGTCTAACAAGGCTTCACTTGTTTTAGTTTATGTGTGACCTGCATTGAAAGAAGGTGAAGCAGGTATCCACAGATTCAATTGGTGTGTTGCTCGTAGTTCCCAAGATCAGCCTCATTGCTACATTTTGAATTCTTTCTACTTTAAGCAGATCGCTCTTGGACAGTGTTGTAAGCCTTATCCCATAATTGGTCACATAGAGCACAACTGCATGACACAGTCGCTAGAGATGGTGCTGTTCGATGCCTTTAGCTGCCATTTCTTTCAAGGCAAACAGGCCCTTTTCGCATTAAAGTACAAATATCTCAAGTTGTTTTCTCAAAGTCAGCATTATGTCAAAGCTTACACCCAGCAGCAGCTGTCAGTTGATTCAATTTGTATTCCACTGAGCGAAACTGCTGAAGATAATTGTTCTGATGTCTTGCTGTTGAGAGTGCAGATCAATGTCTGAGCTTTTGTAGGGTTGATGGACGATCCAGTTTCTTGACGCTACTGAGCAAATCTGTTCAACTGTTGCTGAACTGCTTACGTTCTTTCTTGAACATTCTTTGATGTTTTGTAGACAAGATCGTCATCTGGTAATGTCAAAACTCGAGCCAGTCCGTTTCTATTGAGACCAGCAAGACCCTTAGTGAAGCATTGTACAACACAGGGGAGAGGGGGGAACCTCAAAGTATTCCAACGGATAGTTTATGAGGTTTATACATCCAGTCTCCGAATCGTAGGATGGTGGCTCGCTCCTGAGGTTCTGCTCTAATGCTGATGACACCATAGTCAAGGAGTCGTTCCATGAGAAGCCACAACTGGACTTTTTGTATGCATCTCTCTTGTCTGTTGCCACTGTCGGTCATTCTTCTTTTCCTTGGAATCCTACACATATTTCATAGCCAAAAGCAGCCACGTTTCCCCATGTACTTTTAACTGTTCTGTAGCCTCTTTGTTTTGGAGGGAGGATTTGTCTACTTTCGAGGTCTCTTGCAAGTTTTTTTGTATAATGTGGTCTGCAAGCTTTCCTATTATATTTTAGATAGTGAGTATGGAACGAATGATGATATTTTCCTCGTTTTTGGTAGAGCTTTCACGTAACTGTATGTGTCCAGTTTTCTGCGACACAGCCTTTATCGAAACTGTTTCAGTAGAGACTAAAGATATCGGCTCTTTCTTCTTTCGAGAACCGTTTAAAATCTGGATAACGTACCTGGAGCATTGCTTCTAGTGCATTTAGCTATTTCGTCCAGTTTAGGTGCTGTAGTTTCATCAACAATTCCATTTTGAGCTAGATGCTGATTTACTTTGGTCAAACATTGATTTTTTCCCTACAAATTTCTCTAATACCTCTGCTCTCTGAAACGTTTCAACTGAGCCCAGCCTTTGTCCTCATTTGTGTTGAACTCTTTGGTCCCATCAGTGTCGACGATATCTGAGGTGGCTTTTATAATGTTTTCTTTCTATGCCATGATAAAGCTGTCAGAACTGAGTGAGTGTTGTGTCATAATCATGTGACACACAAAATTGCTACCATTTAATTTCTTTTGCTTCTTTGGCTGTTCTTTTGAAGTGTTCAGTCTGTTGATTCATGTCTGTTTCAAAGCTGGATCAGGGCAAGGTTTTCTTCTTTGCCTCTGCCAATTTTTCACCACCTTGTGTTTCTTTTCCAAAGCTGTCTCTGTGCCTCTGAAAGATTTGCTTAGTTTTAGCATCGTTTCTTTTGCAACTTCTGCTGCTTAACTTTCTCTTATGATATTTCCTTCACTTCTATCGTATTCAACAGGGTCCTTTTATTTCACTTGTTTTACTTTTAATGGTTTCCATAGACTGAATGTGACAGGGAAATAGTCTCTTCCATGTTGTAGAAGTGCTTCCACACTCATACTTGCTGTGAATTTTTGTCAGATGAGTGCAAAGCCAACGACACAGTCAGTGTCACCCTGCTGCTCTATATGTATAACAGAAGTTGTCAGTGCGCTGAGAAGTATTACATCCAACATCTCCTCCAGCACAATTCCCTGAGGATTGGTACCATGCCGATCCCACAATTTTCACTGTGTATCAAGATCTCCAAATAATACTGCTACCACCACCACCACCACCACTACTACTGCTACTACTACTACTTCTACTATTACTACTACTACTACAACAACTACTAGGTGGAAAGGAATCAAAATGATCAATGAGTAAAAAGCTAACAGAACTATTGAAACAGAAAGCATACACACACATACACACACGCAAGTGAATCAGGAAAGAAAGAAGAGAGACAGGTGAAAGAGAGAGTGCGTGTAATTGAAAGAAAACCAAAGTATGAAAAGGAGTGGATAGATAAGTAAGTAAAGAATTGACTGGTAGAGAAAATGGAGACAGTAAAGGTAGGGAAGAAGAGAAAATACTTGTAGCATGTAAATCAGGTAAATAAATAATATGGTAATGTGTCTGTGGAGAATACTGTGGGCTGCTATTGTCGAGGTGGATAGGCACATGCTATTTTGGATGTTGATGCCAAGTGGGCAGAATGTCTCTAGTCGGGCAATAAAATGGGTTCCCTGCAGGGCACGCTCAAAGCTGTCACTCTGTAACTGCAAAGATCCCAGGTCTTTAACATGATTGATGTTGTGTTGGGGATGGTTGAAGTGCAGAGTGACTGGTTGGTTTGATAATGACGGATATCGGCCAGGAGTTCAAAAAGGTACGACCTCAAGCGTGCAGGATGTCTCATTTCCGTAGATCTTACTGCACAATTGACGGTGGATAGCATGCACCATTTTGTGTTTCTGATACAAGAATGGACGTTCAATTTTGAACGAACCCTCAGGACTATGTCGGATGGTGATTGGCTTGTGAGAGGACAGATTTTGCAGTTTTTCTTTTAGCAGAGAAAATACCAGGCGACTTCAGTGAAATGATTCTGTTCACTTTGGAATGCACAAGTCGGCGTTTGATGTTTTTGCCATGCCTGAAAGTAATGATGGGTTTAGTCTCAAAGGCGGGTTTGTGATCTACCATGTGCCGGTTGGACTTGAGGATCCCACTGATGGGAAGAGAGGATCCCACTGATGGGAAGAGAGGATCCCATTGACAGGAAGAGAGGATCCCACTGGTGAGAAGAGCGTGTGGGCAGAAGAGGAGGCAGGCAGCAGGAGAGAGGTGGTGGGCAATAAAGAAGGGTCAAAGACAGAGAGCTAGAAGTTAGGGGGGTGGTATGTGCAGACAGGGGTAGAAGGGGAACTGGAGAGGCAGGGACACAAACTCTGTACTGTATACAGAGTACATGACTGTCCCCAAATAAAAATCATGCACAGGCAGGGACACAAACTCTGTACTGTATACAGAGTGCATGACTGTCCCCAAATACAAATCATGCACAGACAGGGACACAAACTCTGTACTGTATGCAGAGTGCATGACTGTCCCCAAATACAAATCATGCACAGACAGGGACACAAACTCTGCACTGTATACAGAGCACATGACTGTCCCCAAATACAAATCATGCACAGGCAGGGACACAGACTCTGTACGGTATACAGAGTACATGACTGTCCCCAAATACAAATCATGCACAGGCAGGGACACAGACTCTGTACTGTATACAGAGTACATGACTGTCCCAAAATACAAACCATGCACACTACCTCATACTTGCGTCATAATCGTCTTTGTCACAAGTGAGGATGGGACCGACACGACACACACGAGGGTTATCCCGATGTGGCACCTGCTCCTGTTGGGCAGTTTCATCATTCATTCTAACAGGCTTTTTTTCATCATAGTCGCTCTATCATTTCCTCCCTCTTATCAGTAACTCAGTGCA
>CM065743.1:49210052-49212552 GCA_033310375.1 Conus canariensis | reverse complement strand
TGTGTGTTCAATTGTTGTTTGAATTGATCTTTTTTTCTAAAAGAGTTTGAATATAATTATACATGTTACCGTTTATACCAATATTATCTAGTTTATACAAAAGTCTTTTATGTCTCACACGTTCGTACGCTTTCCTTAAATCAAAAAGGTTGCTAGGACATTTTGTCGGCGTGCAAATTGTTGTTTGACATGAGTTGTTAGTTTCACTAAGTGTTCTATTGTAGTTCTATCTGTTTGAAACCCAGCTTGGTTTTTTGGAATGATTTGATGCTTATTACAGTAATGGGTTAGTCTGTTTAATACGATACGTTCCATTAGTTTACCTGTGTGGGACGTAAGAGCAATAGGTCGATAATTATTAATGTCACTCCGGCTTTTTCCATGTTTGTGAATGGGAACTATGATTGAACGTTTCCATACTTAGGGCAATTTGCCATCACTCCAGCACTTATGAATAAAACAATGAAGAAAACATGAGACATTAGATGGAAGATGTCGTAGCATGTCATTGGACACCCCACCTAGCCCTACAGACGTTTTCTTAGTGCCCAGTTTAGATATACATTCCTGCACTTCATCAAATGTTATGGGGGTATTCAGATACAAATCAGTCTCATGGATTGCTCTACCGCAGGTAAGCTCCTTTTCTTCATGATCTTTGTTTGCATTAGTCTGTGCAGACGAGCTTTCCAAACTGCTGTTTCTGGCGAAAATGTCAACAAAGGCTTCCGATTTTTCTGAATTAGTTGGAAATTTGGAATGGTTGAATTTGATTGGATATTGAGGTAGATTTACTCCGTGTTTCATTGTTTTCATTCTTCCCCATACCTTTTGTATGTCTTTATAACTGAATACTTCACTATTGCAAAAGGACGACCAGTATTGCCTTTTAGCAAAAGCAATGGTTCTGTTGGATTTATTTTTTGCTCTTTTTTTCTCAAGAAGTTTTTCAGCGCGCCCAGGCCCCTTACTACGTAAGTAATCTTTTAATTTAAGATTATTCTCCTTTTTGGCCTCTTCGCAAGCCTCATTCCACCAGACATTACCCACATGTTTTTTAGAAGGTACAGGCTTTATCGTTGGTATCGATTGCCTTGCGGCAGTTATTAAAGCATTTTGAAACTGGTCATATAACTCATTGACACCTTTGTTATCTACATCACAAGGATCTATGTAAAACGATCTTAGTAAAAAGGAAAATTTGTTCCAGTCTGCAAATTTGTAGTTAAATTTTGGAATTTTATCTTTATTCGATTCAGTTGGATTAAGTGTAGGTCTTACGGTTTCTAGTTCAGTTACAATAGGTAAATGATCGCTGTTGAGTGTATCGATTAGCGGATTCCAGTCACATAGTGGCGCTAGATCAGGAGAAATAAAGGTTAGATCTATAGCGCTTGGCTTATGATTAGGATTGTCAGGGATACGCGTTATTCTACCGTCATTCCAAAGATAGAGGGACGATTCTACTAAATTTTCTACAAAGCGGTTGCTAGTTATTTTATTATTTTCTTTTTCCCAAAATGGAGAATGGGCGTTAAAATCCCCTGCAATTATAAATTTGTCATCAGAATCTAAACTACAAAGCCATTCTGTATTCAGATCATTGGGGCCTTGCGGTAGGTAAATAGACACTATAGTGATGGTCATGTTAGCGTTGACCTGAGCTTTGACCGCGCAGGAATGAGCTCCTGTGATGTCTGATGGAACAGGACTTTGAAGATATTTTTCACCTTCACGGATATATATATATTGCTACATTGATTTTATCGTAATTCCCCACATTTTGGGTAATGGGGGGATAGTAAAAGCCCTCGAGTTTTGACAATTTGTCTCTTCGGACATTAAGTGATTGCAAGGCTAGTGCATGGTATGTTTCCTGTCCAAGATGTTGACTCAATTGGTCAAGGCCAGTGGTGATAGACCGACAGTTCCATCGGAAGACCCTGAAGGATTCTAGGGTGGACATAAACTCTCTAAAAATCAACAAAAAATATGTCACTTAAGGCTTAATACTTAGTTAATAAACAGGTAACCTTGATGAGTAAACAAGGTTAGGTCAACTTGGCAGTCAATAAATGGGAATTAGGGGAAAGAGTCAAAATGAAATCTGATTACTCAGACACTAAAGAATCAAGTAATTTGGTTGCCTAGTAACACAAGTGGTGGGTGTAATGAACATACAATCAGGATTCCTGCTTAATTTTTTTTTAAGTTCCCCATCACCAGTTATGGAGAGCGCCAAACGGGTTTCTCCAGGGGTGAAGACCGTAGGAGGCGTCGACTGCAAACTGTTGGGAGAGCCTGGACGGGTGGAAGCGGGGTCGTCTGCCTCCTTTTTTTGCAGTGGTCCACAGCAGTCTTCTGATGTGATGCCCCATATTTCTGGCAAGAAAGCTGGCTCCACGGTGGGTGGGATGAAAGTTGTCAGTAAGATGCCAGTTGTCCACAGGTAGGTTGTGGTGGTTGATGAAGGTCACCTTCTTTTCTTCGCTGCGACTGG
>CM065743.1:49197552-49205052 GCA_033310375.1 Conus canariensis | reverse complement strand
AGATAGTCTGTATACTTACTTTCCAAGTGGGAATTAACTAAACATTTTAATAGGCTAGGGGAATGTTTTTTTTTTATAAATCTGTGTGATTAATGTCAAATATTGGTTGATTTTGTTCCCATTCTGAAAGTGGAGAAAAAGAAGGTTTAACTGCAACATCTTTCCCGTTCAGCTCAGTATTACAAATAATATCTGAGGCATATGTATTAATGGCCTTCAATGACTGTATTGTTCCAGCTCTTTTTGCAAAATCGGTTTCTGAATTAAGATTTGTTTCTTTTTGTGAAAATGTTTCATAAGCAGAAGTTTTAAGGATAAATTTCGCAGCTGAGGCTTTTCTTTGTTCATCGAGGGATAGAACACCTGCTTCTCTGTAAGTTCCTAAAATTGATGCGTGTATTGGTACACCCAGAGCAAGTTTGTAAGCTTTGGAATCTATGCTCTGCAGTTTCTTTAACAAGTGCGCAGGAGCGCTGAAAAAAACCTCCTGGGCATACGTCAGCCGTGACCGTACAAGGGAGGTAGCGAGAGATATTAGTGCCTTTGTGTCCTGTCCCCAGTGCGGTCTGCTTATTACCTTCAAAAAGTTCAGACTTTTTCTAGCTTTGTTTGTTATGTAGTCGATGTGGCAATTCCACGAAAGTTTTGAAGTGAGGTAGACGCCGAGAAATTTGACAGTTTGTGTATATTTTATGATTGCACAATTAATAGTGAATTCAGGTAATTTATTTGGGTCATAGCCTGAATTAAACAGCATGATTTTTTTGTTTTTTCCAATGATAAGGTTAGTCCATTTTCTATCATAAAGTTGTTGATTTTATCAAGTTCACGTTGATACACTTTCTTTATATAGTTCAAAGCCCTGACTGGAGTTTTACATTTCATTGTCACCTTCATCCACAAACAAATATCATCAGCAAATTGAGCTAAAGTGGTATCTTTGGACAGGTCTTTCGGAAGATCAGCTAAAAAGATGCCAAACAAAATTGGGGAAATAACCGATCCCTGAGGCAGACCCATACTTAGTTGTCTGGGGTTTGAATATGAATTCCCAAGCTTTACCTGTATAAACCTGTTAGACAGAAAGCTGGCAATGTAACTGTACGTATTACCTGTTATGCCTATGTGTTTATAGAGAAGTTTATAGAGAAGGCGAGTGTGCCAAACTTGATCGTATGCTTTTCGGACATAAAAAAAATGTCGCTAGTATATTTTTTTTGTCTTGCGAACTGCTGCTTTACATGGGTTGTTAATTTAACGAGATGTTCAGTTGTAAATCTGCCTTTTCGAAAGCCAGCTTGGTTGACAGGTATTACTTTATATTTTTCGCAGTAATGATCTAGTCTATTTAAAACAATATTTTCCATTAGTTTGCATGTGTGGGATGTTGAGGCGATTGGATGATAGCTGTTTTTTTTCTGCTCTGGGCTTTCCTTGTTTGTGTATTGGAATGATGATTGAGTGCCTCCAGACGAGAGGGATATTACCATCAGACCAGCATTTCTGTAGAAAAAAATGAAGAAATTCTATAACATTATCTAGCAGGTGTCCCAACATTTCATTTGAGATTCCGTCTAAACCAACGGATGTTTTCTTCTTAAGACTTGAAATACATTCTTCGTATAATGTTATATCAGCATTTATATACAATTCGTTTATATTATTTGTTTCTCTATGTGTTCTATTTTTTTCTTGATTTTCTCTATATCTCCTGCCTTTCTCTGAGAGTCCAGTGTTTCTACTATAATTTGCAAACATTTCAGCAAATTCTTCAGCTTTTTCTAGATTTGTAGGTATCTCTGTGTTGTCCATTTTGATAGGACACTGTAGCAAGTTAATTCCATTCTTCATAGTTTTTAGTTTTTCCCAGACTTTTTGCATGTCCTTGTGATTTGATACTTCATTATGCAAAAATAGACCAATATTGCATTTTTGCTTGTGCATTAACCATATTGGCTTTGTTTTTTGCTTTTTTCATCTCTAAATGATTTGGGACAGACTTATCTCTTAAATACATTTTAAATTTTGATATCTTTTCCTCCTTTGCTTCTTCACAAGCTTGGTTCCACCAAATATTACCCGAATGCTTGTGAGATCTTACTGACTTGCACCATGGGATAGATTCATTTGCAACATCTAGGACTGCATTTGTAAATAAAGTATATAAAGTATTGACATCTTTGTTGTTTGCGTCATTAACTTCAAATGTAGAAAGTAAACTTGAAAATTTATCCCAATTTGCAAGTCTATAATTATACTGGGGTACTTTGTCCTTGGTTAGATCTGTTGATTGAGATTTCTTAGTTTCAAAACAAGTGACAATAGGTAAATGATCACTATGTAGGTTGTCATCAAGTGTATTCCAACTGCAGAACGGTGCCACATCTGGGGACACTAAAGTTAGATCGATGGCACTCACTCTATGACTAGGATTATCAGGAATACGAGTTATTCGACCGTCATTAAGGAGATAGAAGGAAGCATCAACAATATTTTCAACGAAACGATTACTTGTAATTGATTGACAGTCCTTCTCCCAAAATGGTGAATGTGCATTGAAGTCTCCTGCAATGAGGAATTTTTTACCTTGGTTCGTCTGAAGTGTTCGAATCCACTCTGTGTTTAAATCATTTGGACCCTGTGGTAGGTAAACAGATATGGCAGTTAAGAGTGAAGAGTTCAACTGAACTGTCACGGCACAAGAATTTAGATTGGGAATACTTGGTGGAATAGGGTTAGGGCATGAAATGTACTTTACCCCTTCATGAATATATATATAGCTGTACTGATTTTCCCATCGGTATCTATCTTCTGATGTGTAGATGGGAAATAATAGTTTTTTAATTTAGGTAGCTTGTCTCTTTTAACATTTAGAGACTGAAGAGCTAAAAGTTTGTATTCATGGTGCGCCAGGTGTTGCACGAGGTGATCCAAGTTCGTTCTGATGGAGCTACAGTTCCATTGAAATACACTAAAGTTACTTTCCGCCGACATCCACTAAATCTTTCACAATCTGATAAGTTAACAGGAAATAAAATGGTAATAATGATAATGATAACGTCAATATTTTCTAAGGGGGAAAAATTGCCTGTACAGTAAAAAATTAGCCGACAAAAAACACAGCAGTTATTTGCGCCCAACGCAGTCTAAGGGCACAGAGGTAATTGAATTCGCAAGTGTATAGACGCATGTGACAATTTTTAGAATACTGGCCAGTCTCCTAGGACGTCAAATGGGTTGAACCAGCTGCGGTCGGGGTAGGGTGGACGTAGAAAAGGTCGGGCATAGCGGGCTGGCTTCCTGGGCGTTTCCCACAGAAGATCCCTGACGTGTCGCCCCACGTTCCCTGCCAGCAGACTGGTCCCCCTCTGTGACAGGTGGCAGTTGTCCCTTGATATGGTAAGGCCTTATGTTATGATGATCGACGAGCGTGATGTTGTTCACGTCGAACAGCTCGGAAGTAAGGATGGCATTAAATAACTGCCGATTTACCTCCATCCTCAGATCTTTCACAGTGGGAACTTTGCTGATGACGAATCTGGTGTTAGGATTCTTTCTTGATGCGTCTTTAAGTGATTTAACGAAGGTGTTGCACAGCTTATTTCGCTCTGTTGTCTTCAGGTCGTTAATCCCACAATCTGTGCAGCCGAATAACCTCCCTAGAAAAAGCAGTGGAGTGTCAAAACAACATTCTGAAGATCGCCAAGCCGAAAGTTTCCATGACGACCACGGAAACACAAACAGACCCCTGCCCTCCAGCTGGACCCACCTACGCTGAAGTGGCGGGAAGTCGATTGTCGTCAGGCGTTGAGAGTCATCCAGCACAGCACAAGACGCCTGCTGCAGAAAGAATAGGCCTAACGAAGAAAGGTGTGACTACCAAAAGATTAGCGCTTCGAAGACGATAAATGACACCAAACCTTCCAAGGCTGACACGTCAAGAGATGACGTCAAGCACAAATCTCTTCATATTGTAGATTCCAAAAAGAATTCGAACACTAGTGCAGATCTTCCAAATGTACTTATTCTTCACGACTCTGTTATGAACGGAGTACAAGAAGCACGCCTTGGTCGGTCTTATCACGTTAAACCTTCAAAACAACGAAGCAACACTTTGAAAATAACTCAAGATCACTTGCAGGAGATAGCTACAAAAGAACCTCATCTTGACGCTGTGGTTATCCACTGTGTGTGTGTGTGTGTGTGTGTGTGTGTGAAATCCACTTGCACTCACTCAGTTATGCACAGAACTGTCGTCATAGAATCTTTCAAAATGAGAATTGTGGTTTTGATTTAAGTGAATTAAACCTATTCCATAAAATGTGTCATTTTGTGTACAGATGTACTGTGATTTATTACTGACAGTAATTTATTACTAACAGGTACAACAGCCGTCGACGGTGTTATCATGTTGCTGTCAATCAATAGTGGAAGATGACGAACGTTCTCATTATCACGCCGTCTTCGTCAATAAAACCAAACGTATCTGGTATCAAACACACTTTGTTACAGTTCGTAGGAACTATGATATGCTATCGTGAAATCAAGAAAACAATATATGGAGCTTTAGCCGTTGGTGTCTTGCTAACTGAAGTAAAAGGAGTGTGGCTAGCAGTTGTTGAGCCAGTTGATGTTAAAAGACTATTGCTTGTTAGAGCGATACCATCTGATGTAAAGTGGGCGATTGCTAACCTGCTAGGTGTTAAACGGTGTAAAGTGTATTTTTGCTAATGATTTTAACCGATTCATCGTTATGAAAATGAATTAGAACATGGAACAGTCTTCTGTGAGCCGTTGTTTATGTCACCATTTATAGTGACTCCCTCACTCTCCTTTCCACGGGTTGAAATGCAGGAATGCGTGATCTCTGCCAGATGTGTATGAAATTGTCTCCAGATAGTTTATATGACTTCTCTGTTCATTGATTCTGTGTTCTAACCAATGTCTACAAAAAAATGACCGTTGAGATGCTGACATACATTTGGAAGTGGTTGAAATGAGAGAATATTTAAGAGTGTTGCCTTTGATAACAAGCTGAGGAGGATGCTTTGGAGTATCACCATTAATAAAAAGCATTAATTGTGTCTTTTCTCCCGAAAGTTCTAAACCATTTTCTTTCATGTATAAATCTAACTTATCTAGCTCAGCTTGGTATAGTTTTTGAACATGTGTTATAACTCTCTTATTTGTTTGTTTTCTGACGTTTGTATTCATCCATATAGCAATGTCATCAGCATATTGAACGAGATGGATATTGTTAGATGAAACGTTTGGAAGATCATGAATAAGAATAGTAAAAAGAATTGGAGCAATGATAAATCCTTGAGGAATTCCAATATCAATGTCCTTGAATGACGAATAACATGTGCCAATTCTTGTACAAATAGATCTCCCAGACAAGAAACATTTTACAAATTGATACATTGCTCCGCTAATTCCAATATGTTTTAGCTTATAAAGTAGACGAGCATGCCATACACTGTCATAAGCTTTTCTAATATCAAAAAAAGTAGCAAGTGTACTTTTTCTTCTAGAAAACTGTTTTTTAACTTGATTCGTAATTTTGACCAGATGATCAGTTGTACATCTTCCTTTCCTGAAACCTGCTTGGTTGTTTGGAATAATATTGTTCTTTTCGCAGAAATGTAAAATACGACGTTCAACAATTTTTTCCAATATCTTACCAACTTGCGATGTTAAAGCTATTGGACGATAACTGCCAATTTCGGATCTACGTTTACCTTGTTTTGGAACTGGTATTACAACCGTCCTCTTCCAGATACTAGGGAGAGTTCCATTTAACCAACATTTTTGGTAAAATGAGAGAAGTAATTGCTTCCAAGATAAAGGCAAATGGCAGAGCAATTGATATGAAATACCGTCGATGCCAACAGCAGTGGTATTGCAAGTAAAATCAAAAGCTGTAAAATTTTTAGGAGTCTATTTAACCCCTAAGTTAAAGTGGCGATATCATATTGAACACATAATAAGTAAAGCTAGACAAAGATTAAATTTTCTCAAAATAATTAATGCTCAGTCATGGGGACAAGATACTCAAACACTTTTACACCTTGCTACCAGTTTAGTTCGATCGAAATTAACTTATGGTCAAGAGGTTTATTTCTCAGCTCCACAGACGCTGCTAAAAAAATTACAAAGCATAGATAGTAAGGCTGTTAAGTTGGCACTTGGAGTGCCAGTACACACAAATACGCTCAAAACATACAGAGCAGCTAATCTGTTAACTCTTGAGGACCAACGGAAGTTGGCCACCGCAAAGTATGTGACTAGATGTCTTTCAGTTTCTAATTCAGTGACAAATGACATTTTTCTTGACTCAAGACAGGATTTCCCTAAAAGAGCGCAAAACATTTCATATCTTCAACCTATTAGAAACTATACAGATGATCTTTTTAAGAGTTGTGATATTGATATTACTTCAATTTCAAGTAGTCCCATAATACCCATTATTCCTCAATGGGAGCATATTTCTGCTAGATTCGATACAGATTATACAACTCTAAAAAAAGAGGATAACATCAATCTTATATCCGTTGAAGCAAAAGAACATCTAGAAAATAAGTATCCGAATCATTTAAAGATTTTTACAGATGGTTCAGTTTTGGAATCATACACAGGGGCTGGATTTGCTATTCCTGCTTTCAAGATAAGAAAGTCATTTTGTTTAGGAAAAGGTTTTTCTGTATTTACTGCAGAACTATATGCAATTCTTATGGCCTTATCCTTCATAGCTGATACTGATACTGTGATTTATAGCATTTTACTTTGTGTTGACTCAAAATCTGTTCTTTACAGTCTGCAAAACTGGAATGCAAAAGTTCGAAAAGATTTGATATTTGACGTAAAATACTTAATACATTCAATTATATGTAAAGGTATTAATGTAGAATTTTGTTGGATTCCATCTCACTGTGGTATCTGGGGGAATGAAATGGCTGATAGATCAGCGAAAGAAGGAGCTATTAGAAAATATCCTGATAGTACACTAAAATTAGAAAAACATGAAATAAATTCGATGTTAGAAAGTCGTATAATGACAGAAAAGCTTCCTTCAAAGTCAAAAATATTACCGTGTTCGAGATCCTTGTCTAGCCTCATTTACAAAATTTGATTAAATTCATGGAAAACTAAATTTTCAAAAAATGTAGAATGTGCTTGTGGTCATCCAATATCAATTGAACATATTCTTTTTGATTGCCCATTGCTATCCCTGTTATACAACATATCTGGGATAGATGTAGCAAAAATGGGATCTTTAAATGATATAATCTACAGCGAAGAAATGATACAAATTGCATCAGTTTTATCCAGCACTATACTTGCAAATTTATTGTAAACATGAAATCATTTATAGTTATTGTATTAATGTTTATATGTAGCCTTTCACCCATGAGTGCATATTCACACTAACACACACATGCACACACACACACACACACACACACACACACACACACACACACACACACACACACACCA
>CM065743.1:49190052-49192552 GCA_033310375.1 Conus canariensis | reverse complement strand
CTGAACGTTCATCGACACACATTGTCCACTGTCAACAGTTACTGGGCTGTTGTCATCTGAACGTTCATCGACACACGTTGTCAACAGTCAACAGTTACTGGATTGTTGCCATCTGAACGTTCATCGACACACCTTGTCCACAGTCAACTTGCACACTGACGCTGTTGTTGATGCTGTCTGTCTGTTCGTGAAGACATTTAAATGAATAATATTGTTATGTCTGGTAGGACCCATCTTTCCTTCAGATATTCCACAGAATAATTAGCGAACTAGTGACACAGAACACGCTTGTGTGTATGTATGCATGCACGTGTCTGTGTGCAAGTCACTACGCGCGTATATCATACTTACACACGTGTGTGTGCGTGTGTGTGTGTGTGTGTGTGTGTGTGTGTGTGTGTGGTGTGTGTGTGTGTTTGCGTGCGTACATGGGTGCGTGCGTGTGTGTGTGGGGTGTGTGTGTGTGTGTGTGTGTGTGTGTGTGTTGTGTGTGTGTGTGTGTGTGTGTGTGTGTGTGTGCGCGCGTGATTATAGACTCTGCTTCTAATCCCAATTGGAAACAATAGGGGATTCAATATAAATCACCAATAAATTGCACACAGTCGCTGCTTTCAGATAATACATACCATCGGTCCACACACACGCACGCACACAGGGACACTCGCACTTGTGCTTGGCGAGTTATGTTTTGTTTCCAAGCGAGTTATGTTTTGTTTCCAAGGTTTAATGTCAGAGACACAATTCTTCATGTTGCTTGCATTTCAGTTATCAAGTGGTCCTCTTTTGTCAACTACGTTAAAATATTGTTGAGGTGGATCTAGAAAAAAAGTTTGAGGGATCTTTTACAGTTTTCTTTTTCTTTGATGACAATGTTTGATCTCAGAGCTAAGTTACTGAAAATCTACTTTGGTGTAATGTTTCTGTTTTAGCCAACTTCCCACGTGTTGTCTTGTCTGTGGATGGATAAGTTGTTTGTGATTTTTTTCAGCTTCTGCACATGACATGGAATAGTCAGACAAAATATGTTGAACAAATAGGTAGCAGGAGAAAACGGGTGCAAGCTAACAATTCCTCCGTCGTTACAACAATTATTTAGCAGAGTTCACAAAGGAAAGAAAAAGAGCGAAGATTTTAAGAAGAAAAAAGACAGGAACGAAAAAAAGTGCTTCATAATATAAATACGAAATCCGTCACTACCAACATATGTGGACTATTACGATCTGCTGGGAAAATCAGCATTCATATTGCCTGCCTACAGGCGTTTGAATTCCTGAACCCCACACATCATTAGGACATGGCTGATTCTGTCGGTAATAAAATATAAAGGATTCAATGGAGATACAAGGAGCCAACAGTCAGAGTGGTCAGCACCAGTGCTTAAAAACCCATAGATTCTCAGTCACATCAGCACTGAGATACAAGGAGCCAACAGTGTCAGGCACTAATTTCGACTGGTGTTAGCGTGTCTAGGGGGTGCCTGACTATTTATTCGAATTTTGGTCTCTCGCCGCGATTCTCTCATTCGATTCAGTCACTGAAATCAAAATGTAAATTAACCACACATTTATTTAAATACACAAGTATGCACATAGCAAAATTATTAAATCATAGCCTAAGACAAGTCCTTCACATTGACTAAAGCGAGTCCTTCCTTTTTGTGTTTATGTCTTGTGGACTAAAAAAAAGAAAAAAAAACTATGCAGTTCTGGCCTGTCTAGCCAGCACACATCAGTTCCTGTCGTCGTGTGATGATCACGGAAGATTCCTGGTCAGTCGACGTTGTCGTGACCCTTGATCATCGGTCCTGTAAACGTTGCTCGTTGATGATGTGCTTTGCTTCTCGTGGTCCACGTATTCACCTTCAGGCTTGACTGGGCCCTCAGGATTTGACCCTATCTACAACATAAATATATACCCGCCCTTCCCTAATACTAGGAAATACAGGTTCTGTTTTCTTATACATTTCTACAAATACGATTGCTCTTGTTTACCCAGATGCATTCACACAGATCTCATTCGTCTCTGTACATCTTCCACATATCTTTATAAATTTCCCATGTGCAAGCCACACTTGAGATGAATGCATTCTCAACATCATGACTTCAACCAACTGTGCATACACTCTCACATGCACAGTTAATACATGGTCATCTCTTCGCTGCCAAGCCTGCATCAATAATATCGGAGGTGCACTCCGACTCACGCACCAACACATTTCTATTGTTTTACATAAATGTAGACACTAATCACACCTGGCGAACAGAAAGAAAAATACAGCGTACAAAACGGAACAAGCACCACAGAACTTCTGCACACAGCATCATCCACTACCGGGATTAGGTCTTGATTGTAACGAAATGTTACTTGCAGCAGTCCCAGCAACAGGAGTTTCCATTCCTCTCTACGTGAATTCAATGAGCACACCTAACTGCTGCTGTTTATGTCAGCAAAATAAATCAATCAATAAGTAAATAGATGAATATATTTTTTCTTTTTGGAA
>CM065743.1:49155052-49185052 GCA_033310375.1 Conus canariensis | reverse complement strand
CAATAGCCCCGCCCACCATCAGAACTAGTCCAGACATCTTTTTATAAATGAATGAATCTTTTTTATAAATCAATATTTTCTAGAATGAATCTTTCTATGCATTGATGTTTTCTGGGATAATTCCCTGTGTAACAAGAAAGTCTTTTGAGGCAATCCCTGCAGTTATTACAGCTATAACCTTAACAACATCCTCAATGTCTAACCTTCCTAGATCAGCCGGCCTCATTTTAAACATGTTTTTTGCTAACACGCTGTACCCTATACTAAGACCACCGATTACCGCAGAGTGGTAAATAGTATTGATGATCTTTGCAGTGCTCATATTTTTTATTAACTAAAAAAATAATTAAAATAATCATAATATGAAAGACTGTCTATGTGCTTTTTAATCAGATAATCTTTTGTTGCCAGAGCTAAAAATAAGTTGTAACTAGTTTCGGCGAATCTTCTATCTTTCCCATGTTGGGTGGTTTTATTCTTAACAAACATTTTGCTAGGGTTGAATAAACTATAACACCGACAATGGGCACTGCATAATTAACCAACGTTAAACTCATGGTTTTATTATTTTTATTGTTTTTAAAAAGAGTTTAAAAAATGGATTGCGACGAGCTATTAAAGTGTGAGGAGGCGGCAGACCTCTGTCATAAAGAAAGATTATACTCGCTGGCTGCATGCGGAAAAACCAGGCAGTATTTAGGCGTTGAACTAAGTATTGAACAGATTCAGCAATTGTCTACATCAGACGTTGAGAAGTATTACGCTAGGTACGAAGCACAGCTAGGATCAAAAATGGTTAGATCGGTGGGACAGACAATAATTAGTTTATATGCTAAGTTAGTAGGCAAGATAGCGCCGATTGATTCAGAAGAAGATTTAAAATATGACTTAACACAAGATCCGGTTTTAATCAAGTCTCTAGAATCTCTTGCATGTGACATGTATTATAGATTTGGGACGTTGCTATGTCCATTCATCATGGGATTAATTACTTTCAATCATATTAATTTCAATCATATTAATTTTAATCGCACTAAAAAAAATGAGCGAGCAGGAGAAGACTCCACAGGCGAGTGTCCCACAAGTGAATTTACAGGCGAGTGTCCCGCAAGTGAATCCACAACTGAGTGCCCCGCAGGTGAGTGTCCCACAAGTGAGTAGTGTTACTAAGTCTAAAAATCCTGGGCGTGTTGAGTCCGGTCGTAAAGTAGCTGAATGGAACAGACTGCAAAAAGCAAACCAAGCAGCAAAACAAAAATTATTAGATAGTAATACAACATCAGCACCAGCACCGTCACCAACAACAACGCAATCAAACTATAAGATGTATTATTATGTGCTGGGGAGTATTGTTGTTGGTGGAGGGCTTTTAGCATACAAGCGCCTAAAGCCATACTTAGCAACAAAGTCACAGATCCCCACAAAAACAGTAAAAGAACCAGCCTCTGCAAAAAAAGTACAACCTCCTGCTGCAGACCCATTTTTAATAAATTAGTTTTTTAATGTGCTGTTAAGTACAAGCTAAGTACTGGTTAAGTCAGTTATAACAAGTAAAGTGCAAGTTAAGTGCAAGTTAAGTGCAAGTCATGTTAAGTACTAGTTAAGTACTAGTTAAGTACTAGTTAAGTTCTTAAGTAAAGTACTAGTTAAGTACTAGTTAAGTTCTTAAGTAAAGTACTAGTTAAGTACTAGTTAAGATCTTAAGTTAAGTACTAGTTAAGATCTTAAGTTAAGTACTAGCTAAGTCGGTTCTCCAGTGGTCTATAGCGTATGAAAACTCGGGATTAACGGAAGTTCGCTTGCTATTGTTAGAGTCTAGTGACTTCTTATTAACAGCAGTTGTGTTTACTTGATGAAGAGTAGAGCGCAGATTAACGTTTGTGTGATAAAATACTTTGCGTTCAAAGAGAGCCTGCTTGTAGTTGTCGTGACTTTTTTTTTTTTTTGACAACTTCTTTACCTATGCCCTTAGCTTTCTTCATTACAGAAGTCTGGGTAGCAACGCTATACATCTTTGCCCGTAGGCCAACATATTCTTGTATAACCGTCCCATTAAGTTCATCCTTCATCTTTCCAATCACTTTCTTGTTCACGGTTGAATGTAAAGGCGAATCTTTTGGATAGTCACATGTGTCGTACCACCCATCAGCTCCCTTGGCTACCTCCGCCTCTAAATCCTTATAGAAGTCTTCTGTTGGGATGTCCAGAATAAAACTATCAGTGTCTGTGTAAACAACATTTGATTCTGGGTACAGCGGTTTAAAGTAGTCGTATAGAAATTCAAGCATTAATAACTTTGACAACTCTAGCACGGCAAACCCGATAAACACCGGCTTGTCCAACTTCACATTCTGTTTCTTCATCATAACGCCAACCAAGCTATCACTAAATCTTCTAAAGTCTTGGTAGTTAGGTTTAGAGACCAGCTTAATTGCTTGTTTTTCTTTCGTAACTAATCTTACATCTTTACGATTGTGTACGTTCTCCATCGTCTTACCAAAACAGCTGTTGTTCATCAACTTAAAGAAGTCTTTTTCTGATGCATCCGTGGCCGCAGTCCTAAAATCAGTGTTCTTCATGATGTATGGCTTCATGAAAGGCCCTTGATCGAAAGTAATTATTCTGTGAACGGCAGTAAGTTTCAGTCCGTGCCTTAAGTAAAACTGTAACAGCCGGTAATGGCAAACGTACTTTCTCTTGTGCCGAAGATTAGGCACGAGTTTGGGTGGTTCTGTAGGACTCATCTTTAATTTTTCTGCGGCTAAGGGGAAATCGTTATGGGGGTCGTGCAACTCTGCGGGATAATCTAAGTCTACCTCTAAGATTAATCCTATTGGATTATCGGGTGTAAGAGTTGACAATCGCCCTACCACCCGATCGACCTCATGAGGGCCTGCATCCATTTTGAAGTTTCTTAATGGCAGTGTCTGGCTCATGGCCCACCCATACAGATTGTTGGCGTCTAAGTACATCAGATAGTGGGATGGTTTAGTTGGATCATAGTCATCTAAGTACTTGTTGTTGGCTCTGCGGTAAGGATGACAGGCCATGCTAATGCCTCCTCTCAGCCCATCCTCAATCATCTGAAGTGTATCCAGATCCGAGATTAAGTCAATCTCAATGTTTGTAGACTTCAGGAATGCATCCCAAGGAAGGCCCGGGGAAGAGATGCACTGTGACGAATCCAGGCCGTAGTGTTTCATGCAAGTGGATCTGTAATTCTGAAAGACGTCAGCTAATAAACACACGTCGGCCAATAAATATTGATCGTAATAGTCGCCCATCGTTTTGCAGTGTAATTCTGTCCAGGCTTTCTGCGCGTATTCATAGTCGGCGTCAGATATGCCTTCACCTCTAAGCCGGCTGTAAAAGTCTTCCTTAAGCGGCAGCGCCGGCTCGTCAAACCTCTCCCACGAGTCCATGTATTCATAAGGATAGACGCCTTTACGGACTAAAGATGGGTCGAAATATTTTTTAGTGATTGGATAGTCTTGCAGAGATCCCGCCAATTTATCTAAGCTCCCCATCAGATGCTGGGCAGAATCATAGAAGGATAAACAGTCTACAGTAAAGGTCATGTACTTTTCTGATGACTGTGCAATACAGCTAACCCTCTTACATTCAGAAGTTATTGCTTGCATGATAAAGTGCGAATCGTAGCCCCGAAAGTTATGAAAGAAGATTGGCAGTTTCCATGTTTTGGGGTCAACCATAAGCTGAAGATTACACCTGCTGTGTGCCGCTCCTCTGAATTTTCCAGTAATTTGATCGTGATCTCTCACTGTTGAGTTTGCTTCCGCTGCTGTTGGGTTTGCCTCCGCCGCCGTTGAGTTTGCTTCCGCTGCTGTCGCGTCTTTACTATTAGGAGTTAGCTCCGAGCCGCATATCCAGCAGTGGGTGGCTGATTTATAACGTTCTTCATCTTCGGGGTCATCTTAATGTCTGAAAGGTTCAGCTGATTAGATAATTGATTGCGAAGGTGTTTCATCTGCTCCAAAAATCGACCAGCTGCGTCGGGGCCTCTGTAAATCTCCGGCTGTGTGTGTCCGCCATCTGACCTAACAGCAACAAATGCATAAGAACAGATCTGATGGCGGGATAATAGGGTTGTTTTTTGTTCTTGCTGAGGGCCGTAGTACTGCAGCAAGATCGCTTCAAAGTCAGCATAAACTACGTATGGTCTCATCTGCAGTTTGTGTACATTCTTAAAACTAACTTTAGACCCTGGTGGGGGCGTAAGAAGTTCGGTTTTGCAGTCTACAAAACTTTTACAATGTTTCTTATGTTCAGCAGCTGCCTCTATAGATGGGATTCTGACCAAACACCTTCTACAAAGCTCCTGTTTAAATTTGTCCTTTGTAGTATAAGCCATAAGTCTGCTAATTGATCTAATTAATACATAATGGCTCTTGGAACCATCTGCAAACAGTATCAAGTCGACATGTTTGCTGAGGGATTCGCCTAAAGTAGGAGCGTTGGGAGAAATTCTTAGAGGGGCTAGATTGTCTGCTACAGACCATGTGTATACGTTTACGGTGATTGGGTTGTTTTGCTCTTCAAACTGAGATATACTTTCTATACTCACTGGAAAGGTTATGTTATTTAAGTTCAGCTCATTTATATACCGCCTATAATTAGATACTCTGTTTGCATTATTTTTAACTGAATGTAAATGCGCTAAAATACACCACATAAAACACAAGTTATCTGAATTTTGTATGTTTAAGACTGCTCGTTTTAACTCTAACTCTCTGGGGAGAGGGATGTAAGAATTACCGACTATAGGATAGAACTTTGTTTGTCTTAATCTGATTTCAATGACCGTTCCTTCAGACCAGCCGGAGCCGCGCAATTTCGCTTCTTCACTCGCATGATTAAACTGTGTAAGCATGTAATCAGCCCAGTCAGAATTAAAGTCGTAATAGCTGATTACTTCTTTCTGCCTAGTTGAAACCCAGACTAGTATACTACTATCATCGGGGGTTATATATTCAATCAGAATGGCCAACAACACTTTTACTGGCGGGTTAAATTGAAGAGACCCTGGGATTTTAGAAATAGCATGTGTTACGCTTTCCTGAACGTTTGAGGGGTTAATAATGTCCATGGCTAATTCACTGAACATATTGCCCACCGGTTTAGCATCCAACGCCTTTGTGATCGTCATTTTTTAGATCAAATAAATAGGTAATACAAAAAAATAAATACTAAAATTTAGCTAACATTTACTAATTTGAGGTAATACAAAAAAATAAATAAATAAATAATAAAGTTTAGTTAAATTGAATAGCTACCCCTTCAGAGTTAGTAAAAATAGACAATTCAGCGTCATCAGGAGCCATAATATTAACTAAAATTGCAATACACTTTATAACTGGGTTGGGCCAAGAATCAGGCATTTTACTGATTACGTTGGTTACACTTTCACGAATATCTGTGTGCTCAAAAAGATCCGTAATTAATTCGCCAAACTTGTTTCTTAACTCTTCTTCATTAGCCCCCCGCTCCATCATTAACTCTAGGGCGCAGCATATATTTTTAAGCTCTGTAACTACTTTGCTCGTCATTTTTAAGATCAAATATATAAGTAATACAATAATTAAATCAGGCTCGTTTTTGGGTTTGCAAGGTTCTGCTTTGCAATGTTCTTTCTGATTGCCTCAGCGTCTACCTGTTGTGAAGTAAAAGTCTTTCTCCATTTCTTTTGGAGGTCGATCTTTTGTCGTCTGTAATCATCACCGTCAGCCATGGCTCGTTTAAATTCTTCGTCTGTTACTTTCCCATCCAGTAATGTATTGCTTATAATCAGCCTTAATGAATGAAGTTTTGCTGTTGCTAGGGCTACAATGGCGGTGTGCTTTTGTAATTTGGGCGTTAGCTTCTTTAAAACAGCACTTACAATCGTGGACATGGCGCCTAAACCAAACCCAACACTCCCAAAAGCTATGGACATCGGTGCCCCAACTCCAGTAGTTAAAAGAGCGACACTAGACCCAGTGCTTAAGCTGGATACAACCGATGAGCCGGTGATTATATAAGAAAGGACATTTAAAGCTTTAGCATATTTCTTTCTAGTAACCCTATACTTATTTAAGTCACTTTCTATTTCCTCTTCAAGCTCAGTCATGTGCTTTAATCTAAACTGCTGACCGTCTTCCATTTTAAACAAGATTATTTTTTTTAATCCTGTACATATCTTCTTATTAACCCTTCTGGCAACACTTCATCAACAGAGTAAAACGCAATAAAATCAACATACTTAATAAAAATAAAATCAAGTACTGTTAGTTTAGCATTGTCAACCATCACAGTAACTTTGTCAGAAGATACAGAAGTGTTTATTTCATCCCCGTTTTCAGTAATAACAAGCCTAAGAGGCCCGTCCATGTTTTCAGACTTTATTTGCACACCTCTGATTAACGTATGCTCTGGCAAACTAGGATCAGACTCCCTTGGAGTAATAAATAAGCGAAAAAACATCGTCATTTTTTTAGGCAGTGATTCTAGTTTTGGGTTAAATTCTAAGCCGACGGTGTCGCCCCCCACTTCAGCTAAGGACTTCTTTCTCCGCAGCATATATTCAGAGCCCTGCTTAGTTATTTCAATCTGCTTTTTCTGTTGTAATCCTGGGACTAGGCTAACAAGAAGGCGTCCTTCATTCAAAGCTTTTCTAAAATTGTATTTCTTATCAAAGTATACATAGGGGCTTCGTAGTTCAAACTTTACATCCCAGTTAATTTTAGGAAGCAGCGCCCAGGCATTCTCTCGTTTATGAAGTTTGTATTCGTGTTTGCCAAAATCGTTTGCCCTTAGATTTCTTATCTCTTCCAGGGTAGGATATTGCTGTCGTTTTTTATCTTCAATTTCTATTCGTTTGTAAACACCATCGTCAGTATACTCAAATCCATAAACATTTCCTGTCACTCCTATTAGATCAAAGTCCGTTGTATCTGCTAGATCTTTTATCTCTACTGCAACGCATTTAGGAGCTAACTCTGCTTTTGATTCAGGTCCTCGAGACATTTTTTAAATGTAAACAATTTATTATAAACAATCTATAATGAGCAATCTATAGTAAACAATCTGTAATAAACAATCGATAATGAGCAAACGTATTGAACTGGTGGGTCAGTCCGTAAGCATAGTTTAGCGTGCTTAGATTTTTCTAGCTGCTCTTTTATTTTTTTTAGTTCATCCTTGTCCCTGATTATATAGTTTTCACTTAAACACTCTTCAAAACTATCCCTGTCCTTAGTATAGAATAAGATGACTGATTTTAACTGCGATCTAAAGTCTTTTAAGACGGCATTGTATTTTTGAGTTAAGAGCCAAACAGAAACTAATGCGTGTCTTCCGCTAAAGGCTAGCTTAGACAGAGTCCTTCTTTTTTTAACAATGTCTTGCTCAGCTGAACAGTCATCAATAATAAACAGCGTTTCGGTTCCCTCAAATAGCCTATAGTAATGTTCTAAACAGTCGCTTAGCTTGTCAGTAGGATCAACTAAAAATATATTCTCGTCTGTCCAAACAAACTGCCTTTCTTTGTAAGACTTGTTGTGCTTAATGGTTGTGCAGAATATAACAATGTACTCGTAATGAAATCTGTAGATTGTTTGTAACAAATCAAGCACGAAGACAGTTTTCCCACACCCAGTAATCCCACAAATAAGCGAACAGTGCGGGTCTTTAGGCAAAAAGTTCAAACTATCCATCTGTTTTAATAGGCTATTTCTTTCAGTCTATTTTCTTCAATGTTCAGCTGGGCGTCATAAACCACAAAAACGTGCATTTGTATCTGACCATTCTCCTCCTCTTCCTTATTAACCTGTATGAGTATGCCATCTGACCCTACCCTTCTTCCACTCCCGTGCAGTCTGTTGTCATACGTGGATCTAAAATCCAGCCATAGTCCATATTTGTCTGTTAGATAATCTTCGAGTCTTACATCGTGAAGGTGAAGTTTTTTACACACATGATCGGCTGTGGGGCTTGTCTGTCTGCCTCCCGCAAACAGTTTTCTTATTTCATCAAAGTGTTGGTCGGGCAAAAGTCCAGCTGAATACAGCTGAAAAGGCTTGCCATCTACTGTGCAAGACAACTGCTCAATTTTTGGGTTGTAAAACACCTCAGATTCTCTCTGAAAGGGGGTCGGGGGTTTAGTAAATAGCAAGAGAACCCCCTTTAGGGACCTTAAAGAATTGCTTATAGCTATTTCCCAGATAGCGTCTTGCTTGTTTTTAATCGCTAGACTGTGGTGTAAAACTCTTTCAAAGTAAACAACCGTCCTACTTTTATACTGGTTTAAGATTGTTCTAGCCAGTTCGGGGTTAGTAACAACGTCAAAATTAAGAGAGATGTTACTGACTGTGTATCTAGCTGTTGGGTCATCTGATAGAATAACAGACCCGCTGTCATTGAATGTCAGTTCGTAAGTAAGTTTGTCTCTTAGTGCGCCTTGGTAATATGGCTGTGGGTTTTTAACAGTTCAAAATCTAGAGGGATGCAAAATCTGTTCTTAAATGCTCGCGCTATTGCCTGGTCTCCCTCGTCTTCCTTTGCATCTGCAGCATTAAGCCTGTGCTTAAGACCGTTTGGGCTCTGGATACCCTGAAAGATTTTGTCTTTTCTTTCTGTTCTAGGCAGCCACAGATCAGAATAGAGATTAAAAATGTCTGCGCTACTCAGTGAGAAGACTTCTCTGCCCTCCAGTTTAATTACCATATTTTTAATGATGGCCCTGCCCAGGTTAGCAACGACAGTAGCATTAGGATCCGCGACTCAATATCTATTTTGAATAATAGTTTGGCAGTGCCTGGCATTATAACATCGTCAGGCCCGAGGTCACTAAATCTTACTATTAACATTTCATTGGGCTCAATTGTTGATGGATTATTTACAACGCGCACAGTCTGTCTTATGCCTTTTATGCCATGGGGCTCCTTCGCTTTTCTGAATGGATCAAGGTCGCAGCTGTATGGGTTCATTTTTTATAAAACAAAAAATAATAAATATATAAATATGGCTGATGAAGATTTTGACGCGATTGAACCTATTGAAGAAGAAGATGAAATAGAACCGAGTCCTTCATTGCAAGAAGAACTTGAAGGAGCAGCTGGTCAGGGGGCAGGATTAAGTCAAATACGAATGTTAGATAGAATTGAATCATTATATAGCAGTATAGGGCGAGAGCAGCCAGAAGCACTTAAGGTTTCTAATTTTTTAACAGATGAAAATAATCATTTGTATGTAAGAACTAGTAAAGGAAACCTTGTACGACTTACTACAAAACCAGACCCAACCCAGTTTTTAAGCAGGAGCACAATTCTTAGAGAGCTCCCTGTTGCTGACCAAAGGCAGTTAAACTTTATTGGCGATCTAAGGTCTGAGGCTGTTAGTCTTTTACAAAGCATAGTGCAAGAGTTGCCATCGCAATCTGAAATGCAAAACATCCCTCTTCACGAATTAAGTCAAAGAGCAGATGAACTAATAGCAGAAATTGAGACGAGTTTTAATGAGGAGACACAGTTAAAAACAATTGCTGGTTCTCAATTGCCTAGTCAAAGAGAACGTGAGCTGAGTCCTGATGAAGAAACGGCTTTAAAAACAATTGATGATCCCCCATTGCGCGAACACGAGGTTCTTAAAGCTAAAATCAAGGATCTTAAAGCTGAACTGCGTGACCTCAGGTCTACTAAGTCCGCTTTAACAACTATAAAACTAAACTAAAAAACAATTTGGCAAAATTTAATATACTAGAGAGAGAGAGATAGACGAAGAAAAAAATAAACTGGCCGATGCAGATGATAACAATTTAGAGCCGGAAGAAAAGGCTAAAATACAGACGAAAATACAGAATTTAATGGAAGATAAAAAAAACAGGTTAGAAGCGTTGTATATTAACAGAGAAAAAATAGCATACCAAACAAGCAGAATCAGAGAAACTATAAACAAAATGCTTCATGAAAATACCACGCTAGCCGAAAGAATACGGATTCTGTTCAGAGAGCAGGGGATTACAATAGTTAGTATATTAACAGCCGTTGGGTTTGCTATCTCTACACTGGTTTATGCATTAACCGGCAGTGCGCCAACAGGGCCAGTAGCTCCTCCAACGCCTCAGCCCGGTAAAAGTTGGATTAGAAAACAATTGCACCATCTGGCAAACCTATTAAAGAAGTTAGCCGTCAAAGCGCTTGATGCTCTGCCTGGCATAATAGGCAGTGTTGTTAGTTGGGTTTTGTCTACCATAGGCAAAGTGGCTGGTTATATGGCTGACCATCTGTGGACGTTAGGAGTGCTGGCTGCCGGTTTAATTTTTAGTGAAGTAAAGTATGGCTAATCCAGTAAAAGTTAAAAACACAACAAGGGCTGTCTTTTCGCTAGTGTGTCTGTCGGGGTGAGGTACATCAACAGGCGGTGGACTGCTTTCTGGCTGTGGGCTGCTTATAACTGGCGGGGGGTCGCTTTCAGGGCTAGATACTTTTTTTAAAATGGCTGGTGCGGGCCTTGTGTTTAAGCCTTGATTGTGTCGTAAGTTTTGGTCGTCTCCGGCTATGAGGATTTCATTATTATAATTCTGTATCATGCCAATCTGCAGTCTAAGGTCAGAAGGCAGCATGTATAATCCATGACCCACAACAAAGTCAACCTTTGACCTAGCATGTAAAAGAACGTTTTGGTACCTTTGTATGCTGGAAGGCAAATCAACAGCAGAGTTAATAGCATCTTCTAAATTAGCTAGAAATTGTTTTCTGGCGTCAAAGCCTGTAGATTGATCCACTATGCTAGACTTGGTCTGTGCTTGCGCTCCTAAAAGGCACCAAACGTACGTGCGTATGGAGTCATTAAGTCTTTGCACTCCTGGCATTGTTAGACCTTTACTTTCATCCAAGATAAATGTTGCCCAAGCATTGAGGTGTTTTTGTTCTATTGATCCCAATCTAACTTGGGAGTTTGGCTTAAAAGAGGTGTGGCCGGGCCAGTAGTCAAAATTATATTCTCTACGCTGACCCCACAAATACAATGTGCCTAACCCGTGATTGCGGTCTAACTTTTGTCTAAAGTTATTTGAAGGTTTAATGTTAAATTCGTTGCAGATTCTTTCATATGCATTATTATCCATTGGGCTGTTGAATGGATTAAATGCGTTGTCGTTGGGGAGGGGTACTTGTAGTTCAGTTAGTATGCGTCTATACTGATAATAAACATGAAAGTTATATACTGACCTTACTAAGAGATTGGGGTGGTATAAATGGTTTGCATATGAATCACCGCAGCCAGTAGTTGAGCAGTAAATGGCAAAATTTAACTGATTCTGGTAAAAAGCCATAGGGTTGGATGACCATGCTGATGGCACTCTATCACTCTTTATTGGTTTCGTTTGGTTTCATTTACTACTCTTCGCTGGCTGCTTTGGGGGTGCTATTGGATTCTTTTTTGCACCCTTGGTGGTGAGAACACCACAGTATTATGGACTGTGGTGTGTCTCTATTTGACGCCAGGAGCGCAGACACAACCAGCCGTGTCTCCCTGATGAGTCCGACCCAGCGGACGAAAGGCCTCGGAGCAGGCAATACAAATATATCTGCCTTCAAAAGGGATTGCGATGGTTCCCTTATGCAGCTAGTGAAGAGTTTTTTTTTATATCTGTAACATATTTTCTTAATTTCATGTTCCCAGTTTCTCCATCTTCAAATTCCCCCCCTCCTGAAGTCCAAATCTTTGCCAAGTCATTACTATGAAGATAGTTCAGTTGTTGGCCTGCGCTTGTTTTTTTCCCCCACTATTAGATTGTTCGTCTATGTATTTGTCTGACTTTATTCAAGTTTAAAAGGCTGTGCCAGTCTTGAATAAAAGTTACTCTGTGTTAGGTTTTCTTATGGGAGCAAAAAATACCCAACTTGTTTACTGTTTATCGTTTACTGTTCCCTGCCTCATTTCATTTCCGATTTTAAATATCTAGTTAGTGGGTTTACAAGTCTGACTAGAAAGCCATATGATTCATCCACTGCGATGGTTAGGTTACTAAAGTCCAAAGATTTGGGCTCATAAACCCCTCCTACGTCGTAAGTGGCGCTTTCATTATATTTAAAAGGTTCCATTTTTAAATAGATTTTTTAAAAAAGGATTTAAAAAGGATGTTCCTTTATATAACCAAGCAAAGCACCCGTGTGTTCTTAAAGTATCCAATTGACAATAGGCGCGGTAATAATAGGGTTGCTCTTAGAGAAATTGGTTTTAAAGTTAGGTGGATTAATATATCTGAAAAAGCTAAGAATAACTGGGTGAATGTTAAGGACGGGCAAGGTAATTTATTAAAGCAGTTAAAAATACCTGATGGCTACTACAACTTTTGTTCTTTAAAAGAAGTATTTAGCAATTTTGGCATTAAGTTAAAAATTAATGAGGCAAATCTTATAATTACTATACACCTTCCAGAAGAAAGAAGAGAATACACTTTCCCTAAAGGGCTTGCGCGAATCTTGGGCTTTTATGATAGCGGTGAAACGTATAGTGTTAACACCCATAAGTACTTAGAAAGCGGCCTCTACGAGTATGCAGGTAGTAGACCATCCCATTTTCTAATTAACCCAAGGTTGTATGTCCATTTAAGTGAATTAAAAACAGATGTTAATTTGTTTAATGGCCAGCCATCTACGATTCTAAGAGTGCTGCCATCACTTGAAGTGGGGTTTTGCGATTATCAGTCATATACATTTGACAAAAACAGTCAATTAAAAAAATTAGTTGGCGAGGATATAAATTCGGTGTGTGTAAAAATACCTAGCCAAGACGGGAAATCAGTTGTTTGTTCTGATTTGTTGGTAGTGCTTGAGATAGAAGATTAATCAGAGAGAAAGATTAAATGTGCGGTTCTAGAGCAGGAAAATTATTTTGCCCGGAAACCCCACTTTTCACGCGATTAGATTTGTTTAACCAAAAATAGCTAAAACCCTACAAAATTGCGTGAAAAAGGGGTTTGCGGGCGATTAAGTTTTTTTGATTTTGTAGGACTTTAGCTATTTTTTTGGTTGAGGAAATTTACTTATGTGAAAAGTGGGGTTTGCGGGCGAAATAAGATGGCTGAGCCAGAGGGTTGATCTAATCTTTCTCTACAGGACTGAAACTTGACCATACATGGCGTGATGTTATTACGGTTAAACGGTGAGTATTCCGGTGGGGGGGGGGGGGGGTGCTAGGTCCTTTTTTGCCCACCATATCTTTTTAATTTCAGTATGTGACATTCATTGTGTGTTCTTTGTCTGAATTGTTTTTGTGAATTTCATGCGGTGTCGTAGGTTATGTTGCCAGTATGGTAACCCAGGTGGCCTGCTGGTTGTGTTGTTTGCAATTGGATAGTAGGTGTTAACGTGGGTTTGGTTTTTTGTCAACAGTTGGGTGGTGGTTTCAACGTGGGTTTGATGTTATGGTGGTGTTGTGCTATGCATACGTGTGTCTTTGTTTACAGTATGTGGTAAAAATTTAAGTAAGGTCCAAATTGCCCATGAATGCCTAATATTTTCATCAGATTGCAATGGGTTTTTTTTTTTGTTGTTGTTTTTTTGAAAGAAAGGTAACTATGTACACTGACTATGTGCATTGGAGAGCTTGCGCATACAAAGATTCTCTATTTGTAATTTCAGGCTCTTATGTATTTCCTTCCACCCATTTCTTCTTCCGCTTCTTGTTCTTTTTTTTCTCTCTTTCCCATGGTATCCACGCGTCCCAGCATAACGTAATGAAGCTGAACATGGACATGAGTTTCTTTTGTGACTGCAGCTGTTTCTACTGCAGTTAGTTTGAATGCAGAATGGAGGTATTGTTTGTTGTTATTGCTGTTGTTGTAAGAATGACGGATTTCATGTCATGTATAAATGCTTACTGTTACAACTTATGTCACACACACATACACACACACATGCACACACAATCGCGCGCACGCACGCACACACACACACACACACACACACACACACACACACACACGCACACACACACACACACACACACGCACACACACACACACACACACACACACATACATACACACACATACACATGCACGTGAGTGCGCGCGCGCACGTGTATATACACCCACGTACATGACCGAACATGAATACAAACATTGCCTTGGAATACGGTGTGCGGCATTGAGTCTTGACGTTGTCTTGCTGTAGTTTGTCGGAATCTGGTGATGAGCCATGCAAGAATTTCACTAATTTATTTCTATAAACATGTGTGTTTGCCACGTGAACAAAAAAAAAAATGTGTGTTTTGTATATGCTGGTGATACCGCTCGGTTGGCGGGATGTGTCGGGTGAGGGAGGGGGGAGGAATGGGGGGTTCGTGGGGGACGGGCGCGCGCCTTTCCCTTCCCGGATTTTCTGCGCTCCCCTTTCGCCTTCCCCCGTTCCGCGGGTTGCTGTCTGGTCCCCGTGCTTGTTGTACTCTCGTGCGCGCGCGCGCGCTGGGGGGCGGTGAGTGTGGGGCCCGGGTGGCGGCGTGCGGGGTGGGGGGGGGGGGGGGCGGGTGCGGGGGGGGGGGGGGGGGGGCGGGGAGGGCGCGTGTTTGTTTTTTATGAACCTTGATTTTTTTTTTTTCTGGTGTATCCTGCCATTCCAGCGAGATCACATTAAACTTATCCCGTGTTTTTTGCACACTCCGACAACAACTCATTATGAGAGGAGTGTGCGTGACCCCAATACCTGACGATGTTCTTGATTTTCGAGAGTTTATTATGACCGTGTCTGAAATCAGCTCAGAATTTTATGGGCAAGTTCCTGTGCATTAACGTGGCTCCAACTTGTCTGTCTGTCTGTCTGTCTCTCTCTCTCTCTCTCTCTCTCTCTCTTCTCTCTCTCTCTCTCTCTCAAATAGCAAGCAGGTCACACGCGCACACACACACAAGCGCCACACACACACACACACACACACACACACGCATGCACATACACACACACACACACACACACACACGCGCGCGCGCGCGCGCGCGCCACACACACACACACACATGGGCAAACGCGCGCTCACGTGCCCATATCGTCTGTCTGTTTGATACTATTTGAATTTGAATTTTGAACTATTGTTAAATTTATTTACTCCTGAAACGCTGATCTGTGCGGGGCACTTGGCTGGATTTACGGATGTCTTTTTGGTATTCCTTTTGCTTTGACAAGTTTGTTTTGTTTACATGTATTTGTGATATTTTACATGTTTTTTGCACGTTCTGGTTTCAAATTATACTCTATGTCTCTTTATTTATTTCGTTATGAGGTCAAGCTGGTTCTGTAGTTATTATGTAATATTTTGGTTCTGTAGATATTATGCAATATTATGTTATTTTCATCTAGGCATCTGGTTGGTGGCTTTTTCATAGTTTTACAAATTGTACGCATTGAACAACATGGATAGAACAGTCTCAGTTGTCTCAGTCAATTGTCAGGGGCTGAATGATAAACAGAAAAGAAGAGATGTGTTCCATTACTTAAAATGCAAAAAATATTCCATTTATTTTCTGCAGGATATACACTTCGAAGAAAAAATGGAACGCTATATACAATCTGAATGGGGATACCTAGGATATTTCTCTAGTCATGCTTCTAATGCAAGAGGTGTGGCAATACTTTTCAATAACAACTTTGAAACTAAAATTAAAAATGTTCACAAGGGCGATGATGGGAATAGCCTCATGGTCTTAGCAGAAATTAAACAATATGATTTTTTGTTTGTAAATGTATATGGATCAAACAGAGATGACCCAGAATTTTACATTACCTTAAATCAACAAATTAGTAATTTAGGTATAAGTAATGTCGTAATTGGAGGAAACTTCAACTTAGTTTTGGAACCCATGAGAGATTACTGTAATTATAAAAGGGTTAATAATCCCAAAGCGAGAGAAGCAGTAGACAACATGATAAACGATTTAGAATTAAATGATATTTGGAGGGACTTAAATCAGGATTGTCACAGATATACCTGGAGAAGAAATAATCCTTTCCAGCAAGCACGGTTGGATTTTTTTCTCATATCAGATCACGTTGTTTCCTTTGTCGATGATGTAGACATTGAATGTGGGTATAGAACAGACCACTCCATGATTGTGTTAAGGTTACGGTCTGGTAAAAAAAAAATTAAGAGTAATACTTTTTGGAAATTTAACTCGTCATTATTAAAGGACAAGGACTATCTGGACGAAATGAACAAAGAAATTGAGAATGTCAAACAAGAATATGCTGTAAGCCCATATGCAAGAGAAGCAGTACACACGATTCCTCTGACCGAATTACAGTTTACAATTTCTGATGACTTATTTCTAGATTTTTTACTGATGAAGCTTAGGTCCAAAACTATTTCATACGCAACTATGAAGAAGAAAACCACGAATGAAGAGGAACGTAAAATACAGCAAGATATACAACGGCTCGAAAGAAAAGAGACAAAAGACGAAGAAGAGATCAAAGCTTTAGAGTTAAAGAAGGAAAGGCTAAAGGTTATTTGAGAGAAAAGAATAGAAGGGGTACTTTTAAGATCGAGGGCTAGGTGGATAGCTGAAGGGGAAAAAGTGACGAACTATTTCTGTAACCTAGAAAAAAGACATTTTATAAGTAAGAGTATGACTAGATTAATTGATAACCATGGCAATATTCTAAATGAACAAACAGAGATTCTTCATGAGGTTCAAGGATTTTATGAATCACTGTACAAAAAATGTGAAGTTGATGACTGTGATTTGGATGAACTCATTGTAAATATTCCACATTTAGACCGTGACGAAGCAAATAAATTAGATGGTGAAATCACACTGGAGGAGACATGTATAGCATTAAAGAACATGAAAAACAACAAAAGTCCTGGCACTGATGGTTTCACAACAGAATTTTTTAAGTGTTTTTGGAGCAGAATAGGGGGGGTTGTTGTCAGAGCTTTAAATGCCGGATTTAGAAGGGGGGAGCTTTCTTGTGTTCAAAGACAGGGACTAATTGTATGTATACCAAAGGGAGATAAACCAAGACACTTTGTGAAGAACTGGAGACCAATCTCGTTGTTAAATGTTGTATATAAAATAGGGTCATTGTGTACAGCCAACCGTTTAAAAAATGTGTTAGCTGGTCTCATCAATGAGGATCAAACAGGTTTTGTTAAGAATAGATACATAGGGGATAACATTAGGCTCATTTACGACACAATTGCTTATTTAGAAGAACACAACTTACCAGGGCTTTTATTAAACATTGACTTTGAGAAAGCATTCGATTCAGTGAGCTGGGATTTTATGTTTAAAGTATTGAAAACGTTTGGATTTCAACAGGGCTTCTGCAAATGGATTGAAACATTCTATAAAAATATCAACTCATGTGTCCTTGTTAATGGTCAAGTTTCTAGTTGGTTTGAGATAGACGTGGATACAGACAAGGTGATCCACTATCGCCATATTTATTCCTATTATGTGTTGAAATTCTAGCATTAATGATTCGGGAAAATGTAAACATACGTGGAATAGTTATAGATACAGTGGAACATAAGCTTTCTCAGTATGCAGATGACACGGAATTTCTTTTAGCAGGCGACATAAACTCATTTGAAACATGTATAAACGTACTGGAAATGTTTGGTCGAATATCGGGGTTATATGTGAATCCTGGAAAAACTAGCGCTGTTTGGTTGGGGAGCTGTAAAAATTCTGCTGTTCGTTACATGGACCATTTAGGTATGGAGTGGAACCCACAAAAATTCAAAATTCTTGAAATCTGGTTTACCAACGATTTGCAAAACTGTGCAGATATTAATTATTCTGAAAAATTAGCGGACGTGAAACATTTGTTCAAGATTTGGGTGAGAAGACAACTAACTCCTTTGGGCAGAGTGGCAGTTTTAAAATCGCTTATTTTATCAAAACTCATCCATTTGTGGATATTACTACCTAACCCACCTGACACTTTTTTCAGACTTTACAAAATTACTGTTACAAATTTGTGTGGAATAAAAAGCCAGACAAAATAAATAGAAAAACTGCTCACAAAAGTATCCAAAACGGTGGTCTTGGACTACCAGAATTAAAAACGTTTGCTTCTTCCCTAGAATTGACGTGGCTGCAAAAAGTTCAGACTACACACCACAAATGGAAAACTATTACAACATCTAACTTTCCACTTTTAAGCGATATTGAGAAATATGGACCAGAAATACTTTGTTCCTTCTGTAAATCATATGTATTTTGGACAGAGGTATTTATGGCGTACAAACATTTTTTCTACAAAGTTAACTGTAAGACTTCTTATGAACTCCTTGCGGAACCAGTCTTTTATACAAATAGAATACAAGTTGGGAAAAAGACTATTTCGGGAAAAGCATGGATCAACAAGGGCATATATTGCATTGCTCATTTTTTGCTTGACAATGGCCAGTTTATTTCTTACGAACAATTTAAACAAAAGTATGATGTAAACATTAATTTTGTCCCTTTTTCTGGTATTAAAGCAGCTATTACTGAATATATACAAAAAACAAAAATCAAAGTTGAAAATACAAATGAATGTTTAAATATGCATGTATGTTACAAAAAGTTAACGTCAGTTTGTAAAGGGTCAAGATTATATTATGACATTTTATAGATAATCATACACACCCGAAAATCTGTACGAACTGGGATATAAAACTGAACGTTGAAAATGACTGGAAAAACTGTTTTCTTTATCTGAGTAAAATTTCTGACATAAAAATGAAATGGTTACAGTTCCGAATAATACACAGATGTCTTGGTACTAATGTGGTGCTGAAAAAAATGGGTGTATTGAACAGCGATGTTTGTACTTTCTGTACCTCTGTTAAGGACAGTATCACACATATGTTTTGGTATTGTACGGTCATACAACGTTTTTGGGAACGCTGGTGGTTTTGATGAATGAAAAATGTATGTGTGCATTTAATTTGCAGATAACTGAACCATTAGCCATAGTTGGATTTGATAAAGATATACATATAGACCATGTATTTATTTTATTGTATTATTTGCAAAACAATGTTTATATCAGTGTAGAACAGAACAGAAATCACGCAGACTTTATGTTTTCCTTAATAAGCTAAAATACAGATATAAAACTGAAGAATACATTGCTCGAAAAAATTCTGTATATAACGATTTCCTTTCCAAATGGCACCCATATACGCCGATGTTAGCAGGCTCAGAATGAATTACAAATGATTATGACATTGTACATTATACGAGTACAAGTATGATTATAGTACCCTAAAACCGTTACACCGCCTAAAACAGCCCCTTTGGATATAATACAGAACCTTCAATATGTGTATGTATATATGTGTGTGGTGTGTGTGTGTATATATATATATATATATATATATATGTGTGTGTGTGTGTGTGTGTGTGTGTGTGTGTGTGTGTGTGTGTGTTGTATGTGTATGTATGTGCATATGCGTGTATATGTATACATATATATAAAGAAAACAAAGACAAATATGTTAACAATATTGCATCAATGCTTTCTACTTCCTCTCATTCTCTCTCTTTTCTCTCTCTCTCTCTCTCTCTCTCTCTCTCTCTCTCTCTAGCACGTAAAGAGGCTGTAACCGTGCCTTAAAAATGTAGAATGGTATTGTAGCTGTGTTTAGTATGTTGACTTCCTCTTTATCTATCGTTTGTTTGGATTTGTTCTTTTTTATTTTATATTCTAATGTGTTGTACTGTGTGGACTTATTTGAATTAAAAACAACAAACAAACAAACAAACAACACAAAAAAACACAAGTTATTGAAAAGTGAACCTTTTATGAAAGCTCCAAGTAAGTGCTATTCCTAGCTGAGTGAACTGTTTAAATCCGGTAGTCGTTATGCTTTTATGTATAGTAACGCGCTTGGGACATCTATTAATGCGAATCCAAAGCCCCAATGTATTGGTCCTCCATGAAACATTAAACAGAAATATCCAAAGAGCACAGTAAGACATAATTCAAAGTTCTAACAAAATGCAGAGTTGTTTTTGTCGCACAACTGAACATCTGTAATATTTTTCTTAACCACTAACTTGCTTTTTTTTTTTTTTTACATGACAACTATAAAAGTCTTATTACATACAGCAATCTTCCTTCTTTTACATATTTATATGAAATTTCATTCAAATATCTTTGCTCAGACCTGAAATACAGTGTTCCTATGTGAATCTGAGAAAACGTAAGGTAATCATGAGATGGCTTTTCTTTTGCTGTTTTACCCTTGTGAATTACCAAAATTTTTTATCCACTTACACTGGGCAGATATTTACACACATATTTACATTGTCTATGTGTTTACAACACTTCTGGGTTGTATTGAACTGTCAGAACCTCCCTGACATGTGGACCTGTCCTTCCCGTGATCGTCCAGCCTCCCTTTCATGTCGGGCCATAGAGTCAATGACCTTTCATGTCGGGCCGTAGAGTCAATGACCTTTCATGTCGGGCCATAGAGTCAATGACCTTTCATGTCGGGCCGTAGAGTCAATGACCTTTCATGTCGGGCCATAGAGTCAATGACCTTTCATGTCGGGCCATAGAGTCAATGACCTTTCATGTCGGGCCGTAGAGTCAATGACGTTTCATGTCGGGCCGTAGAGTCAATGACGTTTCATGTCGGGCCGTAGAGTCAATGACTTTCATGTCGGGCCGTAGAGTCAATGACGTTTCATGTCGGGCCGTAGAGTCAATGACGTTTCATGTCGGGCCGTAGAGTCAATGACTTTCATGTCGGGCCGTAGAGTCAATGACCTTTCATGTCGGGCCGTAGAGTCAATGACCTTTCATGTCGGGCCGTAGAGTCAATGACGTTTCATGTCGGGCCATAGAGTCAATGACGTTTCATGTCGGGCCATAGAGTCAATGACGTTTCATGTCGGGCCTAGAGTCAATGACCGTTTCATGTCGGGCCGTAGAGTCAATGACCTTTCATGTCGGGCCGTAGAGTCAATGACGTTTCATGTCGGGCCATAGAGTCAATGACTTTCATGTCGGGCCATAGAGTCAATGACCTTTCTGTCGGGCCATTCAATGACCTGTCGTCCGTAGAGTCAATGACTTCATGTAGGCCGTAGATCATGACCTTTCAGTGTCGGGCCATAGATCAATGACCTTCATGTGGGCCATAAGTCAATGCCTTTCATGTCGTCATGGTCAATGACATTCTGGGCTTGACCTTTTCTGAGACTCCTGGTTGCTGACTGCACCTTTGGTGTCTGCCTTTTCTACACACTGCTCTACATGTGCACCTCCAATAATGCCCAGTTCAGCCAGGACATCGAGGACAGTAGTGGATCCCTTGTTGAATCTCTGGACGCAGACTGCAAACACCTGTATCAACAGTGCGTCTGCTGGCCCATCTTTCCTTGGGGCGAGGTCTCCACATAACGAAGTGAAATCTCTCATTGGTAAGTTGAGTTCTCCCACTCAAGCATCTCCTCAGAAGCTGGGGTCTCCAAGCCGTTTGTAAACGGGACCATGGCATTGCTCACGTCTTTTGGCATTGACTTGAATATGGGCATGTTTTTTTTTCCTTATTGGCTTCTGCCCTTTGTTAAAAAAAAAGCACTATGAGTGTTTGCCGGGGGACACGGCCTATGGTGAGGGTCACCATCAGTGCTGACTGTGTGGAAAAAGGAGGCGCAGACAGCTTGCTCCATGGCTTCAAGATCACTGGCATTATCTTTTATTGCACGTCCATAGTAGCTGGTCAGTTTTTTAATTCTGTCTTCAGTCACTTTTCCCTTCCCCCTACAGGTACGCTTTGTGCCTTTCTTATATCCACAAGGTTCCAGAGTGCTGTCCTCATTCTCTTTGTTACATGATTGACGCACCGAGTCTTGTTCACATTCATTCACCATGTGGCTTAGCCTCACATACTTTCCCATGGGCCTTCCCATCCCCATCTCCAAGCATCTGGGTATACCGAAAACTTGTGGAGTTCCAGGGATCTCTGCCATAGGATCACTGCTCATTAAGACTCTATGGCAGCTGAAGCACAGACACGGGTCTTCTGGCATTTGCCCTCATGTTTCCTACACCAGTCATCGTATTCTCGAGAGTCAGGGTCAGGGCCTGTTTCACATGCTTGGCAATACTTCGATAGACTTAGTCCAGAATCAGTACAGAAAAGTTTCAGTAAGTATGGAGATGCCAGTGTGAGACGTTCTCCTACACTTATGCGAACTGCCATACCAAGAAACGATGTTCAGGCAGCCATCTTCATCTGGTTCCCCCAACCCCATGGACTGATATCAATCTCCAACATGACCAGCTGCTTCTTGGAGATGGGTGTCCGCAGCACGGGATGATCCTTATGAAGGGTCTTCTGGTTGTGCTTCCAGGTTTTTTTTTTCAGATTTGTGGCAGGAGGCAGGTTGGCAACAGCGAGGAAACGGCTGAGCTGAGTGAAACTAACTCCACTCACACTGGCACCAGACACACTCCTCCTGTTGATGTCCTACACAGGATGAAATACACCGAGCTTCAGTGAAGACACAGTGTCATTGATGGCCTCCCCACATACAGTGCACCGGAGTGTCAGGTAACAAGGTGATCCCATTCTGCGACCCGCAGCTTCAGCTAACTGGACCTGAAAATGAAATAATGAATCAAACATCAATGCTTGTGCTTGTGTGTTTCTCCTTCTCCTCCTCTTGTTCTTGTTCCTGTTCTTGTTCTTGTTTCTTCTTGTTGCTGTTGTTCTTGTTGTTCTTCTTTTCTTTCTTTCTTTCTTTGACAGTCCATTTTTAAACATCTTTGCAGTGTTAAAATAGAACTCTCTCTCTCTCTCTCTCTCTCTCTCTCTCTCTCTCTCTCTCTCTCTCTCTCTCTCTCTCTCTGTGCCAGCCCTACCTACAAAATGTGTGTCTTTCTTTCACAGCATCAGCAGGTCTTTGGTAACGAACAGAAAGTGCCCATGCATGGTGTAAAATCTGCATGTTTTGCCTCATGACACCCTTGCTTGTTGAGATGAGGTGGTTTGCTACAGCGTTTGAACACTTCAGCAGTGCTCTTTTTGCTGTCCGTATGACGATGCTTGGAAGGCGTATGGTCAAAATCCAGTGGAACAGGACAGAATCACAATTATCATAGCATTCAAATAATCTTTGATCAATAACCCCTGTCAGACGCGCTAAGGTCTGAAGGGAAAACACCTATACTAACACCGCCCCACTCATACAACACACCCACACAACGTTAACAAATAAACAATATATTTATTTAATACGACACGCTGTCGAGCATGCACACACCACCATCCTGCACGATAGACCCTCCCAACATCAACAGTACACACAACACAAAATATTCAACCAACCAGCACAAGCGTACATCAAAACCAGGCTGCCAAGCAACCACCCACTGGTGACCAACAAGTCGCACAACTCTTGGACCACAATGATGGCCGCTTAAATTTTCTATGATGCACCAAACTTCCACAAAACGAACCCCACAAACCATACGAGTCATCAACTTATTGTCGTAATAGATGCATGTCCAGGTGAAATCCCCACAATCTCAAACTAGGCATGCTGTAACTTGTGGGACACACAATTTGGCTCAGTTAATCTGTTATTGCTCACCACACCATTGATGATGGAGTAACGCGGACAAAGGCGACGAAGACGATGATACAGAAGACGATGAACACGCTACTTGGTTGAAGAGTTGAAAATAAGTAGTCGAAGGTTATACTGCAGAAACACGCAATCACAGCCTAAGACACCAGCCGACTAACGCACTGGAAATCAGCTGCCCGAAGATGTGGATGTAACAGCAGTGATGAGTCTGCACCACCACCAAACATGGGCGCGCGCGCTTCCTAGCACGCCCACAACTGCGGCAGGGCTGCAAGCCCGTGGCCCCCCCTGGGTCAGCTCCGCCTGGGTCAGCTCCGCCTGGGTCGGCCCCTCAGGCCGTCACATCAGCCCGGACGTCTGGTCAACACCGGGTGCTGCTCATCCACACTGGAAGCGGTGGCGCTAACGAAAATGACACACCTGCATGCTCCAAATCAATGGCTGGATTCACACTACATTTGCGCATTCCTACACTGTCACTTGTCACGAGTCACGTCCAATAGGACACACGTTGTACAGCTGCACCCTGCGAGACAATTACTATCACACCAAGGACGAAACCCTCAACAAAACGTATGTTCACTCATTGACTGGCCGATCAATATTCCGCCATCCCATAATGTCACTGACCTAAGGGCCCAAACACGACAACCATTCAGAGTCACAAACACAAAAGGCATTCCATGTGACAACCACAACCAATTCTAGTGCTCTATCAGTCACCAAAAGAACCCCCTCCACTATGCCCCTGCGCCAACACAGGTCTAAGCAAACAGAAGTCTCAGGCACCGTCACAGTCAACACATCAACACTACCATAAGATTTAGACACCAGTCTCAACCAAACAATGAACCAACTGACACCCGCCATACTGACATACTGACAATTACACTGGCATGGGATATAACACTAGCCTTAGTGACACAAAACCAGCAGCAGCAGAGGTGACCCAACATATAACACAACATCAATGACATCAGGTAACGCCAACGGCAGCAACAACAATAACAGTCGACTATCACACAAGACCCAATAGCAACACCAACCAAACCAGTAACAACATAGTCAAAATCTCAGCATCCCAACCTGCACGTAGGAGTCACGCTTAGTAATGGTCACACGTAATAAAAAAACTATAAAAAAAAAAAAATCAGTAGCTGCATCAATCTTAAACACAGCAGCAGCAATAAGAGAAAATAATATTGACACTCCTGACACTCCTCTCTTATCAGTACCAACAATCCATCAATAAATATTATTATTATTGTTATTAACGTTGCTTAACGTCCAGCCGACTACGCAGAGCCACGTTAGGACGACCCACACTGTCTACAAAACGAAAACTTCATTGCACGTGCGTCAACTGGCCCGAAGACGGGCCCCGCCTACCGGAACACAAAATGGGGAGGCGCCGGAAACGAGTCAGCGTCTGCGCATTCATTGAAATCAAGCACCAATAATTAAATTCTGACCCCACAGCAATGATTGGAAGTAGCAGTATTTGAAAATAGTTGGCGCCACAGGCAATCTCAATCGCTTTCAAAATAAAACCATGGCACCAGCATCCTTAGCCGTGTCTCTACACAACAGTGACAGTGCCAGCACTACGGCCAGCTTAGTGGCAGCAGCCACAGCCATGAGTTTGGCAACCATGCCACTTTGCCAACAATTTATCAACACGTCATCACCCCCCCCCCCCCTTCTCTCTTCTATCCACTTCTCCACTAAACTCACCCATCATATACCAATAGCGCGACCACAAAATAATAACCCCCTGACGATTCTCCTTTCACCAAACACAATAACACAAGTAAATTTAAGTATCACTATAGCAACAGCACTAATAATCTACTAACCCCCCTCCCCCAGCCTAGGACAGATTCCCAAAATTAAGAGAAGACTGGAGTTGACATACAACTCGGGTCATAGATAGGGAGGCCTACCCACTGCCATAATGGACTACACCTACAAACTTCTATCTTCTTCTTCACAATTAGCCTCTTACGCACACAACAACTAACACATACGACCAGACCCTATTTACAAAAGTCTACAACCCTAGCTCAATGATCAATCACTTCACTTAGAGGACAGCCAAACCTTGCTTCAAACTTACCCGAGAACCTTGAACGAACAACAACGTAGGGAGGCGCCACACACTGACTACACCCCTACACATACATTTACGTGGCGTCACCAGAATCACGCTTTGATCTGAATCGTGACCCACTTTTACATAGAACAGAGACTCCACTTGGTGGGTCAGGAACAGCCTCCCGAAAACCACACCTCTCAGGTCCGAAAGACCCAACGCCAAGAGTCCTGTTCGACACCCCAGCCAGAGACAGAACTGAATTTAGCGCGCCCTGCGCGCTCGCAGGTAAAATGCGGACACTCACTCAACATGACTGCACGTGCACAAGACAAACACACACTGCACGGGACGAAACGCGACGCACAGGTTCTGGGTTTGACATTCGCTCAACCCCGGGTGTTTAACGCACGGAAGTTCTGCCTTACCAACCAACAGGGCGTCCGTGAAACGCCAAACTAACAAACTGTTAGACATGTTCCCGGGTGTGTCACGTTCTCCCTCCTTCCACCGCCTCCTTCTCTATCTTTGATGCCACGTCACACAAAACCGAGCTCTGGGTCATGACAACCCCCCTCCTCCATGTAAATGTATGTCTTCTCCTCAACACCAGTTCGGGAAATGCCATGAAAGGGCAATGAGTGTGGCTGTAAATGGCAACGAGTGGGGTGCAGAGAACGCGCAGCAGTTTGCTCGGTGATGGCGTCTTTCGCCAGCGGCCCTGCAGTCAATAGATATGGGCTGGTACACCCCATGAGGCGTCTTTGTGTTGCGTTCGGAAGTCACACAAAGGCATCTGCCAGGGAGCAATTACGTCCCTTGACGTCTTAATGGAACGCCCTGTGCCCGCATCCTGTGTGACTTTGACGCCTGCCTCCAGGGGTGAAGGATTACTCCCGGCCAACTGGTTTGGCAGTTAAGGAAAGTGCTTCTCTGGGTTGCATTAACACCTTTGGACATATCTTTTTGCCTGCATTTTGGCCGACTTCACGTACAAGGCCCTGTGATGGAAAGACCCACTGACCACAAGCAAAATCATGTTGACAGCAGAAAAAGCTGCAACCCAAAATTCTCTACAAAAGGCGCGCAATACCTGGTGGTGAACATTTTGCTGAGTCTAGAATTGTGCTTTGTTCATTTATCAGTGAAACAGCAATGAGTTGGGGCTGCTGCATGTGCGCAGCAGTTTGCTTGGTGGTGGTGTCTGTAGCCAGTAGGTTCTTAAGTCATTAGATATGGACTGTTCACCTAAGTGGTGCTCCCATGGATGTTCTGTTGTGTCACATCTCTCTCAGCCTGTTGGTTTGGCAGCTGAGGACAGCTTCTCTGGATCCATAGAATGCCTGAGGTTGCTGGTCAATTTAAAGTCTACTTTTCACCCTGATACCACATCTCAGGTAAAGCTGGACATTCCTTGACACTAAAGCTATCACTTCCAGTTTGTTAAACCAGTTCTGCCAAAGACTTAATTCTCCAGGAAGCTGAAACTGAACATGGGTCAGTTCAAAGGATCAAAAAGGTTTCCACATTTGAGAGAACCAACACTTTCAAAATTTACCCGATTGAAGTCGACTATACTAAGACCCCTTAATTATCTCACTCAGTTTCTACATATTCTAGAATTTCCTTGCCGGCTGGATTCTCCTCTCTTTCTACAAAATATTCACATTTCAGTTGATCATAAGCTCAGAAGGACTGATCTGTGTTTGTGACATGAAGAAGACCCAGATACGGTTGGTTGTAGTGATTCTTATGATTATGACACTATCCTCGACATTGTGGAGGGCATGTTTAATGCTGGACAAGCCATTAACATTTAGGTCCCTGGCAACGAATGTTTGCTACAGGTCAACAGATTCTCACCACAAATTGACACAAGAACATTTCTGTACACAAACATTTCAGACACTTTGAATTAAAATCTGTACAATGTTTTTATTCTTCCATGGGCGATACCAGCTTCATTACACTGCATTCGCCTGTAGAACATGTAACAGTGAATTAACAAAGATATACTGAGAGGCATAAATTCCGCACATCATGCACACAAGTTCCACAGGAAAAGTTTGATTTGTTGCTCCTTTTATGACCCATTCCTCAGTTGGTGGGAGTGTGACCCACCTTTCCACAGCGACGTTTCTCGTGCAGCACGTGCCAGCGAACAGACAATAGCGCCAGAAGCAAAAAGCCAAACTGGGCGACAACTCAGTTCAGAGTGAATATTGCGTCGCTTTCTTTTCACGTGATAAACACACAGTTTAACCTCATAAAATGCCACAACCAGAATGATTTTATCACACTGCAAGAAGATGCCACGGCTAGACAACAACCAGCGAAGCCGCGCTGTTGGGATGCTGAGGGCCGGTTCATCTGTCCGACAGGTGGCAAGAGCCATGAACGCCCACCACACCACTATCTACCACGTACAACAGCGCTTGGCAGCTAACTGGTCAGTTTCTGACCGTCCTCGACCAGGCGCACCTCGAGTGACGACTCAGAGACAAGGTCGAGCCATTCACCTTTCCCACCTCAGGAACCAATTCCTGACCGCTGCTGCCACCGCTAGAGCAACTTTGGGGGAGCGTGGGGGATCCATCAGCAGCTGCACCATCAGACGATGCCTGTCACATGCAGGAATCAGGTGTCACAGGCTCTACATTGGCCCTGTATTGACTGACAGACACAGGCAGGCCCGGTGCCATTGGGCAGCAAATGGTGCGTTCCTGGGAAGACGTGCATGGAGGAATGTCATTTTCTCTGACGAGTCACGTTTTTGCATGAACCACGCTGATGGGAGAATCAGAATTTACAGGAGACGAGGAGAACGGTATCATGGCCCTTGTGTTAGGCAGCTCGTCCGTTTTTGGCCTCCCTTCAGTGATGTTGTGGGGTGCCATCAACGCCAACTTTAGATCCCAGCTCATGGTGATCGATGGCAACATCACGGCACAGCGGTACGTGAACCACGTTCTCCAGCCTGTCCTGCTTCCACTCCTGGATCATCATGGTGGACGCCGCAGATTTGTGTCCCAGCATGATAATGCTACACCTCACAGTGCCCGGATGATCCATCAGTTTCTGCAGCAGAATGGAGTGGAGGTGATGCCCTGGCCATCCCTGTCACCTGGCATGAACTGCATTGAGCACCTTTGGGACGCGCTTCGCAGGAGAGTGTCTTCGAGCGTGTGTAGCTGCCAATGGTGGATACACCAGATATTGACAGAATCATCTCTTTTGAAAGATGGTTTATGCTGTGCAATAACCATGTTTGACAGTTGTTTATGAATTTGATTCAGGTCGTTTTTTTCTGTTCACACATGCCCTTTTCAATCAAATTTTCTTACTCAGATTTGGTTTGTTTAAGTTGTTACCAAGTTTCCAATTAAATAACTGGCAAATGAGATTTTTGTGCATGATTTTGTATGTTTGTGCGGAATTTCTGCCTCTCAGTACATATCACTTCTTTCCGACTGCTGTCCTTTGATACTATGACAACAACCCATGTTGCACTGTCACGCAGAGCATGATAGTGAAATAAATCACCACGTGTTTTAAAATCTTTATAGGAATACGTTCAGAATTGTGATACAAAGTCAGAATCAATAACACTAGTTAACCACTTGAGCCACCCTTGTCATACCATGATCTCTTCTGTCCATTTTTACCTAGAATCTTTTCACTACGTGCTTCTTCCTATAAACTGGGAAGAGACAACAATTCGAGATTGTACAGATCTGTGAATGTTTCAGACACTCCATAAATAAGAAATAAAATAGAAACTGAAGCATGCTTTCAGTCACAGGTCTGCTACCCTTGTCACTCAAGAGCCTGTTCATTTCTATTCTGTCCTCACACCACATCAACATATGACACAGGAGAAATCTAATTATCTTATAATACCAGAGAATCTAATAAAGCACACGACGTCTGCCATTACTGAACACTACTTACACAACCTGGTCCACAACACAGTCATTCAAATCATTTGGCAGGTACTTAGTGATAATAATGCATCACATAGCAGCTATGACACCACTTCCAGATAGACACTCATAGTAAGTGGATTAAAAAAAACAAACATGTTACGTCAACAGGGTTATGTACCAGAGATCCTTACAGGTCAGAAGTGGACAAGTGTCATTTCCTGCTAATGCTGAGGCAACATTTTGGTGATCATCGGACTCCCACCAACCATCTGAAGAACCAGTCACTAAAGGTTTGAATCTCATATCGGACGTTATTCAGTGTACCCCAATGTTCTTAAAGAGAACGTGCCAAGGGTTGCGTCTCCTTTGTCATCAGACAGTACTTT
>CM065743.1:49147552-49150052 GCA_033310375.1 Conus canariensis | reverse complement strand
ATTGTAATCGAATGATTTATTTACTGAGACATAAAATGTTTATGCAAATGTTCCTTGAAAAGTCTTAAAGTATTCATGTTTTGTAGATTCGGTGGAAGTGAGTTCCAGACATATGGTCCAGAGTAAGCTAGGCTTGTTTTGTATAGATCAATGCATGGGTAGGGAAGAAGGAATTTCGTTGAGCCAGAAAAGCTGTTCGATCTTGTAAAAAGGGCATTGATATAACATGGCATAGTATCTGTCAAGACTGTAAACATAAATGATGCCTTGTTGAATTCCAGTTGCCTATTCAGAGGAAGTATGTTCAGCGCTTTTAGTTTTTCGTCTGTTGTTAGAGATACAGCTGGATTGAGTAGCTTTGCTGCACATCTATGGAGAGAATTCAGCCTTTTTTGGTGGACGTCACTACTGCCGTCCCACACTGTTGAAGCGTAATTGATACGTGACATTATGTGTGCATTGAAGAAAAGTTTAAGCACATTACTGTTGACGTAGCGCTTTAATTGAGATAACAGGAAAAGGTGTTTTGAGACTACCTTGCATACGTTATTGAGATGAGATTGCCATTTCAATTCTTTATCTATCGTTAACCCTAAAACACGATGCTCGTCTACCTGCTCGATAGAAGTGCCATTCAACTGAAGTTTTAGGCAAAGATGAGTCAACTGGTGTTTTTGGCGGGTAGCTATAATCATAGATTTGGTTTTGGCTGGGTGTATGACCATTGAGTTTGAATGACACCAGTCTGACACGTCGTTTAGACTTTCCTGGAGAGAAGTTTCTATTGTCTGTAGATCACTACCATTCGTTTGGAGTGACGAGTCATCAGCAAATAAATCTGTCGTGACCTTTTCATCTGATACGGACAATGGTAAATCATTGATGAAGATGCAGAATAGTAGGGGGCCTAGTACAGAGCCCTGTGGGACTCCATGTCTGACAAAGTCTGAAGCGGAAGTTTTGCCATTAAGCACCACATACTGAGTCCTATCATTCAAGTATGATTGGAATAATGAGATTGTCGGGGTATGGTTCAAGTAGACAGATAGTTTCTTAAGAAGAATGGAATGATCAACAAGATCAAACGCCTTTTTGAAGTCAAGAAAGACAACCCCTGTCATTTATGATTGGTTCATATTTGGAAGCCATGAGTCACACATTCGTGATAATGCTGTGTGGCAGGAATGATTAGATCGGAATCCAGATTGGAGTGGGTGAAATAGTTTGTTTTTCTCCATGAACTGAGATACGTGTGTGTGAATGTGTCTTTCAAGGGGTTTGGATAGAATCGAAAGTAAGGATATAGGTCTGAAATTATTTGGATCCGACAAATCATTTGATTTTGGAAGGGGGATCACTTTGGCGTTTTTGAACGCCTGAGGGAAAACATTAGTTTCAATGGATAAATTATATATGTATGTAAGAGACTTAACAATGTAAGGTAGAGCGAGTTTGAGAAGAAATGCGGGTATGTTATCAGGACCCATGGATTTTTTATTCTTTAATCGCGTTATGTGCATACCTACTTCATGTACAGCAAGAAGGGGAATTTTGACGGAGTTACTGGATCAAAGTTTTTGTTTGCAAAATGATATTAGGGAAGTCGGGCATGTATATTCATTTGGTGCTCTTATAGTCTGTGAAGCTTGAGTAAGGGTATCTGATAATGACAGAAAGTGGGTATTGAATTTGTCTGGGGTGATGTTTGAGCTTGAATTTTGTGAATCTGTACGCTTGTTGCGTACAATAGTGTTTATTGCCCTCCACATTGGCGCTGTGGATTTTGCGTCCGTTATCATTTGACTGAAGTAGTCTCGTTTGGCTTTTTCAACTTCGTTTGAAACAAAGTTTCTCTGCTCTTTATATTCATCAAACAAATTTGCTGCCTTGAGTTGGTCACGCAGTACCATTTCTTGCAGCAATTCTGGCGTTAACCACGGGTTCATCTGCAGATGCCTAACTCTTTTTTGATGTAACGGCGCGTGTTTATTTATGATGGTGAGGAATGTTTGGTACCAGAAGGACAGTGCATCATTGACGTCTGAGTAATTATAAGTTAAGTGAAATGGGGAAATGTTTAAGTCATAGAGGTATGCTGCTTCATTAAACTTTTTGAAAGAGCGGTATTGGATGGTCGTGTGACCTTTGGGTGGTGGTTTTGGGAGCCTTAAGGACCACGTGCAGAAGACTGGACAGTGATCACTAATATCAGAATTGCAGATTTGTTGTTAGTGTATACATGATCAATAAGAGTCGCAGTTGTTTTAGTTATTCTCGTTGGGGTTTGTACAACTGATGGAGTGCATGAAGTGATAGTGTACTTGTCCAAGCTGGTTGTTGTTTTAACATATCAATATTAAAGTCCCCTAACAGTAGTATATTTGAATTGTTGTGACAGATCCAATCCATCATTTGTACAAAGTTGTCATACCATTCGTATGTGGAAGATGGGTGTCTATATAAATGTCCGATTATTAATGGCGGTGATTTGGAGTTTTTT
>CM065743.1:49142552-49145052 GCA_033310375.1 Conus canariensis | reverse complement strand
TATTCCAATGTGTAGAATGATTTGCTGGGTGGTGTTGTTGCGTGGAATGTGTTTAAGCCAATGAATAAGATCATCGACAGTGAGACCTGGAACACTGATGATTTGGCTCTTACCTTTGTAAAAAAGAAGGCTTGGGGTAATGTTTCGTATGGCTGAGTCTCCTATAATGACATTTGAGATATCAGTGTCAACCCGTAGTTGTGCAAGAAGCTGACGAGGTGATACTGTGTTGTTGCTGCTAGTCTGACCCTGACTGTTTTGAGTTGCATCATTAACCACTATCTTTGACTGTGTGTTTTTGTTGTCCCTGTGGAGGTGGTTTCTGTTGTGGACTGTTTTCCAGCCCATTGTGTCAGTGGTCTGAGTAGTAGTGTCTTTATTTGAGATGATATTGCTGGGTTTGTTTGGACTGTGGGGGACATTTGTAGTGGTAGACTGTGTCTGCACTGTGGCTTGATCAGAGTGTGTGTCTATTTCTGAGTCGTTCTGAACCTCATGCTCCCCATTTTCATTAACGTGGAGCAGCATGGAGAACTTGTTGGAGGTGGGGAAGGCGGACAGAGCAGAATCAGTATGGCTGCCAGATGGTGTGGTTTGGTTTTGGGTTGGGTGCGGTATAAACTGAGTTTGTTTGAGGTGTTTGAGTTCAGATTGTGGTGCGAGAGTGCAAGAGTTTTGAACCTTTGACAATAGTTTTGACCAGAGTGTTGACCTTTTGTTTGAGGTTGTGTACTGCTGGGTTACATTTGTAGGCGTAGGAATAGCGTGGTGGTTTGCTTGATTTTTGAGGACGCAAACTGCGTGCCGCTTTTGTGTTGCTTGTATGAGAGGGTGGGCGTGGTGTTTTCACATCGGAGTGGGCAGGTGGTTGGTTTTGTTTCGTTTGGGTGTTTGCATGCTCATGTTTTGACTGAGCAGAGCTTCGTTTCTGCTTTGTTGGAATATGTGGAGTATTTGTGGTGAGTGCCGGGGTGAACTGTGTGTGCATGTTTCCCTCGGGCGACTTTGGCGGGACCGTAGGGGCAGGCTTTGTGCATGGCGAGGATGTGGATTGGGACGGAGTGGTATCAGAGCTGGCTGGAGGGATGGTGGTTGGGCTGGTCAGCAAATGCAATCTGGGAGATGAGGAGGTCCATGGGGAGACGGGATGTCCTGTGCAGACAGGCACCAGAAGGGAGCGTCTTCAGGGAGGGAAGGGGAAGGTCAGACAGGTTGTCGCATACAGCCTTGTTGAGGTTGGGATGGGAGTCTTGGCGGGTTAATGAGAAGATTGTTCGAATCACCTGGATTAGTGATTCGAACTCATACCGCAGCCATTTCTTGCACAGGTTTCCCTGTACAAGAACAGTACCTGAAGTGTAGAAGACAGTGATGGTGATGAGTTTCAGGGTGGTACAGTTGACTTGGACCTTGGTCCGGTAAAACTCATCACTGGGGAGGCTGGTGGGGATAGAGGAAAAATCGACACTGTCGCTGAGGACAAGAGGCTGATTAGGTTTGGCGTAGTCGGCCCATTGTACGCTGAACTCTGGTCTGTTGTTAATGTCACCAATATAACGTTTGTATAATATTTGTCTTGCGATTGGGAAGAGGTGTAGTGGAATTTTGAATGTGAGTTGCTTGGGGTCTATTTTAATATCAATCTGGGGAACCCAGTCACAAAGCGCGTCACTGTTATTCGTGACCACAGACATGACTGTGAAAGCATGGGTAGGGTGAAGAGAAGGAGTGATGTGGGATGGGAGGGGGGGGTAGGAGGGGATGTTGGAGAGTGAGGGTGGGGAGGGGGGATGTGGGGAGTGAGGGAGGGGATGGGGGAGATATCACGGTCAACTCATGGTCATAGATGTTTCAAACTACATGGTACCGATAAACAGCCATGCCCGTCGCTGAACCAGTGACACTTGGAGCTAAGAGGATAAGGAGAGGGGTTAGGTAATGAAGCAGGGAGAAAACGGGGAGGGGGGGGGGTGGTTGGGAAGGAGTAGGGGGTATGGGATAGAAGGCGGAGCTGCCAAGTAAACTGCCAACAAATCAAAGTCTAAGCTCCACACATCCTGGTCCCCTTTAGAGGAGGATAAACAAAGTACGTACTTGTTTGGTGAGGTCCTGGGAGACGAACACCGTGAGAGAAGAAGGTGGGCTGAAGAGCACAACAGATGGCTGAGGCACTGATTAACCAGCTTTCGCAGCTGGCCCAGGGCTCACACACTGGTACAAGACACACGCACTAGTTACAGGCACTTAGACCCTTCCATTGTCCATAGACGATGAAGGTACCGATGGGAAGAGGAAGGAGCGACGTCTGTAGGAGTGGAAAGTGGCCAGATGATGTCACAAGGCACCAGGAACATCACAGGCCCTGGTCGGCCAGCTGAAGATCACAAACACTGGGCGCTTGTTCAGGGCCTAGCAACGAAGGATCAAGATAGCACGTCGCAAGAAGGGCTGTGCCGAGACTCCACGAGAATCCGTGATGGTTTGTATTAAGAGAAAACGA
>CM065743.1:49117552-49137552 GCA_033310375.1 Conus canariensis | reverse complement strand
TTTGCATTTGAGAGCAATATTCTCAATATATTTTTGACAGGTCAGAATTCTGCCTTTGACAGAGAGCAGCAATGGTCATATATTGTTCCCCATTATGGCCTCTGCTGTCACGTTACTTTTTGGAGCCAATTTCCCCCGATCCAAAGGCTGTCAAACAATACTGATGGGATGAATGGCTGCTGGATTAACCAGTCTGGAGTTACATGCAGTGTGACCTGAAGGTGACACCAAGTTGATGGACTTCATCTGTGTGGGCATTCCCTACATGTGTGGATATCCATTCTCCTTCCTGATACGAGACTCTTTCCGGGCGACACCTTATGATTCCTCAACACTAGGAATTCCTTTTAATGGATCCACAAGAACCTTTTTGTCTCGCTTGCACCTTGCCAATCATCAAGCCTTTGTCTCGCTTGCACCTTGCCAATCATCAAGCACAGCTTTCGGACTTAAAACTGGTTCCCCTCAAAACAACAACTGGCATAGCAAAAGACGTTGGACAAGAAGACAGGTAGGGAGGAACGCAGCAAAAGCTAAAGAACTATCCAAGAAATATTTCAGGATTTTTGGATCTGCTTCATCGCTAAAAAGAGGAGCTCACCAATTCAGAAGCCTGTGTGACTTTGATGTTCTGTGTCTACAAGAAACTAGTAGTATTACCTACAGACCATAACATTTGGACGATTTCATAACATTTCAATAGCATGATGGACGGGAATTACCTATGATAATAAGAAATAATTTGGAAAACAAATTATCTGGGATTGACTTAGAAAATGACGTAGCAGCGCACGCGGACTAATGGGTATGAGGCTGAAAAGATCTGATGGTAATCACAGAAACCTATTAATCGTCAGTGCATGCATACATCCAGGATCCCACACATCAAAAATGGCTTGGACCTTTTTTGAGGAAATAGAAGATGAATTTGGAGACTATAATACATGTGGAGATCTTAATACACAGTCAAAATTGTGGGATCAGCATGGTACCAATCTTCAAGGTGTTGCGCTGGAAGAGATGTAGGATGAAATACTTTTCAGTACACTGGCAACATTTTCTGCTGTACATATAGGGCAGCAGCGTCACACTGACTATGTCGTTGACTTTGAACTCGCCAGACAAAAATTCACAGCAAGTGTGAGTGCGGAAGCACTTCTACATAATGGAAGTGACTATTTCCCTGTCATATTCAGTCTATGAAAACCATCAAAAGTTAAACAAATCGAACAAAAAGACCCTGTTCAATACGACAACAGTGAAGGAAATATCATTGATAAGCTAAGGAGCACAAGGTGCAAAAGAAACCATGCTAATCTAAACGGTCGTTCAACCCCTGTGGTTGAAGAGAGGGAGAGAAACAGCCTTGGAAAAGAAACGCAAGGTGGTGAAAATGTGGCAGAGACAAAGAAGAAAACCTTGCCCTGATCCAGCTATTGAAATAGACATGAATCAACATGAATCAAAAGACTGAACACTTCAAAAGAACAGCCGAAGACGCAAAAGAAACTAAATGGCAACAAGTTTGTGTGTCACATAACATGACACAATACTCACTCAGTTCTGGCAGTTTGAAAATGAGGTGACTGAGGACGGAAAATGAAGCAAATTTTAACCCGTTCGCTGCTTGAAGCTGCTTGAAAATGTTACAAACAAAGGCTTTCCCAGTGCCAGGGAAATCTAATGATTTGGGGGTAATAATTAACAAAAAATTCTAGCTCAGAAACTACAAAAGATATAACAATGAAATACATATGATTTTTGAAGGAAATTGAATGAAGATTTTGAATCTGGGCTTCTTTTGTTTTAATTTTGATAATAAAAAAGTATTTAGACAATTAGATTTGGATAGATTTTTTTGCACGATCAAAAGCATATGTATTTACCACTACATCTTCACATCCAAACAAGAACACAAAGCAAAAAAGTTGAAAATAAAGTTTGTACTGTCACACTACACCTGTAAATGAAAGTAAAACAGTTTAGAAGTCTATCAAGACGCTCACACTCTATGCAGACAGGTCAATCCACGACCACGCCCCCCTCTCTCCACCACGCCCCCTTGCTGGACTTCAACCCTCTCTTTCACTGCTCCTCTTCCCCTACCTTTCCCTCTGCCCTGTGCCGCGCCGCGAGCAGGCCGCGCTCCCCTCTCACGCTGACTACCACGTCACTGACCACTGGCACGCAGTGCAGAGTACACACTAGGCGAGCTCGTTCGACGCTGGCAAACCAGTCAGCTGAACACACATTGAGGTCACACAGCCCAACACAATAACTGACGAATACGGTTGGCAATTCCATCACTATCATCATCTCACCTTCATGCTCGAGTGAGTCGTTGAATAAAAGATTATTGTCTTTGTCAAAAATCATTAGCAGAGCCTGCTCAGCTGTGTAAATACGTTGATTTGGTCGCTGCGCTTGTCGACAATTGCGCCGCCATCTTTGCAAGCGAGACGAAGTGCTGGCTGGTCATCCAGTCAGTGATGAGAATAAATGGGCTTTCCCCTCACGTGTGGTCATTTACATATCATTTTAATACTACAGACATATAAGGCTTACTACGCACACTCTATTTAAGTCCGTTGATAGAAATAGTAACGAATGAAAATTCAAGAAAAATGCATGACGTCAGTGGACGGCCCATAGGCACTGGGAAAGCATTTTTAATGCGGCGTCAGCTGACGGCTTAAAGGCACTCTACGGGTTAAACAGAAACGGTATTAGTTCCGCCAGACAATACAGACAAACAGATTACAGGACGAAGCACAATGCATTTCGATCTCTTGGGTCTTCTTCAGGCAAAAAAAAAAAAATTGGACAATGCAAATGAATAACGAGCAACCACTTATCTTGTTATATTCTGCACAAAGTTGGGTGTTGGATGAAAACGAGGCCATTGAGAAGGGAATCATGTGAGTTGTAATCATAATGATGACAACATCATTAACAATGGTAACAATAGCATTGCTAGTAATGATAGCGACCGTGATGAAAACGTAAATGATAAGGGGAGGAATACTGTTAATATTTTTGTTGTTGTTGTTGATAATATGATGGTTATAGTTGTAGTATTAATAGTGGCTAAACACTGAAGGGGAGAAAATAAAGGGGGTGGAGGGTAGTTTGTCTGTTTGTTTGCTTTGTAATTATTTCATAATGGTATCATCTATTACTAAGGATAGTGATCAAGGGAGATAGATACTAGTGCTTAGCGGTAAGGAATAGAAACGATACAAAAAACAAAAAACAGGACGAAAGAGAGAGAGAGAGAGAGAGAGAGAGAGAGAGAGAGAGAGAGAGAGAGAGAGAGAGACGGACAGACAGACAGACAGACAGACAGATAGACAGTCAGAGACAGACAGAAAGAAAGACAGATCAAACGTTGAGGCAAAGAAAAATCATTGACAAGAGAGAGAGAGAGAGAGAGAGAGAGAGAGAGAGAGAGAGAGAAAATGAGAGAGAAAATGAGAGAGAGAGGGAGTGTGTGTGTGTGTAGAACTGCGGGATGCCTTGTGTCACCGCCAGGATTGGCGGGGGCCTTGGGGACGGTGGAGGGATTGTCTGTTGTTTGTCAGTGATGTGTTTCATCAACGAATATGTCAAAATTGTACATGAGTTTTGTGTACTTGGGGGGAAGGGGTAACACTCGTTTTATGGCTTTTTTGAAATATTTATGTTGGGCCAATGACGACGTTTATGTAGATATTTATGTGTTTGGCTCCATGTATTTTTGCGTATAGGCACTTGGCTTTGTCTTTCCTTTGGGGCATATAATGTAGTATTGTTCCGCAAGAAAAGTCTTTAGTGTTCAAGTATTTGCGTGTTTTACCTTTTTACCTTACATGATTGTCTCTTTCATTGGAAAGATGGCTTAATGTTATCAGACGTTTGTGCATATGTATGCACACAAAGTGAGAATGGTGATTCGTGTAGGTGTCAGAGAGGGTATGTGTGTGTGTGTGTGTGTGTGTGAGCGTCCGTTCGTGTGTACCTGTGCGTGTAGGTTTACGTGTGTGAGTGTGTGTGGAAGGGGGGGGGGGGTGCGTGTATGTGTGTGCGTGTATGTGTGTGTGTGTGTGTGTGTGTGTGTGTGTGTGTGTGTGTGTGTGTGTGATCCGTGTGTATATGTGTGTTTGTGTGCTTTTTCAGGATGTGCGTGCATGTGTGCGTGTGTGGAAGTGTACGTGTGTGGGGGTGGAGGGTGAATGTGTGTGTATACGTGTGTGTGTGGTGGGGGGGGGGGGGGTGAAAATATCAAAATAAAAGTTCTGATATTTCCGATATTTATCTGTCCAGTCCGGAAAATAATCACGTGTACAGCTTTGCTCCCTTGCGGCGTTTGTCGTTGAGAAGGAACTTCTTTCCTTTTCTCTCTTTTTATTCTTTTTTGACAAATGTTTTGCATTTCTTGTTTTTGTGTTAGTATTTCATTATTTTTCTGTATTGTGTATGTTTTGGGCATGTATCTTTGGTGAAATGATCGATTCAACTATAGTGTGTCTGACGAACAATTGTTTTGTAAAGCCAAGTGGCAGGTTTAATACAACTGAAACGTTTGTTATTGGTCATTTAGTGCATCATTCTGTAACTACTTTTTGCTCTTGCCAGTTCATCTGTTGTAATTTGGACTGTTTTCTTGTTCACTACAATATTCACACGTTTGTTTTCAATCAGTGATCCTCAGATTGCTTACAGATAGTTACGTTTCATACTTTCATGTTGAATTGTGCAATCAAAATCATGTCGATGAATTGTCAAGGCTTGGGTAATGCTCAGAAAAGAAGGGATGTGTTTCGCTTCTGCAAAAACAAAAATTATTGTGTATACCTACTGCAAGACACTCATTTTGATCCAAAACTAGAAAACTGCATAAGAGCAGAATGGGGATACCAGTGGGGTTTTTTTACTTCCTATAATTCAAGCTCAAGGGGGGTTGCTATTCTGTTAAACAATAATTTTGAATTTAAGGTGAAGAAAATATGTAAAGATTTGGAAGGCAACTATTTGTTCCTCTCTATTGATGTAATGGGTCGTGACCTTTTAATCATTAGCTTATACGGGCCTAATCGTGATGACCCCGACTTTTATGTTAATTCAAAAGAAAGGATTAGAGAGGTAGGATCAGAGAACATTATCATTGGGGGAGATTGGAATCTTGTAATGGATTTTCATTTAGACTACTGTAATTACAAACACTACAACAATATTAAAGCTAAAAACGAAGTTGAGGCTTTGACAATGGAACTGGGATTAGTAGACGTATGGCGAGAACTTAATCCAGAATTAAGAAGATACACATGGAGGCGAAATACACCATTTCAGCAAAGTAGGTTAGACTTCTTTTTAGTTTCGGACTTGTTGTCTAACTATGTGTCTGATTCTGACATTAAACCAGGATACAGAACTGACCATTCGATCATAACTTTGGAATTGGCATTTAACAAACAAACAAAACACCGCCTTTTGTGGAAATTTAGTAGTTCTTTGTTGAAAGATAAGGCATATTTAAAAGATATCAATCAAACTATACAGGAAGTCATTGAGGAATATGCATCTGCACCTTATAGTAGAGAATATTTGCAAAAGGCAAATAAAAGCGAGATCCAGCTAACGGTATCGGACCAGCTCTTTCTTGATGTACTGTTGATGAAAATTAGGGCTAAATCAATATCTTATGCAACAATGAAAAAACGCAACGAAAACGAAATAGAGAGACAGCTTGAAAGCAGCATTGAAACGTTAGAAAGAAAAAGAAGCTTAACAAATATTGAAAAGCAGCAATTACATGATGATAAAGATAGGCTGGTCGCTATTAGAGCACATAGAATGGAGGGAGTGTTGTTGCGATCAAGGGCTCGATGGGTGGCCGAAGGGGAAAAAGTGAATAAGTATTTTTGCTGTTTAGAGAAAAGAAATTATGTTTGTAAATGTATGAGTAAAATTGTACTTGATAATGGAATTGAAATAAAAGAAACCAATGATATTGTAAAAGAAGTAAAACATTTTTATGAAAAGCTTTACGAGGAAAAGGAAGTGGAAGACAGTGTTATTAGTGAACTTGTAAATAACCTGCCTACAATAACAGCGGATGAAAAGGACTTAATGGAGGGACTGATAACTTTAGATGAAGCTAGTGAGGCTTTAAAACAAATGAAAAATAATAAGTCCTGGTACAGATAGATTCACCGTTGAATTTTTCAAGGTGTTTTGGGGTCAATTAGGGGCGTTCATAGTAAGATCGTTAAATGAGGGATTTTGCAATCAAGAACTATCGTCTACTCAAAAAGAGGGTCTAATTGTTTGTTTACCCAAATCCGATAAGGATAGGAGTAGATTAAATAACTGGAGACCAATATCATTATTAAATGTGACGTATAAAATTGGGTCTGCATGCATTGCTAACAGAATTAAGCTCATCTTACCTTCAATCATAAATGAAGATCAGTCAGGCTTTGTGCCTAACCGCTTTATAGGTGACAACATAAGATTAATATATGACTTAATTGATTATTTGAATAAGAATAAAATGCCTGGTTTACCTATATGCCTAGATTTTCAAAAAGCCTTTGATTCTGTTAGCTGGAAGTTTATGTCAAAAGTTATGCGTGCATTTGGCTTTGGTCCAGATATATGCCAGTGGGTTAGTACTTTTTATAGAGACATTAAATCAGCAGTTTGTGTTAATGGGATTATCTCTGAATGGTTTCAAATTGGGAGGGGTTGTAGACAAGGGGATCCTATCTCTCCATATTTGTTTATCCTATGTGTGGAAATCCTGGGTTGCATGATACGTCAAAATAATAAAATAGAAGGAATTAAAATAGGTGATACAGAATATAAAATTTCTCAGTTTGCTGACGACACTGAACTTTTCTTAAATGACAAAAAAGTATCATTTGAAGAAGCTTTGAGCGCATTAGATATGGTTGGTAAAAACTCTGGTTTAAAACTTAATACAGGAAAGTCGGCGGCTATATGGTTGGGAAACAAATGCAATTCCCAAGAGCGATTTATGCCTCATTTACACTTTGAATGGAATCCCCCGAAATTCAAAGTGCTTGGCATCTGGTTAACTAATGATTTAACTGACTGTACGAACTTTAATTTGAACGAAAAATTTGCAGAAATTAGAAGACTGTACAAGATATGGTTTAAGCGAAACATAACGCCTTTGGGTAGAGTAGCGGTTCTCAAGTCTTTAATTCTGTCAAAAATTACTTATCTATGGATGTTGCTACCAAATCCACCTGACCAATTGATAGAATCAATACAAATCTCAGTGTTTCAGTTTGTTTGGAGTAGGAAAAAAGATAGAATCAACAGGAAAGTAGCTGTAAGAAATATTAATGAAGGTGGACTTGGAATTCCTCATATTAAGGATGCAGTAACAGCATTAAAACTCAGCTGGATTCGAAGACTGAAAAACAGTAATCACAAATGGAAAAGTTTACTCACAACAATTTATCCGAACATAGCTAAGTTAGATTTATTGGGCCCATCAATACCTGCTGAGAAACACATGTTAAGCAATTTTTGGATCAATGTCTTCGAAGCGTATAAAACATTTAGCTTAAAGGTAAATATTGAAACAACAAGTGATTTGCTTTTGGAACCTATTTTCTATAATACAAATATTAGGATAGATCAAAGAATCATTTACTACAAGAGATGGGCTGACAAGGATATTTTTCTGATTAGAGATTTGTTAAATGATGATGGAACCTTTTTGACTATGAATCAGGTTAAACAAAAACATGGTGTTAACGTCGATTTTGTCACTTATAATGGATGTGTCGGTGCTATACGTTGCTATATCAACAAGACAGGACTAACCCTTAACAGTAACGATTCCATTGCATTGACTCACAAAACGCTTCAACTGATATATTCCATCCCAAAAGGAATGAAGTTTTATTATGATATGCTAAAGGACAAATTAGAACCCAAACATTGTAAAAGATGGAATGAAAAAATGAAAAGAGAGCTTAATTGGAAAAACATTTTCATCAAGGCCAAGAAAATACAAGAGATCAAACTGAAATGGTTCCAAATGAGAATTCTGCACCGAATATTAGCAACTAATGTCATCCTTGCAAACATGAATGTTGTTAACTCTAAGGATTGTTCTTTCTGTAAAAATGTGAGAGACAGTATTAATCACATGTTATGGGCATATCCACATGTAAAACGTTTTTGGGGACAGTTAGAAGCATATATCAACTCCAGCACAGAAAATAGCTTTAACCTTTTACTTAACGAAACGTTTGTGCTATTTGGATATGAAAAGAATACAAAGTCAAGTCATGTCCTTGATTATATTATAATCCTTGCAAAATTTTTCATCTTCAAATGTAAAACAGTGGAAACTTTACCACTCTATGTTAACTTTCAATCCTTGAAGATTAAATATGAAACTGAAAAGTATATTTCTTTAACAAATATGAGATATAACAGTTTTCAGACAGAATGGTTTTATTTCAAAAAACTTTTTGAATAGATAAAGAAACGAGCTAGCAAACCCATCGTGCCGTTACTTGTTTGTTTGTTTTTTTTGCCATACTTGTAATGTGTATGAGACATAAATATTCATGCCTGTCACCAAGAATACTACAATGTAACTACAGATTCTTGTCCATCTAGTATTCAAGCTACAGTTCATTTCTGTCTAGATGTTTACTTGTAGTGCCCTTTCCATTCAATAATGTTTTGTTTTCTTTTTTGTTTTTGTTTCTTTCCTTTGCCTTTGTTTGTACAATCTCCTATACTGTCATTTTTGATTGTGCACGGAAAATGTAAAAAAAAAAAGTTCAATAAAAAAAAAAACCACAAACAAACAAGAAAAAAAATTCCATCGAATAATGGATGGTGATTATGATGGTAGCAGTTATATGTGGGGATGTTGGTAATGATAATATTGACTGGAAAGGAATGGAAGTGACAATGGGTGAAAGGCTATCATTGTTGCTGGGAAAAAAAGGAAAAAAGGAAAGAAAGAGAGGGCAGGGAGGGGGGTGGGGAGGGGGGGGGGAGGGGGACGGAAAGCTCATATCTCTCCACCTACACGTATGTATGCACAGGGGGGAGGTAACAGAAACTCATGCACACAGTATTTTATATATGTGTGTGGGTATATATATATATATATATATATATATATATATATATATATATATGTGTGTGTGTGTGTGTGTGTGTGTGTGTGTGTGTGTGTGTGTGTGTGTGCTGTGGTGTGTCTCTATTTGACGCCAAGAGAACAGACACAATCAGCCGTGTCTCCCTGATGAAATCCGATCCAGTGGACGAAAGGCCTAGGAGCAGGCGATACGTATAGATCTGCCTTCGAGAGGGATTGCGATGGTTCTCTCATGCAGCTAGTGAAGGGTTTTCATTTTTATAATATACATTGTCCCACTTTCTTCATTTTTTTTTTTTTAATTTCAAATCTGTGCCAAGTCATTACTATAATGATGGAATATTGTTAACCTACACTTGTTTTCCCCCACTACTGAATTGTTCAGCATTATATATATATATATATATATATATATATATATTACGCGATATACGTGTACCTGCGCAGTACGTGTACTACGCAATTTTTGGCGTGTTTCATGAACTGCGCAACCTCGTTGCAGAATTCATGAACTCTGCAACGAGGTTGTGCAGTTCATGAAACACGCAAAATTGCATTGCCCAGTACATGAACTACACACACGGCGCAAACTCGGTTGTAAACTCAAGCTCAGACTGTGTAAGTGGGTGCGTATGACGAACAGATTCATAACTGACTGTATAAAATACTTCATTGACATGAATTCACAATTCACAAGAATGATGAACAGTAAAGTACAAAACAATGCAGTGAAGGAAATAATTTATTATGATCACGAAATTAATTGCAAATTAATGCAGCATACCCCAAAATATAACACACACACACACACACACACACACACCACAACACACACACACACCACACACACACAAAAGGACCCACAGATGCCATACAAAAGATATTCATAATTTGCGACGAAGCATACAGTCATATGTGTGTCCAGGGAAAAATTGAGAACTCTCGGTTCCACGTTCAGATGCCAGTCAAAAACAATATTCAAATAGTAGAAATCTTTTTTTTTAATCCTCAAGCGGGAAGACATTGAAAACAATAATGCGAAGAAAGGAAGACGAAGAAAACATAATTATATTTCACTGTGGAAAGGAAACTCTACGCGGAATGTTTTTGCAAGTAATTCGTGGGTGGCATGCACTGGTGCAATCGTTCTTGTTCTTGAAACATTTGCACCTATTTTAAGGCATTCTGTCTTGCAAGAGCATCTTACTTTTCCCTGACCCTTACCCACCGAGAGTAGGCGCACAGCTGTTCTGATGGACATTTCTTCATGTTTTGGAACCATGTCGATTGTAAGTTTTTTTGTTTTTTTTTTTGTCATTTCAATTTGATTTCTGGCAAATAATCCAGATAAGGCTCCAGCTTTTGTTCCTACCTTGAAGCCTCTATCACTCTTTTCCATGACAACACCAATCAAGTTGGGTGGATCCCCCGCCCACGATCAAATTCAGAAACTGGTATGAAAACATTATCGCCAGCATCGAGCGCCTTCATTTTCGCTTCTGATTGGTCTAGCATTTTTTTTTCGCTTGTCTTTTTAAACCCCGTGCTGCAGCCGCTCTAATACTCTGAAAATGGTCACCCTGACCTCATCATCATTCTGTCTGTTGTGTCATCCCGAGACTCTCATCAGATTCGTCTGTTGCGTCCATGCTTTCTTTCTTCTATCACTCCACTCTCTGTACCAGCAGCACCCTGTTCTCTCTGTCCACCCTGCCCTGTAACGTCATTTTGTCCGTCATGTCCTGTGACGTCATTTTGTCCATCATGTTCCATGAGGTCTGACACCTCAATCTGATGTTTCTGTAGCATGACCTCAGTAACGTCAGTCTGTCCGTCCTGTAGAACAACATCAACTACGCCCCGTTCTGTGATGTTTTGCCCACCTTCTGCAATAACCTTAATAACGTCAGTCTGTCCAACATGTTCTGTGATCTCTGTTATGTCTGTCTGTCTCCCCTGTCCTGTGACTGCACTGTATCCATCCTGTTCTGTATTATGAGTACCTTGTCCTGTGAAGTCATTTTGACCATCGTGTTCCATAACCATAACGCCAGTCTGTCTATCATGTCCTGTGACGCCAGTCTGCCCTGTGCTAGTCTGTCTATCATGTCCTGTGACGCCAGTCTGCCCTGCATCAGTCTGTCCAACATGTCCTGTGATGCCAGTCTGCCCTGCACCAGTCTGTCCAACATGTCCTGTGACGTCAGTCTGCCCTGCGCCAGTCTGTCCAACATGCCCTTTGACGCCAGTCTTCCCTGCACCAGTCTGTCCAACATGTCCTGTGATGTCAGTCTGCCCTGCGCCAGTCTGTCTATCATGTCCTGTGACGCCAGTCTTCCCTGCACCAGTCTGTCCAACATGTCCTGTGACGTCAGTCTGCCTTGCACCATGTCCGTTTATCATATCTAGGAGCTGCTCTTCATACACCCCACTTCCTATTTTCTGAACAAACTCAATGGGTGCAGATTATGTCAAACCAATACACGTTTTTTTGCCGAACATCACAGTATATGGGTCTTTAGCAGTTGCCTCACTAACAACTGAGTTCATCTGCCACTGGACAAATCGTATGCCTAAAGACCAGTTTGGACAACGATGGTCTCTCATCCAGGCCGTAAGCTTGTCTTTCATCACTCCATTGGATCTCTCGACGGAACCTTGGGTTTGGGGATGGCGTGGGCGTCCGTTGACCAAAACCAGCTCAGGCCACATCTTGCCAGTGAATTCTCTACTATTATCACTTTGCAGAACTCTAGGAGCACCGAAATCCAAAAAAAGAAGCAAAAGTTCTCTTGCAACGTCTATGGCACTCTAGGTCTCGAGAGGACGCAGCAAGTGGAACTCGCTCAGGTGCTCCTGGCCTTTTTCTGGGATAGCATTCTTCTTAAAACCGAAAAGGCAGAGGAGTCAAGTCACCACTTTCCGCGGTCACTGAGGAGAAACAATCAGGTTTCGAAATATCGGTATCTGACCAGGAGTTATATGTTAGTGAGTTTCCTCCCCATCGGAGATTGTCACCCCCTTGGAGACTATACAAGCTTGCTGAAGGCTCATTTTGAGAAGCATTTATTATTCCCCATTCACCCACTCGAGCACATACTGTTAGTTAGGCAGAATTATCTACCACTGCAGATATGAATGCTTATCTCCCCCTATTTCTTCAATCTAAGACATAAGAGCAAGCTTTGTTTATAATTGAATATATATATGTATATATATATATGTGTGTGTGTGTGTGTGTGTGTGTGTGTGTGTGTGTGTGTGTGTGTGTGTGTGTTACTGGTTCACATTTACCATACATTGCTTACCTTGGTTCACTGGTTCACACTCACCCTACATTACTATTTTCTGTTCCAATAATACTGTGTGCATGAGTTTCCTTCACCCCTGTGCGCTTACATTTGATTTCATCAAGATTTTGCGCCTTATAAATACCATTATTATTGTTATTATTAATTATTGCTGTCAATATAATACATGACGAGAAAAAATATGATGTGGACAGTAATCCAATCATTATTTTGAACTAGTGTGGAGAACTTTTATCTGTGCGTGTTTAACCATGCACAAGGTAAACTGTTACATAATCATTACTTTGAAGAGGTAAACTCAACTTTCATCTGTGAAGGTTTAACCATGCAAGACATCAGAAAATGATAAGGTAGAATGTAATGCTTTCGTTACTTTGAATAGATAAATTTAACCCGTTGGTGCAGGAATAATCTTGCTTGATATCATCCACAACTTGTTATAGACAATTAGGCAAAGCCGCAGCTAACTAGTTACCTGATTCATTACTCAACAGTTTGAAAACTTAGTTATGTAACTGAATCATGCAATTGTAGGCATTTGAAAACTTTGTTATTTAACTAGATCGTCCAATCGTAGGCTAAAATTCAAACTTACGTTAAACTCTCTCTCTCTCTCTCTCTCTCTCTCTCTCTCTCTCTCTCTCTCTCTCTCTCTCTCCTCTCTCTCTTAAAAGAGAAATCGTTTCATCAGACAATCGAAACGATTTTTGGTGCTTTACAAGTAAGTAAAATAGTCTGAACTCAATCCAATGTGTCTCCGTCCTCAGAAAACTAAATATCTTATGATCACCACCAGGCAAAACCGTCAAAGTTTCTCTATAACTCTCTGTCTCATACAAAGAATGAGGTGGTTGAGGATGTTGATTATCACAAAGTCCTTGGTATTATTTCTTCTTCTTCTGCGTATGCAGGCTGATACGCCTGCGGACACCCTCTGTATAGGGAGTGGAGTTTTGTGTGTATGACCGTTTTTTGATTCCGCCATTAAGGCAGCCATACTCCAACTTCGGGGAAGGTGCATGCTATGTGTAACGTGTCATCCAAACCAACAGCCAAACTGGCTTTCTCTTCCGAAAGTTGGTGATGGGATTTTACGTGTGTGCAAGATGTTATGCGTGCGTTCACACACGGAACCTCGGTTTATAGTCTCATTCGAAGGACTGTATGGAAAATGGAGTCAGAACCAACTCCCCGTGTACCGAAACGGCCCGGCGGAGATTCGAACCCGCAACCCCAAGATTACGAGTCCGGCGCTCTACCACTGAGCTATTCCGGCCCCCGTATTATTTTGGACATTGATTTGTTATGGTCTTTCCAAGTTACAATGGTGACAGACCGTATTTTGTCTGGTCCCCAATTTTAGCGTCACGTTGACTGGAACAGGTTATATGCAAAAACCGGCTAGCCTGTTTACCTGACAGCTGCTCACCTGCGTTTTGTGTAAGTCAGGTGAGCGAAGATTTCCCTTCAGTCTCCGCAATGCTACCGGCCAAGCAACAGTTTCAGAGAGCCGAAAGGAGACTGGAGGAAGGTCTTTGCTGGCTTTCAGGTATATGTGTTGATAAATGAATTGAAGTTAGGATTTTAATTCATGAAGTTGTTCTTTTTCTACAGGTGGTTTGGAACTTTCCAGTGCTTAGTAAAGGCCTAAAAATATTTGATAGTTCCCTTGATATATCTTATGATTTGACGAGACATAGGGTGACAGTAGGAAGTTGTAATTAGTGATTGTGAGTCGAGAGGAGGATGAGGGGAATGGAGTGAGTAGAAAGAAAAAAGAATATGTATACTGATATGTGATGGGGAAAAAATTAATCTGGTTAAATCACTGTATTATTAAAAAAAACAAGTATTGTTTATCTTTTTCCCCTAAAGTATCATAATGATGTGAGTGTTGGTGAGCTCTGGAAGTGAGCAATGCAAATTATTGTGCATAAATTATTGGAATATGTAATCTGATTCCTGTTGTGGAAAGATAAAAAAGGGACGAATTGAAATCATTCCTTGATATGTAATAAGACTCGTCTAGTGATGATGATGTACATTCTTTTTTGATAAAAAGGGACGAACGGAAATCGTTCCTTGAAATGTAATTTGACACGTCTAGTGATCATGTAATATGATAAAACATTCTTTTTCTTGATAAAATGAGACAAACGGAATTCGTTTCTTTATATGTAATAACTATATTCTTGGTACTTTGAAAAAAGGGTCCATGTAGAAAGCCTTTCTTTCAATGTGGACAATCATTGTGGTAACCAAAGAAATTTTCTGTTGTAATGTACCCACTATATTAAAACTTTGAAGATTCTGTTATGGGTATTTTCCCCCAAGTTCCAGTGAAATGCATTATGTAAAGAGTGACTGTGAGAACGATACATGTGTTGGAAGTAGGCTAGATAATCAAGGTAGCTATCAGTTCCCCCAGGTGTTGGTGAAGCCCCGTGTCTGACCTGGAACTGACTGCCATCCAGATCTGGGGTGTAGCCTGTGCCCAGCCACTGTCTCTACCCTGCCAGGGTATTGCGAGGCTGACCGAGGGTCAGTAGACATCGTGCGTGCACTGCCAACCGGGTGAGGGGTGCAGCACGAACCCAGCCTCCGTCTCCGCCCCGTGGGGGGTGTCGAGAGCCTGTCCGTGCGATCATCAACGAGTTGGAGTGAGAAAAGGCTTCAGAGTTCGTCGGGACGACAACCTGTGTCTCTTCTGCTGTGTGGGAGTCCCTGGAAGGACTCCACGAACCTACCTCCGTAAGCGGATTCGTTTTCCGTCGTGTCGACGAGTGTCCTGGTGTGTGGGAGTTCCTGGAAGGACACCACGAACTGCTTTCGTGAGTGACTCCTGATCTGTGTGAAGACTGTGTGATTCGGGCCGGACGCGGCCAAGTGCATGGACTGTCCATGATGACACTGCTGTGGCTGCCAGCCTGGCCTGCCGTTGTGAAAAGAATTGTGTTGTTGTGACTGTGTAGTACCTGGTGTTGCGCGCCCTTTGGTCGTGGCGTAAATTAATTAATATACCGGATTGTCTGTATCATGTATTATGCACTTGTTTTTGATTTGATGGTTCAGCAGCAAAAAGAAAAATAGTAGAAACTTAACTTGTTGCCTGGCTATCTATATTCGTGTGGTGTGGGTGTGTGTAGAGAAAAGTCGTATACGCGTCCAAACTTCTTTAGGTGAGAGTCAGATATCAAAACATGCACCGCACACCATCCTTAAAAACAATGCTCTATAAACTTCCATCTCAAAAGATTTATCAGCTTTCAAAATAAAACATTTCTTAGACCAACATTTTCGTAAGCCGTTTTTAAGATAGTATATTGAATCTCATTTAGATTACTATTCTACTGATGGGCCAGTGACGCAAAGATTTTTTGTCCTGATTCTAGTTTGTTTTAATTTGCGCACAATGTAGATAGTGTGCTTGTTACTTGGGTGGTCGGTTTGCTGAGGCTTGCGTGCTTACTAGTTTTATTCCTCGGCTCCTTTATAGTTTAATTTGTCAATAGACGACTTGCCTGCTCAGTGTTTTGTGCTACATTATAAAAAGCAGCACGTTTTCTGACTATGAAAACCAGAATCAGAACGGCTGTTGTTGGTAATGACCTCGCCATCATCCGGCTACTTTACAGTGGGGCAGAACATCAGTTTCTCTGAACATGACTTCCTAACAACTACAGTATCTGTGCCACCAAACAACACAGTCATCGTCAGTTTTAAAGAAATGGTATTGCATTTGGTCATTGCCGTACTACATAAGCATTACATGGAAATTTCATCAATTTCTGGTCATCTCAGGGAAACGAAAGATGAAGTGTGGAGTAGAAAAACTGACTTTACTTCCGATTTTGCTCATGTCTTTACAGCGACAAAAATCAGGGCCACTGTTATGCGAGAATATTGCATCAAAACAAAAACAGCCTGCTTTCGACTGTACTTTTCATTTTTCCCTGAAAATGTGGCACTTCAAAAGGTTTTCAATGGATTATGGAATTGCTCTGTGGAACACTATGGCAGCTTTCAGCACCACTTGGACTGCAACCATCTGACAGAGTGTGACGATGGACGGGATGAAACAGAGTACTGTCCCTTCAGCAGTACACAATGCCAGGGGCTGGTGGCGTTCTGTAACAGCTGCTACAAATTTGTCAAGGGTCGTGATATATTTGGTGGTTATGAAGGAGACATGGTAACATTAGGTAGCACGTACTGTAATTCCCTGGGAGGAAAGCTCACTTTTCCCAGGTGTAAGTGTGACTGGTTTGGTCCGCTTAAAAACATAACAAGGATGCATAAACTTAGGCTACAAGACATCTGGACTGGCTTCTACTCCAATAATTTGTCTTTGCCGACTATGTACAGAAATGACATTGTGAGTGACATTGTGGATGGCCATTCCACCCTTCACCATTCATTTCACTTGGAGTCCACTGTGCTTCACGAAGGAAAAAAGCAGTGTTATCGAACCATACGGAAAATCATAGACACTGAGAAATGTTTTATGCGTGACACTGAGAACAGAGACGTAGGGGTAGTTTGTGAATTCAAGCCAAACAAGACTGACAGGAGCTCAGGGAAATTAGTTTCCTTACACAGCAAACACATGTGGCCCACAGGAAAATCATTGATGACAAAAACTCCGGATGGCCATGTGACGTACACATTTATGTTGTGTGGATCTTACCGATTTGACACTTTTGAGGAAAGAATGGCATATTGTGATTTTTTTCATCAGCTGCCCAATATCAAAAGAAATCCATCAACATATCACGATGCAGCCTTACCTCCTACTTTTCACTGTGGCGATGGAACCACATTTTGTCATACACATTAGTTTGTGATTTCATAAATGACTGCCAGAATAAGAGGGATGAACGTGTGTGTGTATATATCCTGTTTGTGACAAAACATTCACGTGCTCCAATGGTCAATGCCTGTCTTATAGGAAAGTGTGTGATCAGATCTCTCATTGTCAGGACGGATATGACGAAGAGAACTGTCATGTATTCAGGATGGTCTTCATTGAACATCAATGTTTTCAGTCTCCAGCTCTCATCAATTTCAATGGCATCAACAAGTTCACGTTGTCTCCACTAAACAGCAGTGAACTCTGTCCTGACAGTCACTATCGTTGTCCTGGTGACTGCAATGACTGCCTTCCTGTTTACACACGGTGCAATGGAATGTATGACTGCAGTGACCATCAGGACGAAGAAGGATGTGAGGACCTGACGTGTCCAGGATTCTTCAAGTGCAGGACGTCCTCGACCTGTGTCCACAGTGACCACCTGTGTGATGGGTGGCCTCACTGTCCTGAGCGTGACGATGAATTAGTGTGTGACCTGACCTGCCCTGTCCACTGTCTGTGTCAAGGTCACGTGTTCCTGTGTGTTCAGCCTTTCTCTGCTCATCTCTTCCCTAAGCTCCGTTACTTGGACGCTAAAGGTTCCGGTATGACACTGTCTGATGTGAATCATCATGAATGCCTTTTCCACTTGATTCTAACCAAATGTTCACTGACTTTATCCCTAGTCTGTGCTTGCTGAATTTGAGGATTCTTGATATTAGTGATAATGAATTCCAGTATGTTGAAATGTCTGCTTTTCTTGGCCTACAAAACCTTCAGGAATTATATCTGTCCAACAACCCTGTCACCTCAATCACCACTGATCACTCATCTGCCATTCAGCAAAGTTCACTGATGATGATGGATCTCTCGTACACATCTTTGACAGTGTTTGAACCTAAGGTCTTTTCACAGTTTTCCAGGCTACACAAACTCCATTTAAATTTCACATCCATCTATACAATCAGCGCAGAAGGGTTACGATTTACCCTGAAATTAACTGAACTGTACATGGATGGTAGCCCTGTAAAAACGTTTCCACCCGATATATATGAAGATCTTTCCGGTCTAAGAGTTTTAGTCACGCAGAATTACAAACTCTGCTGCAAAGAAATAGTTCCTCTGACTTTTGACGCGTTCGCTTGCTTTGCTCCGAAAGTTGAGATTTCATCCTGTGAGGATTTATTGCAGTCATGGACATACCGAGGGTTCCTGTGGGTTGTTGCTTGTCTTCAGTGGCTGGTAACGTCTCCTGTTTCTGTGCACGTTTGATTGCAAAGAGTGTGGCGTCTTCAACTGGCTACAGTGTGTTTGTTATCAACCTCACCATGGCGGACTGTCTGATGGGTGTTTATATCATTGTCATTGGAGTGGCTGACGAACGTTTTCGCGGCAAATATCTTCATCATGATGACACATGGAAAAGCAGCATGCCCTGTAAGATGGCTGGCTTTTTGTCTCTGTTGTCCAGTGAGGTGTCAGTTTTGATCATATGGCTTATAACGCTGGATCGTTTCATGGTCCTCCACTTTCCATTCAGTGCTTTACGATTTGAGAGATGGTCAGCTGCAGTAGCAAGTCTGTTGACTTGGTTAGTTGGTTGGTTTCTAGCCTTGTTGCCGTTACTGCCAGTGTTATGGCACTGGGAGTTTTACAGCCAGACAGGTATTTGTGTCCCACTACCAGTTACCAGACATGACTTCAAGGGTAAATTTTATTCTTTCAGTGTGCTGATCGTTCTTAATTTTGTTCTGTTCCTATGTATATCTGCTGGCCAGTCTCTGATCTACTGGTCCATACAGACTAATGCTTTGAACACCAACTCAACAAAAATGTCACGGGATATGACCATTGCCCGGCGCTTGATCACTGTTGCAGTAACGGATTTTATATGCTGGTTTCCCATTGGAATTTGTGGAATGTTGGCACTGGGCGGTATCCCCATTCCAGGAGAAGTGAACGTGGCCCTGGCAATCTTCATACTACCCCTTAACTCTGCAATTAATCCGTTCATGTACACTTTCAACATTGTGCTTGAAAAACGAAGGAAACTGAAGGAAGCAAGAATTCTTCAATGGTTGGAATCTGACGTTGATTTATTCACAAAGAAATAGGACATGTCATGTGTGGCCAACATATACCAGTGTGTTGTAATATGAATGTCGCTATTTTGGCCTTAGAAAGTAGTCAGTGATGATTATCGTTGATATTTGTAAATAAAAAAAATTGCATTTGAATGAAAAAATATGCATTTAAACCGTGGACTGAAATTTCTTTTAAGATACACAGACACACTGATAAATACATGAATAAATACACTGACAATAGTTTACATTGTTCCATAGTGGTAGATTGTTAGAGGTACCTTGCAGAATACTTTGGATTTGAGGTTTGTGCACAACTCCCAGTTTTCAGTTATACAAAATGGGACATGTGTGTTAAAATCAGTTCACTGCTTTACGCTAAACATCGAGAACTTTTACAGCCTGTGTCTTCGACTCGTTCTTCACCACACCGTGTTAGACAGTTTAGAAGAGAGATTCTGTGAGAGACACAGGCCCACACCAGACAGCTGTTCAACACAGGATAAGTGAGATGAGAGGTTCTTGTCTGCCGCTGTGTGTGCTGACCTGCTGCCTGATGGTCATCTCTCTGTTGGTCCTGGTGCCAAACGAGGAGAAGTCATCTGAAGCAGTCGATC
>CM065743.1:49022552-49107552 GCA_033310375.1 Conus canariensis | reverse complement strand
CCCCAACAAAGACTTCAAGTTCCACAGCCCCAACAAAGACGTCAGGTTCCACAACCCCAGCAAAGACTTCAAGTTCCTCAGCCTCAACAAAGACTTCAAGTTCCTCAGCCTCAACAAAGACTTCAAGTTCCACAACCCCATCAAAGACTTCAGGTTCCTCAGCCTCAACAAAGACTTCAAGTTCAACAGTCCCAACAAAGACTTCAAGTTCCACAGTTGGAGACTTTGTTTCCTTTTTAATGCCTTGTGGGTAGAGGATCCCGAGTCTGGGAATAAGATAGGATTCCCGCATAGTGCGCTCAAAGCTGTCACTGTGTAACTGCCAAAGTGCCAGGACTTTGAATGTTTGATGTTGTGGTGGGAGTGGTCATGATAGTGGTAGTAATACTCACTTTACCTTTTTTTCATAATTTTTGTCATCGTCATCATCATCATTATCATTGCCTTATCATCATGATCAGTAGTAGTAGTGGTAGTAGTAGTGGTAGTAGTAGTAGTAGTGGTAGTGGTGGTAGTAGTAGTAGTGGTGGTGGTGGTGGTAGTAGTAGTAGTAGTAGTAGTAGTAGTGGTGGTGGTAGTAGTGGTAGTAGTAGTAGTAGTAGTAGTAGTAGTAGTAGTAGTAGTGGTAGTAGTGGTAGTGGTGGTAGTAGTAGTAATGGTGGTGGTGGTGGTGGTAATAGTAGTAGTAGTAGTAGTGGTGGTGGTAATACTAGTGGTAGTAGTAGTAGTACTAGTAGTAGTGGTGGTGGTGGTGCTAGTAGTAGTAGTAGTAGTAGTAGTAGTAGTAGTAGTAGTAGTAGTAGTATCATCATCATTATCATCATCGTCGTCGTTTGTCCTCCCCAGCACCTTCGGGTGTTTCTTTTTCTTTTCTATTATCGTTATTATCAGTGTCGTTATTGCTTCAACCCGCATTGCCTCCCTTCCCAGCAGCCTCGTTTCCATTCCACGTCCATTTTGCGCCCTATTTGAAGAGATAAGTGACTGTGTGTGTTTCGTCTTCATTGTTTGAGTGTTGTTTGTCTTGCCTGAAGAACCCCAAAGAATCAATTTGAAGAGATAAGTGACTGTGTGTGTTTCGTCTTCATTGTTTGAGTGTTGTTTGTCTTGCCTGAAGAACCCCAAACAATCAATTTGAAGAGATAAGTGACTGTGTGTGTTTCGTCTTCATTGTTTGAGTGTTGTTTGTCTTACCTGAAGAACCCCAAAGAATCAATTTGAAGAGATAAGTGACTGTGTGTGTTTCGTCTTCATTGTTTGAGTATTGTTTGCCTTGCCTGAAGAACACCAAAGAAATCGAAACGCATCGTGTTTGTCTTATAATCTGTTTGTTTCTTTTGTTTGCCGGCAAGGTAATTTTTCTTTTAAGTTAGAGAATTCAGTCACTATGCCACAGAGATCAACATCTCTTGCTTCCTTCTCCCTGCACAGCTCTCTTCTCTCTCTCTCTTCTCTCTCTCTCTCTCTCTCTCTCCTCTCTCTCTCTCTTCTCCCCCCCTCCCCGTGGCTCGCGGTTCCCCCTCCCTCCCCCCCCTCTCTTGCGCTCCCGCTGTGATTGGGGGGTGGGGGGGGGGGGGGACGCGGGGCGGGCGAACAGCAACAAGGCCTGTTCTTAATTTTACCTGGGTGACTAGTATTACAAATGTTCGAGGATATATATGTTGCTATACAATATTGTTGCTTATCAAACTTAGGAAATATTGTCTCGATTAACTAGTATGTTTTGTGAATATCTATAATATGTTTACTGACGTAAATTCTAGGGATGGTTTTTCGGTATGTTCTTGATTGCAATGAAGTCACTACATTATTCAACCCTACCCTAACCCCATCCTAACCCTAAACATAAACCTAACTCGAGTTTTGGAGAAAAAAAAAAAAAAAACGATCTCTGAAAACAAGGCCTTCATAGCGAGAGAATCAGGAATCCCCAATTCTGAGGCTGGTGTCTCCTTACTGAGACTAAACTTATGCAAGTGAACGAGAACTATGTTTCATTTCATTTGATACTGTTTTCTTTGGAAAAATCGAAAATTTGACGCTGCGAACTCTTTGTGTACAGACCTTTGGCCTCACAATAAATGGCGCGGCGTTAAACGCGCGTCAAGAGTCAAGAGTCAAGAGTCTCTCTCTCTCTCTCTCTCTCTCTCTCTCTCTCTCTCTCTGTCTGTCTGTCTGTCTGTCTCGTCTCTCTCTCTCTCTCTCTCTCTCTCCTCTCTCTCTCTCTCTCTCTCTCTCTCTCTCCTGTGCAGAAAGAGCATATACGAAGCACCAGTCACCATTAAAGTATCATCAGCACTGCCTGAGGAGGGGTGAACAGTAATTTATGAGGCTGCCGTGTTCAAGTGCACGAGCATATATTCATATTCGTCATTCTTGTTCATTATGCAGATTTGTTTTCAAGTCAATGATAAACAGGACATAATGCTGGTGTCGAAGGTGCTGAGAGAGACAAGACAAGACAAGACAAAATTCTTTATTTACCAGGATAATAGATAAGCACTGACGTGCTTTTTTACATCCAGTCCTCGCCCTGAGTGGGGACTACAACATGCAGTGAAATGAAATAATGTAAGAAAGCAAACAAGCAAACAAAGCGGTCATGCAATCATAATGGAACATCAAATGAAAATAGAAGACAATGACAATAATAATAATAATAATAATAATAATAACAATAATGATGATGATGATGATGATGATAATAATAAACAAATAAAAAATGAAAATAACAATAATGAAGGGGAAGGAGAGAGTGGGGGTGGGGTGGGGGGGGGGCTGGGGGAATATATGGAAATGTACTACAACATACAAAAATTAGCATGTATAAAAACAGACAGTAAAATGAATGAGACAGACAGACAGACAGACAGACAGACAGACAGACAGGCAGGCAGACAGAGACAGAGATTCAAACATTTATTGATATGAAGTGGGGAACAAAACAAGAAAGAAGAAATCTTAAAAGGTAGAAAGCTAAATATAAAAAAAAATGCAAAACATTTTAAAAAAAAAAAAAAGAAAGAAAAAGAAAACGTAGCAACATTATCTATCCCATCCATCTCTTTAAAAAAAAAAAGGTACTTATAGAACGGTATGCTGGCTCACACACATACGTTGCATGGGCACGTTATAAATCTTTCACATAGTGACATTTGCATGCACTGACTAGCGTTTCGAATCAATGATAGTAGCCGTTTACTTTGAAACAGTGGTGCTTGTAAACAGCAACAATACTTCGGGTAGGTAAATAAAAATGTATGTTGTTGATGAAATGATCACACACACACACACACACACACACACACACACACACACACACACACACACACACACACTCGGAGAGAGAGAGAGAGAGAGAGAGAGAGAGAGACAGACAGACAGACAGACAGACAGACAGGCAGACAGACAGGCAGACAGACAAAGTAAGAGGGAGAGAGAGAGAGAGAGAGAGAGAGAGAGAGAGAGAGAGAGAGAGAGAGAGGCAGACAGACAGACAAAGTAAGAGAGAGAGAGAGAGAGAGAGAGAGAGAGAGAGAGAGAGAGAGAGATTCAGACCTGGCAGAGACAGACGGACAGACAGACAGAGGAACGGTGGGGAGAAAATGTGGGAGGGAAACGGAAAGATCGGGAGAGGAAGAAAGAGATCAATGAAAAATGACTGCTCTACGTAGTCGTTCAAAATCAAGAAAAACGAGGGCAAAGCTCTTTCAAATGAAATGACCAAACAACACACACGCGCGCGCGCGCGCGCGCGCATTCGCTCGCACCCATACACGCACACACGCACGCACACCACACACACACACACACACACACACACACACACACACGCACGCACGCACGCACGCACGCACGCACACACACACACACACACACACACACACACACACACACACACACGCACACACACACCGTGGAACGATCTTTACTTCGACTGATTTTGACGTGAGTGATTCAATGTTTTATCTTCACAATATAACGGATCAATTCATTGACGTGAGTGATTCAATGTTTTATCTTCACAATATAACGGATCAATTCATTGACGTGAGTGATTCAATGTTTTATCTTCACAATATAACGGATCAATTCATAGTTTGGTTACATCTTCAGTTTAGATTACATTTTCATTTCTCAATATGCGTCTATGAAAATAGATGTCCAGATTTTGAGGACAAAGTTTTCGTTGTAGGCTTACGGACAGTGTTTCATTAATCAAAATTTTCTTTGGCACCATATGTAGAGTTTATTTTTCAATTGTGGAACTGAATGTATATGACAAATGTCTTGTAAGAAATTCTCAATTTTTTTTTTCATGGCTTGCGATTTTTTTTAAATCCGTTTCGTAGTGAACCCAATAAGCTTTGTTTTTCAGCCGAAGAAACCGTTTCCGCCTTTGAATATTATAATCCTTCATCTTGTCATTGTGTCATTTTTGGCTGCCTGCCTGTCGTCTGTCCTGTGGACGACCTTCACCCTGATGTTCTCATTTTACACTTATATACATTCAAAGATTTGTGAATATGCCAGTTATGGCTCAATTTCGTCATCTCCAATATCATGTATTTGGTAATAACTGTTGTGATTGTGGGGTTAACTACCTCAGAACTCTATTCCACTTAATCAACTCTTTCCAATATCATGTTACCGGGACGATCTCCGAAGACCAGCTACCAGTCTACGAACTTGAGGTTCCAGAACTGGGAAGCCTAACTTTAAAAAAATAAATAAATAAATAAATAAAAACGAATTATCATATCAAAGGATGTTGGCAGCGGTGAACTGAGTAAGCAAACAACATAGCAAAAATACCACAAATGGACTGAAATTATGACAGTCTGGTTGAAGCGCTACATATCTTCAAGCAAACCATCAATTGTTTTTTGGAAGACGAAGACGTCGAAAACGACCCAAAAAAGCAAGCACTCAAAATACTACGATGACTTGATGCCAGAGAAATTAAACGCCAGCAGACCTCTGACCTTACAGAAAATGATGAGAGACACCTGAGAAAAATATGGGATTTTTTTTTTAATCCCAACTTAAGGTCAAAGTCAACTTCAGAGTGCACAAACAACAGCTGATGAACATGGGGCACAGAAAGACGAACCTCTCGATGATTTTTGCCAGAGAGCAAGAACAGCAGCCAACAAATGTCAATCCCATGAGCAAGAACAGCAGCCAATAAATGTCAATCCCATGAGCAAGAACAGCAGCCAATAAATGTCAATCCGATGAGCAAGAACAGCAGCTAACAAATGTCAATCCGATGAGCAAGAACAGCAGCTAACAAATGTCACAGCAGCCAACAAATGTCAATCTGATGAGCAAGAACAGCAGCCAACAAATGTCAATCTGATGAGCAAGAACAGCAGCCAACAAATGTCAATCTGATGAGCAAGAACAGCAGCCAACAAATATCAATCCGATGAGCAAGAACAGCAGCCAACAAATGTCAATCCGATGAGCAAGGAGTAGAAGAGAACATCGTTGAACTGATCAGGACTTCCGGTCGTTAAAAAAAAAAGTGTCCAAAGAGAACTACACGGCAGGGAAAAACGTCACTCCCTCAGAGACACAGCAGAAAACCTGACACCATCTTCAGTAATCATGGACCACAATTTGCAGGAAAAGCCTACCAAGATTTCATTAAAACATGAGGAACACAGCACACTATTTCATCTCCGGGCTAACCACAATCAAACGGCTTCATTGAAAGGCAAATTCAGACGAAAAACATCATCATGCAATGCAAGAGACCTGGCCAGGACATCCATCTTGCACTGCTCGACTTAACTGCAGCTCCAGTGAGTCATCGAATCCTATCACCCGTTGAAAAGTGGATGAACAGCAAAATCAGTACTCTACGTCCCTTAAGAAAAGAACCAGCGCTGCTAGAACAAAGAGACTTACTAGCCACGCAAAGCGAACCAAAAAAAAAAAATATATGACCCAGAACTTCAACTAATAAGCTGGCGACAAATTACCATCCCTACACCAAGGACAGGCGGTGTGGATTACAGACCAATACACCAAAAGATGGAAACCAGCCACCATTGTTCAAACCTATGAGAAACCCAACTCTTTCAAAGGGATGACTAGCACAGGACAACTCCTAAGGAGAAACAGACTTCTTCTTCTTCTCGAGCACTTAGGTGGTGATGCCAGTTGCCTGCACGAAGTTGGCTGTCCTCCGAAGGTCCGCCAGGTCCCCGTAGAGCTTGGCCCTCAGAGCCACTGGCTCCGGCCATGTGTCCTGCCTGGCAGTAGCATGGAGGTGACAGTCCTGTAGTATGTGCTCGGTGTCACTTTTGGCCTCTCTGCACGGGCACATCGCAGACTCGCCAATCTTGTATTTTTGTACATGTGTGCATTCAGTCTGTTATATCCAGTCCTTAGTCTGAACAGTAGCACTCGATCTCTGCTTAGGTGGAAGTAGCAGTCAGCCTGGTTGGAGTTGAGGTGTTGCTGTTTCCATGTCCTCCTGTAGAGTGTTTCAATGAATGTGGAAAAACAGAAGAGACACCCAAGCGAGATGAAACACAGAGAAGTCATCACCAACTCCACTGCCTCAAGAAGACAACAGATGAACACAGACAAGGACCCCAACGACACAATAGGTGACAACAGATGTACACAGGCAAGGACCCCAACAACACTATAGACGACAACAGATGTACACAGACAAGGACCCCAACAACACTATAGACGACGACAGATGAACACAGTCAACAACTGCAACAACAAGGATCGTAACAAACAAATGAAGCACGACAGATCTCAACCAAGAACTTATAGATCTAGTTGCAAAGCGAGAGGACTGCAGGCGGAAATCTAAACAAATCTTAAATAAATGTTAGCGAACCGCCCAGAGAACGTGGACAAACGAGTCACAAGACGAAACACAACTAGTTTCGACCTCTTAGGTCTTCATCAGGTGAGACATTAACGAATAAAACAATGAAAATTCACTTAGCTTTGATCGCTTCAGATCACTTGGTAGGGTTCAGCGCAAGGAAGAAGGCGTTGAAATCAACGCCTTCTTCCTTGCGCTGAACCCTACCAAGTGATCTGAAGCGATCAAAGCTAAGTGAATTTTCATTGTTTTATTCGTTAATGTCTCACCTGATGAAGACCTAAGAGGTCGAAACTAGTTGTGTTTCGTCTTGTGACTCGTTTGTCCACGTTCTCTGGGCGGTTCGCTAACATTTATTCAAGAACTTATGAAAATTCACCTGCAGAGGATGGCGGCCAACAGCAGACACAGGACACAGCTAATGCTCAAACATAACTGTTGAGTCATTGTAGATTCATACCAATGAATTAATTGACCCTGTATTTTGCAGCTCAGTGACATCTTTACTTCGATCGCCGTTTCTAACCTCAACTCTAACCGGGTTCTCTAATTACGCGCTTAATAATCATAATGTCTTATGATTAGATCTGTATCCAAATAAACAAATGGCCATTACAATCTCCGGTTCCAGAGCAGCCAGTTCCATACAATGAACAATTGTACAAAACACGCTCTTAGAGAACTATCAGAAAACCAGCACGATGCCAAGAACGATTACATAATTGATGTGTCAACTTTTTATGTTGATGTTTAAGCGTTGATGTTAAAGTTTAATGTTCAAATTATTTGTTAGTACTTTTTAAGAGACTTTCGCAATACAAGGGACAGTATTCGGTTAGTCAAACGAAAGGGAAATGTGATTATGGGGTTAACTCCCTTAGACCATTATTCTACTTTAGAGATGGTTTGCAGTATCATGTTACTAGGACGACCTCCGAAAACCAACCGCCAGTTTACAAACTTAGGGCCACCAGAGCTGGTAAGCCTTGCTAAAAACGGATCATCATATCATGAGAATAAACTGGAAAATAAAATCGCAAGGTGAACGCCTTTTCTTTCTCACGTGTTCAACATGTATAATGTGTCAAATAAGTTGTTTTCTCGTTGATTTGATCCCCCTCCTGCCGCTCCCCCCCCCCCCCCCCCCCCAGCATCCTCCACCTTCCTCCGCTTAAGAATATGGCGTTCATTACAAGTGAGTGACGAAAATACCTCTGAAAGCGTCAAGCCTTAATGACGTCATGCCAAGACTTACGGTTTCGAACTAGGCCTAAAATCTTCCATCCATCCTGGACTGATGAGAGACAGCTTCTGTGAATCGGAGAGTGGCTCACGTAGCTGTGCTGTGTAAGTATTCAGCGTGCTGTGTAAGTATTCAGCGCTGACAGCTGTTGCACTTCTTTTTGTTACTATTATTATTATCATTATCATTAATATTATTATTATTATCAGAGGTTTCTCCAGTCTTCATTATATTCAAATATTACCGAAGCATTAGATCCAGACTCACGCATTTCTGATGAGGGCCGCATCTACACATCATCACGATCATATAAAACAGGACTATATCTGCACATCTCCACATGGCTTGGGAAAACAAATTTTAGAACATATCCAATAGGAATTTCAACATTACAGAGTACGCACATTAATTTGTTTCGCCTCAGAAAGGCCAAGTTGCCATGTGGCGGATAGATTAGTTATCAGGAAATTTAATGATGTTGTAGTTTACTGTTGTACCTCTTCGATCAGATCCAGCATGAACACTCTCTCTCTCTCTCTCTCTCTCTCTCTCTCTCAGAAATCAATGTTGATGATGATTGGTCGATGATTATCTTCAAATGAATATCAATAATGAAAAAAAACGGAAGGCTCTCTCTCTCTCTCTCTCTGTCTCTCCACGAATTTCTGAAAGAGATTAACATTTTTCATCTGGTTGCAAAGCGAGAGGACTGCAGGCGGAAATCTAAACAAATCTTAAATAAATGTTAGCGAACCGCCCAGAGAACGTGGACAAACGAGTCACAAGACGAAACACAACTAGTTTCGACCTCTTAGGTCTTCATCAGGTGAGACATTAATTCGTTAATGTCTCACCTGATGAAGACCTAAGAGGTCGAAACTAGTTGTGTTTCGTCTTGTGACTCGTTTGTCCACGTTCTCTGGGCGGTTCGCTAACATTTATTTAAGATTTTTCATCTGATCTAAGATTTTACGGAGGAAAGATTTTTAACATTTCTGGCGTGTTTTTAGGTATGTTTTAAAGGGTTGTGTGGATAAGGTTTTTTTCTTCTTCGTTTTTTTTTTTTTTTTTTTTTTTTTTTTTCTTTTTCTTTTTTTTTTTTATAATGACTCGTGAGTTGACTTTAACGCGGTGACAGCCCTGATATGGCCCTATGCGGTCGGCTGGGCTATCAGCAACATCACGTCACCTTACGTACTCTATCTCTACACAACTTCATCAGCTCCCCCACCTAAATATGCAACGGCCTTTAGATCTTTTAAATTATAGTGTGTATAGTTGATGACCACCATGCAAACTTGTTCGGAGAAAAAACTTTCGTATGGCCGTTCCTTTCCTGTGACAGGATTCAGCTTAGGTCGCAATCCTTACTGAAATCAAATAAGACAGGTTGGTCGACATCCTTACTGAAATAAACTAAGACAGGCTGGTCGACATCCTTACTGAAATGAACTAAGGCAGGCTGGTCGACAACCTTATTGAAATGAACTAAGACAGGCTGGTCGACAACCTTATTGAAATGAACTAAGACAGGTTGGTCGACAACCTTATTGAAATGAACTAAGACAGGCTGGTCGACAACCTTATTGAAATGAACTAAGACAGGTTTTTCGAACTATTTCAGAATCCTCTATATTCATTTTATTGACTTGAATACATTTAACAGAAAGGAAGGTATTTGGAAGCTGGCGACATGTTGAGAACTCGCTGAACGATTCTTGTCGGCAGAAAGTTTAGTCGATGGTGTCCTGTCCACAGGAATCACTGAGCACCACCGAACTGACCGGTCAGCAGTGCAGTGTCTCCTCTGGTGGGTTGCTCCATAGCGATCGTATATTGATCATTCCGTCAGAATAGTCTGATTCAGATTTTTATCTGAAAGGATGCCACGGAGAAATTACTCGGACAGAATTGAAATGGATTTACTGCATCAACCTGTACCAAGAGCATAGACCTCCAAAACCCCACCCCCTCCCTCCACCTACCAGCATGCCATCAAAACTGGCCACCTCACACCACACAGCTTAAGACAGGATCAAGAAATGTGGTATGTGATTCAATGAGATGAAGTACTATAATTATCTTTTCAAAGAAAACCAGATCATAGAGAACATTAACCCTACGTAGTTCTCTTTATGCATGTCCTGCACAATCCGTAATTCGGCATTCTGCTGTCTACAGACTTCCATGGAATACTCCTAACCAGCGTTTGTAAGACGGCAGGATCAACTCCCCCCCCCCCCCCCCCCCCCCCTTTTTTTTTTTTTTTTTTCAATGAAATATCTGCAACTGTCAGCCAAAGAATGAATGCTAAGCGATAACTGGGCCAGTCAAATCAACCTTAGAGTATGAGGCAGTGGTGTGAGACTCTGTCCTGAAAGAACGTTAGGAGACTGGTGGTAGGCCTAATACATAGGGGCAGCCTACTTCGTGATGTGGAACTCCAGATCCCAGAAACATGTGGTTCCCTCCTTCTCGTTCAGAAACAATTCTGGGTTCCTGATTTGGTAGGGCGTGGTTAGGGATAAGGTATTTGCTAAAAATACTATTGGAAGGGAAAATTTCTTTTCAAAATTTTCTGACAACTGTTAAGTTCATTTCCTATCTTTTTGCACGTCACATCGTACACAAAATAATGTTTGCAGAGCAAGGATGGCGGTTTCTTGGACGCTGGAGGTGGCTGTCATTGCGACATGTTTGTCAGGTCAGTTGAAGTTGTCTGGTACACATATATTGCGGAGTATGAAGAATGTCTATTCAGTGGTGTCTGTGCCTGTGCTAAATAATTAAGCCAGGTATTAGAAATTCGCAGAACAACAATGTTTTAAAGCTTTCAGCTGTATACTTATATGACGAGAAGAAACATGTGACGTCAGTCACTGTGGCATGAAAGTGTTTGAAACAAAAACGACGAGAAAGACGGGTGTGCTGGCTAGGCGATCGGATCAAAATCTTCGGTATTAAGCAGAACATGTAGGGCAAGCTATTTTTCCATTAAACACAGCCTGCAGATGAACAGAGGAAAATCGGCTGTAAGATCGTCACCATCCTGGTCAGGTTTCGATCAGGAATGAACAAGTTGTCCTTTGTGTCACTTTTACAATGATTTTCAATTGCAAACGTACACTTGTGTGCCATGAGTCGGAACAATCGTTTGTGTTTGTAATTATTTTAACGTTATAATGCTCTTAGCATGATGGTTAGGCCTACCCATCTTCGAGCAGATCAGCTAAAGAGTCTAGGAGAAGTCCCAAAGATACTGCTCAAAATCATGAACGAAATTAACAGAAAACATTGTTTCAGACGATCGGAAGAAACGTTTGTTTTTATAATTATTTTAACGTAATAATAATAATAATAATGTGCGGACTTCTATAGCGCGGTTTCGAGGTCTACGACCACGCTCACCGCGCTTTACATGAAAACATAAAAAGGTACAACATACACGAAATATATAAGCTTATGTCACCATGAACAATAACGTAAAGCATTTAAAATGAACAAGCAAATTAGAACAATAAAATTCACACATATAAGATTTATAGCTCACTTGTAAAACGATATGTCAACAAGGACAACCCGTGCAACACACACACACACACACACACACACACACACACACACACACACACGCACACACGCACGCACGCACGCACGCACACACGCACGCGCGCACACACACACACACACACACACACACACACACACACACACACACAGAGCAATATGACAAGATATAAAATGATTGATTACCTAATGTTGTGTTTTAAAAACAAGGATATTAATAAAGATAGGTGTTTATTTGGAATCATAATGCAATTTAAATAAATATGTTTTAAATGCCTTTTTAAAAGATGATTTTGGCTGAACATAGCGGATAGATTTGGGCAGTGAATTCCATTGTCTTGGGGCAGCAAATGAAAAAGATCGTTCGCCAAAAGTCCCAGTGCGAGTCCTCGGCATGCACCAAGTCAGATGATCTGCAGACGACCGGAGTGGTCAGGATGGTGAGTAAATGGGCAGCAGATGGGAAAAATGAGCTGGAGAAGACTTTGAGAAGAAACCGTGGCAAAGGAGGGACAGCTGGAGAAGACTTTGAGAAGAAACCGTGGCAAAGGAGGGACAGCTGGAGAAGACTTTGAGAAGAAATCGTGGCAAAGGAGGGACAGCTGGAGAAGACTTTGAGAAGAAACCGTGGCAAAGGAGGGATAGCTTATACTGAATGCGTGCTTCAACTGGCAACCAGTGTAGGGTTTGTAACAATGGTGTAACATGATCTCTTTTTCTAGCCTTAAATACTAGTCTTGCAGCTGAATTTTGCACCTTTTGTAGCTTATCTATAGATCTTTTAGGGCATCCCGCTAAAAGGGCGTTGCAATAATCAAGTCTAGAGAGGACAAAGGCACAGACTAATGTTTTTGTTGCTGCTATTGTGAGGTAGTGACGAATAGAACTAATCTGGCGTAGAGCTGCATAAGCTGATTTGCAAATGTGCGATGTGTGCTTGTCAAGTGATAAGTCATCAGACATAATAAATCCTAGGTTGCGTGCAAAAGGGGAGAGCGCAATATCAAAGTTTCCAATATGAATATTGGATGGTTTAGGACAGTGTAAGAAGGATTTCTTCGAGTGAATGAGAAGTGCCTCAGTTTTATCATCATTTAACTTCAATTTATGTTCAGTCATCCAAGATTTTACCTGACTAATACAATTTTGCATATTCTGTATATTTTTTTTTATCTATTTCCACTGGCTGACAAGAGCTGTAAAGTTGGGTGTCATCTGCATATGGCAAGTTACAGATGGACTGTCGTTCGATAAGAGCATGGAGAGGTTTTGTATACATAATGAATAGGACAGGACCCAATACTGAGCCCTGGGGTACGCCAAAAGATAATGGTTCTGCCTTAGATAAGGAGTCATTTATGATGACAGACTGTGTGCGGTTTGTTAAGTAGCTCTGAAACCAAGACAAGGCTGTTCCAGAAATGCCATAATGACAATGGAGTGTGTGAACAAGGAGAGAGTGATCAATAGTGTCAAAAGCTGCACTTAAGTCAAGCAAAGTCAACAAAGATACATCGCCACAATCCAGGGCAGACAGAATATCATTGGTGATCTTGATCAGTGCCGTCCCAGTACTGTGCGAGGGTCGGTAAGCAGACTGGTTAGGGCTGAGCAAAGAGTGTGTGTTTAAATAGTCAAAGCGCTGATCAAGAACAACTTTCTCAATAACTTTTGACAAGAATGACAGGTTTGATACTGGACGATAGTTCTTTAAAATGTTTTGATCTAGGGATGACTTTTTCAATAGGGGTTTGACTACAGCGGCCTTAAGTAATAATAATAATAATAATAATGATGAATACTTATATAGCGCCTATTCTCGGCTAGAGACCAAGCTCTAAGCGCTTTACAATCAACACTCGCTTACACAACGGGCTGCCTACCTGGGTAGTGCCGACTGAAGAGCTGCCAGCTGGCGCTTCATTCAGTCGTTTCCCGTGTCATCCAGTCAATATCGTTCAATATCGTTCACTCAGTTTCTTTACTTCCTTCATTCTTTCCATAATGATGGGAAACAGCCTGACAATAGACTTTCATTAACAATGTGGGTAAGGGTTGGGAGTAATTCGTCAAGACATTCAACCAGCAAAGGAGTTGGGATAGGGTCAAGAGAGCAACTGGTAGGTTTTGCCTTTAAAATGATTTTTATGAGATAACACTGTGATACAGAATTAAACATGTCAAAGTTAGAAACCACCACAGAATCAGAATTACAGGAGCCTGTGGAGAAGGAGCCGCTTATATGATCAAGTTCGGAACGAATATCAGAGATCTTTGATGTAAAATAATCACTCAAAACTTTTGGAAGCTGACTGAGGGGTGCAGAAGTGGGAAGGGGCAAAGACTTAACGTTGCCCAGCAGTTTACCACACACTTTAAATAACTGTTTGACAGACTTACTCTCTATGACCTGATAATAATACTCGCAGCATGACGGTCAGGCCTACCCATCGTCAGGTAGATCGGCCAAAGAATCTAGGGGAAGAGGTCCCAAACATATCACTCAGAATGTATGAACCAGATTAACCTAAAACCGTGTCCCAGACGATCTTCATTCCAGTGGCCTCAGTAGATTGCAAGCCTCAAAAGAGACTTTTTTCTGAAGAATATCTAAACACGAACACCAGTCGTAGATGACATTCTACCACAGTAGTCAAAGCCGACTGCGTGGCGTTCTTCTTCTCCTTCACTCCGTGGAGAGTCAGTGTTCCAGGTTCCTCCAGCTGTGTCGTTCGTGCCTCCACTCTGTGGAGAGTCAGTGTTCCAGGTTCCTCCAGCTGTGTCGTTCGTGCCTTCACTCTGTGGAGAGTCAGTGTTCCAGGTTCCTCCAGCTGTGTCGTTCGTGCCTTCACTCCGTGGATAGTCAGTGTTCCAGGTTCCTCCAGCTGTGTCGTTCGTGCCTTCACTCTGTGGAGAGTCAGTGTTCCAGGTTCCTCCAGCTGTGTCGTTCGTGCCTTCACTCCGTGGATAGTCAGTGTTCCAGGTTCCTCCAGCTGTGTCGTTCGTGCCTTCACTCCGTGGATAGTCAGTGTTCCAGGTTCCTCCAGCTGTGTCGTTCGTGCCTTCACTCCGTGGAGAGTCAGTGTTCCAGGTTCCTCCAGCTGTGTCGTTCGTGCCTCCACTCTGTGGAGAGTCAGTGTTCCAGGTTCCTCCAGCTGTGTCGTTCGTGCCTTCACTCCGTGGATAGTCAGTGTTCCAGGTTCCTCCAGCTGTGTCGTTCGTGCCTTCACTCCGTGGATAGTCAGTGTTCCAGGTTCCTCCAGCTGTGTCGTTCGTGCCTTCACTCCGTGGAGAGTCAGTGTTCCAGAATCCTCCAGCTGTGTCGTTCGTGCCTCCACTCTGTGGAGAGTCAGTGTTCCAGGTTCCTCCAGCTGTGTCGTTCGTGCCTCCACTCTGTGGATAGTCAGTGTTCCAGGTTCCTCCAGCTGTGTCGTTCGTGCCTCCACTCTGTGGAGAGTCAGTGTTCCAGGTTCCTCCAGCTCTATCGTTCGTGTGTTAAGGTCCAGCTCCCTGAGCACCATCCCTTGTGATGTATCTGAAGTTGATGTGTATTGATATGTGATTCTCATTCTCTCTCTCTCTCTCTCTCTCTCTCTCTCTCTCTCTCTCTCTCTCACACACACACACACACACACACACACACACACACACACACACAAACCGAGCAACTAATGCAAATTCAAGATCCTTCTATGCACTCTCAAAATTTGAAGTCGGATTGTTCCACAGTTTGTGAATAGAGATGCACTTGCATCAAGGCAGCTTATTTTGGAGAGATACAGAAGACAAACATTTTTAGGGTGCCCTTTCTCATTTCAGCTAAGGGATTTGGAAAAGAGACAAATAATACGCGGACATTAAATCACCATCTTATTTTGCCCGAAACCCCCTTTTCACAAACAAATCTCGTCCATCTCATGCTACTTTTGGCAAAAAGTAGCACCTTTTTTACAATCAAACTTAACATGCAAAATTGACGTAATCGTTATTTAAAATGAGGGTTTTCATGCAAAAACAAAGATGGCGATTTTAAGGTCCGCGTATTATTTGTCTCTCTCCATAGCATAAAAATCTAATGGTTTACAGTACGCTCTTCTGATTCTTGCGCAAAAAACAATAGGAACGGCTTACTTAATTTTTTTAATTGGCGTTTATAATCTGATTTTTAAAAAATGAAGCCTGAAGTAGTTAGAGAGCTTAGTAATATATTTGAGGAGTTGGAGTGGAAGATGGATGGGGAAGCCAATAGAGAAGAGATAAAGAATATGTTTGAAGAATTAATTACTGATCTGTTTGAGCGCATGAATATGCGAGAAAGCGTGAAGCACTCCATCAGTAAAATACTAGATTCTTGGCCCCAACCGGTTATAAAGTTGTTTGCCATTTTAATTGATCAAATAGCTCCTGAAGATTTTAATCTGACTGCTTCTACTGACCCTGAAGGAGTAACTGTTACCTTTAAACCTGGACAGTTTTTAAGATTAGTAAAAGACTATGAGTAATAAATAACAGCTGAATTTACAATTATTTTTTTTTATTGCTTTTAAAAAGGGCTTTAAAAATGGATTGCGACGAGCTATTAAAGTGTAAGGAGGCAGCAGACCTCTGTCATAAAGAAAGATTATACTCGCTGGCTGCGTGTGGGAAAACCAGGCAGTATTTAGGCGTTGAACTAAGTATCGAACAGATTCAGCAATTGTCTAAATCAGACGTTGAGAAGTATTACGCCAGGTACGAGGCACAGCTAGGATCAAAAATGGTTAGATCGGTGGGACAGACAATGATTAGTTTATATGCTAAGTTAGTAGGTAGTAGGCAAGATAGCGCCGATTGATTCAGAAGAAGATTTAAAATATGACTTAACACAAGATCCGGTTTTAACCAAGTCTCTAGAATCTCTTGCATGTGACATGTATTATAGATTTGGGACGTTGCTATGCCCGTTCATCATGGGATTAATTACTTTCAATCATATTAATTTTAATCATATTAATTTTAATCAGACTAAAAAAAAGGAGCGAGCAGGAGAAGAAGACTCCACAGGAGCAGAATGTCCCACAAGTGAATTCTCCACAAGTGAATTTACAAGCGAGTGCCCCACAAGTGAATCCACAACTGAGTGTCCCGCAAGTGAGTGTCCCGCAAGTGAGTAGTGTTACTAAAGCTAAAAATTCTGGCCGTGTTGAGGCCGGTCGTAAACTAGCTGAATGGAACAGACTGCAAAAAGCAAACCAAGCAGCAAAACAAAAATTATTAGATAGTAATACAACATCAGCACCAGCGCCGCCGCCGCCGCCAACAACAACACAATCAAACTATAAGATGTATTATTATGTGCTGGGGAGTATTGTTGTTGGTGGAGGGCTTTTAGCATACAAGCGCCTAAAGCCATACTTAGCAACAAAGTTACAAACCCCCACAAAAACAGTAAAAGAACCAGCTTCTGCAAAAAAAGTACAACCTCCTGCTGTAGACCCATTTTTTAATAAATTAGTTTTTTTTAATGTGTTGTTAAGTACTGGTTAAGTACAAGCTAAGTACTGGTTAAGTCAGTTATAACAAGTTAAGTGCAAGTAAAGCGCAAGTAAAGTGCAAGTCATGTTAAGTACTAGTTAAGTACTAGTTAAGATCTTATGTTAAGTACTAGTTAAGATCTTATGTTAAGTACTAGTTAAGTACTAGTTAAGATCTTATGTTAAGTACTAGTTAAGATCTTATGTTAAGTACTACTTAAGATCTTAATTTAAGTCAGCCAAGTTGGCTCTCCGGGGGGCCTATAGCGCATGAAAGCTCGGGATTGACGTAAGTTCGCTTGCTATTGTTATAGTCTAGTGACTTCTTATTAACAGCAGTTGTGTTTACTTGATGAAGAGTAGAGCGCAGATTAACGTTTGTGTGATAAAATACTTTGTGTTCAAAGAGAGCCTGCTTGTAGTTGTCGTGACTTTTTTTTTTTTTTGACAACTTCTTTACCTATGCCCTTAGCTTTCTTTGTTACAGAAGTCTGGGTGGCAACGCTATACATCTTCGACCGTAAGCCAACATATTCTAGTATAACCGTCCCATTAAATTCATCCTTCATCTTTCCAATCACTTTCTTGTTCACAGTTGAATGTAAAGGCGAATCTTTTGGATAGTCGCATGTGTCGTACCACCCATCAGCTCCTTTGGCCACTTCTATTTCCATGTCTTTGTAAAAGTCTTCTGTTGGGATGTCTAGAATAAAACTATCAGTGTCTGTGTAAAGGACATTTGATTCTGGGTACAGCGGTTTAAAGTAGTCGTACAGAAATTCAAGCATTAATAACTTTGACAACTCTAGCACGGCAAATCCGATAAACACCGGCTTGTCTAACTTCACATTCTGTTTCTTCATCATAATGCCAACCAGGCTATCACTAAATCTTCTAAAGTCTTGGTAGTTAGGTTTAGAGACCAGCTTAATTGCTTGTTTTTCTTTTGTAACTAATCTTACATCTTTACGATTGTGTGGATTTTCCATCGTCTTACCAAAACAGCTGTTGTTCATTAGTTTAAAGAAGTCTTTTTCTGAAGCGTCCGTGGCCTTGGTTCTAAGATCGGCGTTCTTCATGATGTATGGTCTCATGAAAGGCTCTTGTTCAAATTCTATTATTCTGTGAACGGCTCTTAGTTTCAGTCCGTGCCTTAAGTAAAATTGTAACAACCTGTAATGACAGACATATTTAGTTTTGTTAAAGAGGTTAGGCACGAGGCTGGGCGGCTCTGCGGGACTCATCTTTAATTTTTCTGCAGCTAAGGGGAAATCGTTATGGGGGTCGTGTAACTCTGCAGGATAATCTAAGTCTACTTCTAAGATTAATCCTATTGGACTACCGGGTGTAAGATCTGATAATCGCCCTACCACCCGATCAACCTCATGGGGTCCGTTTATCATTTTGAAGTTTCTTAATGGCAGTGTCTGGCTCATGGCCCACCCATACAGATTGTTGGCGTCTAAGTACATCAGATAGTGGGATGGTTTAGTTGGATCATAATCGTCTAAATACTTGTTGTTGGCTCTGCGGTAAGGATGACAGGCCATGCTAATGCCTCCTCTCAGCCCACCCTCAATCATCTGAAGTGTATCCAGATCCGATATTAAGTCAATCTCAATGTTTGTAGACTTCAGGAATGCATCCCAAGACAACCCCCGGGGCAGAGATGTACTGTGACGAATCCAGGCCGTAGTGTTTCATGCAAGTAGCTCTGTAATTCTGAAAGACGTCTGCCAATAAACACACGTCGGCCAATAAATATTGATCGTGATAGTCGCCCATCGTTCGACAGTGTAATTCTGTCCAGGCTTTCTGTGCGTATTCATAGTCGGCGTCAGATATGCCTCCACCTCTAAGACGGCTATAAAAGTCTTCCTTTGCTGGCAACGCTGGCTCGTCAAACCTGTCCCACGAGTCCATGTATTCATAAGGATAGACGCCTTTACGGACTAAAGATGGGTCGAAATATTTTTTAGTGATTGGACAGTCTTGTAGAGATCCTGCTAACTTACGTAAACTCCCCACCAGATGCTGGGCAGAGTCATAGAAGGATAAACAGTCTACAGTAAAGGTCATGTACTTTTCTGATGATTGTGCAATACAGCTAATCCTCTTACATTCAGAAGTTATTGCTTGCATGATAAAGTGAGAATCGTAGCCCCGCAAGTTATGAAAGAAGATTGGCAGTTTCCATTTTTTGGGGTCAACCTTGAGTTGAAGATTGCAACGGGTGTGCGCGGCCCCTCTGAATTTGCCAGTAATGTGATCGTGGTCTCTTACAGCGTCACCTAATAACTTGCATTTGCATATCCAGCAGTGCGTGGCTGATTTATAACGTTCTTCATCTTCGGGGGTCATCTTAATGTCTGAAAGGTTCAGCTGATTGGAGAATTGATTGCGAAGGTGTTTCATCTGCTCCAAAAATCGACCAGCTGCGTTGGGGCCTCTGTAAATCTCCGGTTGTGTGTGTCCGCCATCTGACCTAACAGCAACAAATGCATAAGAACAGATCTGATGGCGGGATAATATGGTTGTTTTTTGCTCTTGTTGAGGGTTGTAGTACTGTGGCAAAATCGCTTCAAAGTCGGCATAGACTACGTATGGGCTCATCTGCATTTTGTGTACATTCTTAAACCCAACCTTAGACCCTGGTTTGGGCGTAAGAAGTTCGATTTTACAGTCTACAAAACTTTTACAATGCTTCTTATGTTTGTCAGCTGCCTCTATAGACGGGATTCTGACTAAACACCTTCTACAAAGCTCTTGTTTAGATTTATGCTTTGATGTATATTCTAACAGTCTGCTAATTGATCTGATTAATACATAGTGACTCTTGGAACCGTCTGCAAACAGAATCAAGTCTACATGATTGTCAAGCGGGTCGCCTAAAGTAGGGGCTTCGGGAGAAATCCTCAGAGGGGCCAGATTGTCTACTGAATTCCATGTGTATACGCTTACGGTTATTGGTTTGTTTTGCTCTTCAAACTGATCGATACTTTCTACACTCACTGGAAAGGTTATGTTATTAAAGTTCAGCCCACGAAGATAAGGCTTATAATTGGAAACTCTCTCTGCATTAATTTTAACAGGATGTAAGTGCGCCAAAACACACCACATGAAACACATATTGTCAGAATTTTTTATGTTTAGGACTGCTCGTTTAAAAACTAACTCTCTTGGGAGAGGAAGGTAAGAATTGCCGATTATAGGAGAGTATTTGGTTTGTCTTAATTTGATTTCGAGGACTGTTCCTTCAGACCAGCCAGAGCCGCGCAATTTCGCTTCTTCACTTGCATGGTTAAACTGTGTAAGCATGTAATCAGCCCAGCCGGGTGTAAAGTCGTAATAGCTGATTACTTCTTTCTGCCTAGTTGAAACCCAGACTAGTATACTACTATCATCGGGGGTTATATATTCAATCTGAATGGCCAACAACACTTTTGCTGGCGGGGCAATTTGAAGAGATCCTGGGATTTTAGAAATAGCATGTGCTACACTTTCCTGAACGTTTGTGGGGTTAATAATGTCCATGTCTAATTCAATGAACATATTGCTTAATGATTTGTTACTACCTTCCAACAGTGCATTGTTGAGTAGTTTTCCAACCTCAGATTTACTTGTTGAGTTCATTTTTATCTCACAATATTTACGTAAATTAAAAAAATAAAAGTAAGTAAATGCTCTTTTATTCTTCACCCAAGCGTTGCAATACTTCAAGACACCCTAATCTTACAAGAACGCCTGCTAATACTTTAGCTTTTTCTGAATCACTACAGTCAATGTTTAACTCTTTGATTGCTTTGCCAAATAGTTCACTATGATTTTTGATTAAATTGTTTACATCATTCTCAAACCCAGATTTACTAAAATCAATGTTTAACACTTTCATCGTTTCGTCAAATAGTTCATTACAATTTTCTATTAAAATCATTAGATCAGATTCGCTGTGTTTGGCCGCCATTTTTAAAATTAAATAATAAAAAAATAAAACCATGAGTTTAACGCTGGTTAATTATGCAGTGCCCATTGTTGGTGTTATAGTTTATTCAACCCTAGCAAAATGTTTGTTAAGAATAAAACCACCCAACATGGGAAAGATAGAAGATTCGCCGAAACTAGTTGTAACCTTATTTTTAGCTCTAGCAACAAAAGATTATCTGATTAAAAAGCACATAGACAGTCTTTCATATTATGATTATTTTAATTATTTTTTTAGTTAATAAAAAACATGAGCGAAAAAAAGATTATTAATACGATTTACCACTCTGCTGTAATCAGCGGCCTTAGTATAGGATATAGCACGTTAGCAAAAAACATGTTTAAAATGAGGCCGGCCGATCTAGGAAGGTTAGACATTGAGGATGTTGTTAAGGTTATAGCTATAATAACTGCAGGGATTGCCTCAAAAGACTTTCTTGTTGCACAGGGGATTATCCCAGAAAACATCAATGCATAGAAAGATTAATGCATTTAGGCAGATTGATTTATAAAAAAAAGATTCATTCTAAAAAAGATTCATTCATTTATAAAAAGATGTCCGGATTAGTTCTGATGGTGGGAGGAGCTATTGTTAATGCATTGGCTTTCTCTGGCAGCAATTATATGTTTAGTAAACTGCGGTCTGATGAAGAGAGAGAACGCCATAACAAGGCAATGGAAGATTTAGCTAAGGCAAGAGACGCTTACGAGAAAAGGAGGATTGCTCACTTAGACTTTATTAATAAAAAGTTAAGAGAGCAGGGACATGCAGAGCACACATTTACAGACGTTGATGAAGCAATGAATGAATATTACTTAGTGACAGGAAAGAAGTTTCTAACATCGTCACCGCCAGAGCTGTCTGACTTTTATGAACCATCTGAGGATCAGAAAATGGTAGAAATAGGCTTTATTATAGGCGCTATGGGAGCAATCTTTCTTCTTGCATATTCAATCTAAAAACATTGTTAAAAATGTAATAAAAAACAGTCCCTTCTTATGGACGATACAAAGTACAAAATATATTATTCTCCTAGAGGGTATTGGAAAGGAAAGGCCGCCATTGATAAACTGAGTAAAGCTGCTAGGGTGTCTGAATCAGAAGCGAAAGACTGGCTTTCAAAACAAGCGATCTGGCAAATATATCTGCCTGCCCTAAAAAGAATAATAAGGCCTCGATTTGTTAACTCAGTTCCTAATGACACCCACCAGATGGACTTGTTGTATCTTCCACATGACAAAGTTAGAAGAAAAAAGTTTAAGTATGCTCTGACTGTTGTTGACATGGCTTCGAGGTATAAAGATGCTGAGCCTTTAACGGATAAAAGCTCAACTGCTGTGGCTGTGGCTTTACAACAAATATACATGCGAGGTCCATTAAAGTATCCTAGATTGATCCAGGTTGATGATGGGAAAGAGTTTAAAGGAGCTGTAAACCAACTGCTTTTAAGACATCGGGTTAGAGTTAAGAGAGGGATTCCAGGCAACCATCGCTCCCAGGCTTTAGTAGAAAACTTTAATAAGAATCCAGCTGAGCGTCTGTTTACCTATCAATATCATAGAGACCTTATGGACAGAACACGCAACACAGAATGGGTTAGGAGATTGCCAGCAGTCTTACGCGCCATGAACAATGAAGAATTTAAAGCAACGGGCCTTAAGCCAGTGAACGCAATCAAATTTAAAAAAATAAGTATTACTGAAGACATCCGAGGTAATCAGAAACTCTTGCCTTTTGGACTAAAAGTAAGATACTTGTATGCACCTGGAGAGGCAGAAGGTGATGTTAGAATTAGAGCCACAGACCCTATATGGAGCGTAGACGTATATGAAGTTGAAAGAATTATGAAAACAGCCCCTCCCGTATATTATTTAAGAGAGACTCTTTCTTCTAGCGGTGCTACTACGTCTAAAAAGCCTGCCCCTAAAAGATCGTTTGTTCGCGAAGAGTTGCAAGTTGTTCCACCAAACACAGTGCCTGTTAGTTAAAAAAAAAAATAGTATTTATTTTTTTGTTAAACTTATGATTTATTTATTTATTTATTTTTGTTAAACTTATGATTTATTTATTTTAGTTCGCATCTTATTTTTTTAGTCTATTTTGGGTTTAACTGATTGTTTGCTTGCTTTTCAATGTTCTGTTTGATTGTCTCAGTGTCTACCTGTTGCGAAGTAAAAGTCTTTCTCCACTCCTTTTGAAGTTCAGTTTTTTGTCGTCTGTAATCCTCACCATCAGCCATAAGATGCTTAAATTCTTAAGCTGTAATGTTTTCATCCTGCAATGCTTTGCTTATTCTCAGTCTTAATGAACAAAGTTTTGCTGATGCTAGGGCTACAATGGCAGTGTGCTTTGTAATTTAGGCGTTAATTTTTTTAAAACAGCACTCACAATCATAGACATAGCACCTAAACCCAAACCAATGCTCCCTAATGCTAAAGAGGCTGGCGCTCCAGCCCCAGTAGCTAAAAGAGCAACGCTAGACCCAGTACTTACGCTCGCTACAGCTGATGAGCCGGTGATTATATAAGAAAGAGTATTTAAAAGTTTAGCATATTTCTTTCTAGTAACCCTATACTTATTCAAGTCACTTTCTATTTCTTCTTGAAGTTCAGTTATTTGCTCTAACCTAAACTTTTGAGCCTGATCATCCATTTTTTAATTAAGATTAATTTTTTAATTAAGATTAATCTTGTACATATTTTCTTATTAACCCTTCTGGCAGCACTTCATCAACAGAGTAAAACGCAATAAAATCAACATACTTAATAAAAATAAAATCGAGTACTGTTAGTTTAGTATTGTCAACCATCACAGTAACTTTGTCAGAAGATACAAAAGTCTTTATTTCATCCCCGTTTTTAGTAATAGCAATAACAAGCCTAGGAGGCCCGTCCAAGTTTTCAGACTTTATTTGTACACCTCTGATTAACGTATGCTCTGGCAAACTAGGATCAGACTCCCTTGGAGTAATAAATAAGCGAAAAAGCATCGTCATTTTTCTAGGCAGTGATTCTAGTTTTGGGTTAAATTCTAAGCCGACGGTGTCGCCCCCCACTTCAGCTAAGGACTTCTTTCTCCGCAGCATATATACAGAGCCCTGCTTAGTTATTTCAATCTGCTTTTTCTGTTGTGTTCCTGGGACTAGGCTAATAAGAAGGTGTCCTTCATTCAAAGCTTTTCTAAAATTGTATTTCTTATCAAAGTATACATGGGAGCTTCGTAGTTCAAACTTTAAATCCCAGTTAATGTCAGGAAGCAACGCCCAAGCATTCTCTCGTTTATGAAGTTTGTATTCGTGTTTGCCAAAATCGTTTGCCCTTAGATTTCTTATCTCTTCCAGGGTAGGATATTGCTGCCGTTTTTTATCTTCAATTTCTATTCGTTTGTAAACCCCCTCGTCGGTGTACTCAAATCCATAAACATTTCCTGGCACTCCTATCAGATCAAAGTCAGTTGTATCTGCTAGATCTTTTATCTCTACTGCAACGCATTTAGGAGCTAACTCCGCTTTTGATTCTGGCCCTCGAGACATTCTTTTTAATATAAACAATTTTTATAAACAATCTGTAATAAACAATCTATAGTAAACAATCTGTAATAAATAATCTGTAATAAACAATTTATTATAAGCAAACGTATTGAACTGGCGGGTCAGTCCGTAAGCATAGTTTAGCGTGCTTAGATTTTTCTAGCTGCTCTTTTATTTTTTTTAGTTCATCCTTGTCCCTAATTATATAGTTTTCACTTAAACACTCTTCAAAACTATCCCTGTCCTTAGTATAGAATAAGATGACTGATTTTAACTGCGATCTAAAGTCTTTTAAGACAGCATTGTATTTTTGAGTTAAGAGCCAAACAGAAACTAATGCATGTCTTCCGCTAAAGGCTAGCTTAGACAGAGTCCTTCTTTTTTTAACAATGTCTTGTTCGGCTGAACAGTCATCAGTAATAAACAACGTTTCGGTTCCCTCAAATAGCCTATAGTAATGTTCTAAACAGTCGCTTAGCTTGTCAGTAGGATCAACTAAAAATATATTCTCGTCTGTCCAAACAAACTGCCTTTCTTTGTAAGACTTGTTGTGCTTAATGGTTGTGCAGAATATAACAATGTACTCGTAATGAAACCTGTAGACTGTTTGTAACAAATCAAGCACGAAGACAGTTTTCCCACACCCAGTAATCCCACAAATAAGCGATCAGTGCGGGTCTTTAGGCAAAAAGTTCAAACTATCCATCTGTTTTAATAGGCTATTTCTTTCAGTCTATTTTCTTCAATGTTCAGCTGGGCGTCATAAACCACAAAAACGTGCATTTGTATCTGACCATTCTCCTCCTCTTCTTATTAATCTGTATGAGTATGCCATCTGACCCTACCCTTCTTCCACTCCCGTGCAGTCTGTTGTCATACGTGGATCTAAAATCCAGCCATAGTCCATATTTGTCTGTTAGATAATCTTCGAGTCTTACATCGTGAAGGTGAAGTTTTTTACACACATGATCGGCTGTGGGGCTTGTCTGTCTGCCTCCAGCAAACAAGTTTCTTATTTCATCAAAGTGTTGGTCGGGTAAAAGTCCGGCTGAATACAGCTGAAAAGGCTTGCCATCTACTGTGCAAGACAACTGTTCAATTTTTGGGTTGTAAAACACCTCAGATTCTCTCTGAAAAGGGGTCGGGGGTTCAGTAAATAGCAAGAGAACCCCCTTTAGGGACCTTAAAGAATTGCTTATAGCTATTTCCCAGACGGTGTCTTGCTTGTTTTTAATCGCTAGACTGTGGTGTAAAACTCTTTCAAAGTAAACAACCGCCCTACTTTTATACTGGTTTAAGATTATTCTAGCCAGTTCGGGGTTAGTAACAACATCAAAATTAAGAGAGATGTTACTGACAGTGTATCTGGCTTGAGGGTCATCTGATAAAATAACAGACCCGCTGTCATTGAATGTCAGTTCGTAAGTAAGTTTGTCTCTTAGTGCGCCTTGGTAATATGGCTGGTGGGTTTTTAACAGTTCAAAATCTAGAGGGATGCAAAATCTGTTCTTAAATGCTCGCGCTATTGCCTGGTCTCCCTCGTCTTCCTTTGCATCTGCAGCATTAAGCCTGTGCTTAAGACCGTTTGGGCTCTGGATCCCCTGAAAGATTTTGTCTTTTCTTTCTGTTCTAGGCAGCCACAGATCAGAATAGAGATTAAAAATGTCTGCGCTACTCAGTGAGAAGACTTCTCTACCTTCCAGTTTGATTACCATATTTTTAATGATGGCCCTGCCCAGGTTAGCAACAACAGTAGCATTAGGATCCGCCGACTCAATATCTATTTTGAATGACAGCCTGGCAGTGCCTGGCATTATAACATCGTCAGGCCCGAGGTCACTAAATCTTACTGTTAACATTTCATTGGGCTCAATTGTTGATGGATTATTTACAACGCGCACAGTCTGCCTTATGCCTTTTATGCCATGGGGCTCCTTCGCTTTTCTGAATGGATCGAGGTCGCAGCCGTATGGGTTCATTTTTTATAAAACAAAAAATAATAAATATATAAATATGGCTGATGAAGATTTTGACGCGATTAGTCCTATTGAAGAAGAAGATGAAGAAAGAGAAACGAGTCCTTCATTGCAAGAAGAACTTGAAGGAGCAGGATTAAGCCAAATACGATTGTTAGATAGAATTGAATCGTTATATGGCAGTATAGGGCGAGAGCCGCCAGAAGCGCTTAATGTTTCTAATTTTTTAACAGATGAAAATAATCATTTGTTTGTAAGAACTAGTAAAGGAAAGCTTGTACGGCTTACTACAAAACCAGACCCAACCCAGTTTTTAAGCAGGAGCACAATTCTTAGAGAGCTCCCTATTTCTGACCAAAGGCAGTTAAACTTTATTGGCAATCTAAGGTCTGAGGCTGTTAGTGCTTTACAGAACTTGGGGCAAAGGCTGCCAACACGATCTGAAATGCAAAACATACCTCTTCAAGAATTAAATCGAACAGCAGATGAACTAATAGCAGAAATTGAGACGAGTTTTAATGAGGAGACACAATTAAAAACAATTGATGATTCTCCATTGCCTATGCGTGAAATCATGGGTCTTAATACTGCTCTAAAGACTGTAAGGGGTGAACTAACAAACAATTTGGCAAAACTTGGTGAGCTAGATAGAGAGATAGAAGAAGAAAGAAATAAACTGGCCGATGCAGATGATAACAATTTAGGGCGAGAGGAAAAGGCTAGAATACAGCAGAAAATACAAGATTTAATGCTAGAAAGAGCGGCCAGGTTAGAAGCGCTGTCTACTAACAGAGAAAAAATAGTAACCCAAACAAACAGAATCAGAGAAACTATAAACAGAATACTTCATGAAAATACTACGTTAGCAGAAAGAATAAGAATTCTGTTCAGAGAGCAGGGGATTACAATAGTTAGTATATTAACAGCCGTTGGGTTTGCTATCTCTACACTGGTTTATGCATTAACTGGCGGTGCGCCAACAGGGCCAGTAGCTCCTCCAACGCCTCAGCCCGGTAAAAGTTGGATTAGAAAACAACTGCACCATCTGGCAAACCTATTAAAGAAGTTAGCTGCCAAAGCGCTTGGCGCACTGCCTGGCATAATAGGCGGTGTTGTTAGTTGGGTTTTGTCTACAATAGGCAAAGTGGTTGGTTATATGGCTGACCATCTGCGGACTTTGGGGGTGCTGGCTGCCGGCTTAATTTTTAGTGAAATAAAGTATGGCTAATCCAGTAAAAGTTAAAAACACAACAAGGGCTGTCTTTTCACTAGTGTGTCTGTCGGGGTGAGGTACATCAACAGGCGGGGGGTCGCTTTCTGGCTGTGGGCTGCTTATAACTGGTGGGGGGTCGCTTTCTGCAGGTTCTGGGCTAGATACTTTTTTTAAAATGGCTGGCGCGGGCCTTGTGTTTAAGCCTTGATTGTGCCCTAAGTTTTGGTCGTCTCCGGCTATGAGGATTTCATTATTATAATTCTGTATCATGCCAATCTGCAGTCTGAGGTCAGAAGGCAGCATGTATAATCCATGACCCACAACAAAGTCAACCTTTGACCTAGCATGTGAAAGAACGTTTTGGTACCTTTGTATGCTGGAAGGCAAATCAACAGCAGAGTTAATAGCATCTTCTAAATTAGCTAGAAATTGTTTTCTGGCGTCAAAGCCTGTAGATTGATCCACTATGCTAGACTTGGTCTGTGCTTGCGCTCCTAAAAGGCACCAAACGTACGTCCGTATGGAGTCATTAAGTCTTTGCACTCCTGACATTGTTAGGCCTTTACTTTCATCCAAGATAAATGTTGCCCAAGCATTAGGGTGTTTTTGTTCTATTGATCCCAATCTAACTTGAGAGTTTGGCTTAAAAGAGGTGTGGCCGGGCCAGTAGTCAAAATTATATTCTCTATGCGTGCCCCACAAATACAATGTGCCTAACCCGTGATTGCGGTCTAACTTTTGTCTAAAGTTATTTGAAGGTTTAATGTTAAATTCGTTGCAGATTCTTTCATATGCATTATTGTCCATTGGGCTGTTGAATGGATTAAACGCGTTGTCGTTGGGGAGGGGTACTTGTAGTTCAGTTAGTATGCGTCTATACTGATAATAAACATGAAAGTTATATACTGACCTTACTAAGAGATTGGGGTGGTATAAATGGTTTGCATATGAAACACCGCAGCCAGTAGTTGAGCAGTAAATGGCAAAATTTAACTGATTCTGGTAAAAAGCCATAGGGTTGGATGACCATGCTGATGGCACTCTATCACTCTTTATTGGAGGATTTAAATATCTAGTTAGTGGGTTTACAAGTCTGACTAGAAAGCCATATGATTCATCCACTGCGATGGTTAGGTTACTAAAGTCCAAAGATTTGGGCTCATAAACCCCTCCTACATCGTAAGCAGCACTTTCATTATATTTAAAAGGTTCCATTTTTAAATAGTTTTTAAAAAAAGGATTTAAAAGGATGTACATTTATATAACTAAACAAAACACAAGTGTGTTCTTAAAGTATCCAATTAACAATAGGCGCGGTAATAGTAGGGTTGCTCTTAGAAAAATTGGTTTTAAAGTTAAGTGGTTTAATATATCTGAAGAAGCTCAGAATAACTGGATTAATATTAGTAATGAAGGGGGCAATCAAATAACTCATGAAAAAATACCAGAAGGCTATTACAGCTTTTGTTCTTTAAAAGAAGTATTTAACGAATTAGGCATATTACTAAAAATTAACGAAGCAAACCTCAGAATTACTATGCATTTTCCACTAGAAGAAAAAAGAGAATACACTTTTCCTAAAGGTCTTGCTAGAATCTTGGGTTTCCACAGTACTAGCAGATCTTATAAATTTAGTACAAGAGAAAACATCTATCAATTTGAAGGTAATGAGCCATGTGATTTTCTCGTTAACCCGATGTTGTATGTCCATTTACGAGAGTTAAAAACAAGTACTAATTTATTTGATGGCAACCCATCTACAGTTCTAGGAGTACTACCATCAATTAAGGCGGGGTTTTGCGATTATCAGTTAAGCACATTTGGTGAAGACAGTCAATTTAAAGAATTAGTTGAAGGGCCTATAAATTCAGTGTGTGTAAAAATAACTAACCAAGATGGAAGGCTGGTTGTTTGTTCTGATTTGTTAGTGGTGCTGGAAGTAGAAGAGCGTACTGTAAACCATTAGATTTTTATGCTATGGAGAGAGACAAATAATACGCGGACCTTAAAATCGCCATCTTTGTTTTTGCATGAAAACCCTCATTTCAAATAACGATTACGTCAATTTTGCATGTTAAGTTTGATTGTAAAAAAGGTGCTACTTTTTGCCAAAAGTAGCATGAGATGGACGAGATTTGTTTGTGAAAAGGGGGTTTCGGGCAAAATAAGATGGTGATTTAATGTCCGCGTATTATTTGTCTCTGGAAAGCATGAAACTGCTGACAAAAGGCAGCAGCTCAAACTGAACTCGCATCTGCCATGAAATTGGCCGTGAAATAAAATGTACTATAGAACATAGAAGAATTTTTTTAAGTTGTATGGAAGGTGGGAAGAGATTCGGAAGAGCAGAATTTACAAGGTAGAGAATGATATACAGAAGGGACATAGAAAAGGAGCGGTCAGTAAATGTTGTAGGGGAAGTAGGTGAAACAGAAAGAGTAAGCCTTATAGAGAGGAGCGAAGAGTTGGTGTTGATGACTATAGGTGAACCAGATTAGAGAGCTATGCAAGGTCCATAGCGTTGACTGCACCAAGGTACCCATAAACAGTAAGCCAACAGGTTATGTGTGTATATGTACTATACCATTGTGGAAGTTTTGTGCAGCTGCACAGCAAGACTAATAAAAGTGACGTTTGCTTGTGTTTTTTTAAACTGAACTAAGCTTAATGGAAAAGTTGTATGCCCATGTATATGAAAATGACGCTTTGTGTTTGAATTTATGAGGGATATGATTTTTTTGTTATTATTGTTGAATTAAAGGAGGGATATAATTTACTTGTAATTATTGTTGTTTGCAGCAGTTTATCAGATTGAAAGGCTAAGCATTTCTGTTCTGTGATCACACATATGATATTGTGCATTCAGCCTTGTTAACAGAGGTGTGTGTGTGTGTGTGTGTGTGTGTGTGTGTGTGTGTGTGTGTGTGTGTGTGCGTGCGTGCGTGCGTGCGTGCGTGCGTGCGTGTGTGTGTGTGTGCGTGCGTGTCTGTGTGTGTGATAAATACACTTTGAGCTAACAAGCTGTTTTGAGTAGTGTCCGTTTTCATGTGCAAGAATTCAAAATATACATGGAATCTGAGCCTAGTTCTGTTCATCAGTTCCAGCCAACACACAAGACCAAACCACAACCTGCGATGCCTTCACTGAGTCAGCACTGATGAGCTACTGCTATTGCCATTTGGATACAAAGGTGCTGGACGCCTACTCTGTGACCACCGTCACTGTCACCATGACCAGCTTGACGTATGACGGACCAGTGTGTGTGTTTGAAAACTACCCCAACGGAGAGATTAAGAGCCATCTGCTCCATGCCACCTGTTCGCTGCGGGTCCGCTCTCCCCATGGGCAACTCTACACTCTTGTCATAGGCCTCCCCAGAAATTCGACCCTTCTGCAGGAGGCTAATGTGGCGTGTATACCCGGGTCTTCGCTAAATGGGCTTCACCGTAGCGCACTCGTTCCTTACAGTGAGTCTCTTGTCTGTCGACAAGTGGCAGCCCAGGTCTCCATCGTTCTATCGGAAGTTAAGTTGAAAATTAAATGAGGCAAAGAACAGTAAACAATAAACAAGTAGGGTAACTCTTGCTCCCATAAGAAAACCTAGCGCAGAGTAACTTTTATTCGAGACTGGCACAGCCTTTTAAACTTGAATAAAGTCAGACAAATACAAAGACGAACAATCTAATAGTGGGGGGAAAACAAGCGCAGGCCAGCAACCCCACCGTCATCACAGTAATGACTCGAAAGTTAGTTTCAATGCGAGGTCTGAGGGCGGAAACTGAAGCGCATCTTTAAAAGAAAAAGATGACGAAGGGGTTGTTGGCCTGCGCTTGTTTTTCCCCCACTATTAGATTGTTCGTCTTTATATTTTGTCTGACTTTATTCAAGTTTAAATGGTTGTGCCAGTCTTGAATAAAAGTTACTCTACGTTAGGTTTTCTTATGGGAGCAAGAGTTACCCTACTTGTTTATTGTTTAAAAGAAAAGTTATTCCTTCTGCAAGACGATCCGGACAAACAGATTACAGGGCAAAACACGAACCCGAAGAAGACCTAAGAGGTCGAAACGCATCGTGTTTTTTCCTATAATCTGTCGGCATTGTCTTGCGGATGCAATAACTTTGCTTTCTAAAATTTTCTATCGGAAGTTAACCGAATCGGAGGAATAACGTTACCAGACATATGAACAAGATGGAGACGAAAAACAAAGACAAAGACAAAGAGTAAACAATCTGGAGTATGACTCCGCTTCTTTCGTTAACAATCCGCTTCAAGATGAGCTAGATGAATGTTGTCTCTATGGGATAAACTTGACAGAGGAAATCATGTATTTTGTCCCCTTGTGCCAAAAATAGTAACGTCCACTGGTGGGGCACACGCCACAATTAGGATTTTCACCAAATCACTGTATGATCCATGTGGGCAGTTTGAGGCCAACCAAAAGTTTGAGCCACCATTTGATGTTTAACTGATGGGGATTTCCGCTGATGACATCACATACAATCGTCAAAAACGTGACCTTCACCTTGGCTGACGTCACAGTTCAGGCCTTCCCACTCATCCGTGATCCTATCTTTGCGCCAGGTGGAAGGCCCCACCCCCACCCCCCATCCAAACAGTCCCATTCTTTTGATTTTAATCTGCCTGCTTGGAACCACCTGGCTAGTACCTTGATGGCCGTATGAAAGAAAAAGAGGAGAATCAGCTTTCAGACACAATGAAAATTCTCAAAGCAATCGAATTGCGCCAGTCTATAAACCAGACAGGGATATAGAACAGAGGCGAACAGTAAACACAGTCTCAAGGCTGATTCCGCTTCCTCCGTTTAAAATGCACTTCAACACGAGCTAGGGAAGTGGTGTTTGTCAGGGATAAACTTGACGAAGGAAACCATGTCTGGTTGGTGTCGCCTGGCGCCAAAAATAGTAATGGTAGATGGAGACCTCGGCTTGCTCACGCCGGCGATCGTGGTCTGCGCTCTCTCTCTCTCTCTCTCTCTCTCTCTCTCTCTCTCTCTCTCTCTCTCTCTTAACTGATTGATTGTATTAGATGTATCGGAAAGAGACACAAGGGGAAGGCAGTCGGATGGAAAGAAGAAAAGGAAAAAAAGTGTGAAAGAAGGAAAGACACTGCGTGTGCCTCGTTTCTGTAGCACACACACACACACACACACACACACACACACACACACACACACACACACACATGCGCACGCACACATGCGCACGCGCACACACACACACACACACACACACACATCGTCTGTATTGTTAAAATTGTTAATCCTGCAGTCGCCGCTTTTCATGTACCATGTTTTTCCATTGCTTTCTGCAGAGTGGTAGAAATGTAACTGGTGTACATTGCTTTCTGCAGAGTGGTAGAAATGTAACTGGTGTACATTGCTTTGTGCAGAGTGGTAGAAATGTAACTGGTGTACATTGCTTTGTGCAGAGTGGTAGAAATGTAACTGGTGTGAAGTAGAGAAGGAAGGGAAGGAGAGAGAAAGACGCACACTCAGTTGTTAACATTATGTAAACTGCGGTCGCTTTTCGCCTACAGCGGGTTTCCATTGCTTTCTGTCAACTAATCGAAATTCAACCAGTGCTTGGTAAGAAGGCGGCATATGGTAGGACTCACATGGTAAGAAGGTGGCATATGGTAGGACTCACATGGTAAGAAGGCGGCATATGGTAGGACTCACATGGTAAGAAGGCGGAATATAGTAGGACTCACATGGTAAGAAGGCGGCATATAATAATAATAATAAATCGAGCTTATATAGCGCTCTTCGATGAGAGAAGACTCATCCTCAGAGCGCTTCACAATACAGGAAAAATAAAAGTTTCCATAAACATTGCACAATACTGAGAAAAAGGCATCAAAACAATAGGTCACAAAGCAAGCACTAAAACAGATGAACAAGCCACATCCCCCCCACTCTATCCTCCCCCACCTATATAGGACTCACATGTAACAACAATCATCAAATGTCGGGGAAAACGTCTTTGGGCCAACCTGTCATGGGCAAAAATCCGCTAGTCTCATCTGATCAAGGTTGCTCATTGAGTCTCCCAAAACCAGCCAGGATGTTGACAAAAATACCATTGTTTAATCATTCAGACAGAAAGACATAAATCGTCACAGCTATCGCACACATACACACACACACACGCACGCACGCACGCACAGAGGACTAACAACGACCAATATGGTAGCCTTGAATCGCAGTCAGGTTAAATCTTCAAGAGAGAGTGATCAGATGCAGCGTTGTGTTCCATCTGAATAAGTAATACTCTCCCTCACTATAATCCAAGTCAAGGGCAAGTCATGACTTCAAACCCCACAGCGCAGCTTCAAGTCCTGTGGTGATGGGCAAGTGGCGAAGGCAGCAGGTGTGGACACACTGGGAGCTGTCAGTCACGAGCCTGCACACAGGCGGCCCAGGGCATGTGGTCGCTCCCTACTGGACGAAGCAGTATGGAGTTTGGCAGCCCCCTGGGTGTCTGAGCAGCCCTTTTTAGGACCGCACTGCTCATCTCCATAGCAAGAGAACGGGGCTAGAAAAGGTGCCCTAAACATTGCCTGCTTCACCTTACCCTGGCCAGCAAACCGCGGCTGGTGGGGTGTCCCTCCCAGTGGTCGAACCACGAAGAAAACAAAAACAAAGGTGCTCAACCTCGGCACGTGGAACGTGCGAACTCTACTGGACAATGCCAAGGCAGACGGACCAGAACGAAGAACTGCACTGGTCGCCAAAGAACTTGCTCGCTACAACGTTGACATAGCAGCACTTAGCGGAACACGCCTAGCGGACAAAGGCCAACTCACAGAATGTGGTGGAGGATACACATTCTTCTGGAGCAGACGCAGCAGCACTGAACGGCGAGAGGCAGGCGTGGGATTTGCCATCAGATCCCATCTCACCTGGAAACTTGTCAAGCTCCCAGACGACATAAACGATCGCCTGATGACACTCCAGCTTCCACTTGGAAACAAGAAGAGTGCAACACTAATCAGCGCGTACGCCCCAACAATGACCAACCCAAATGACATCAAGGACAAGTTCTACGAAGAACTAGACTCTCTCATCGCAGCAGTCCCACCATCAGAGAAGCTAATCGTACTCGGGGACTTACGCCAGAGTGGGGACCGATCGCCAGACCTGGGAAGGGATCATTGGGAGACACGGTACTGGCAACTGCAACAGCAATGGCCTCCTGCTTCTCAAGATGTGCGCTACTCACGACCTCGTCATCATCAACACTCTGTTCCGCCTCCCTACCCGCAACAAGACATCATGGATGTGCCCACGCTCCAAGCATTGGCATCTGATTGATTATGTCATCACCAGGAAGAGAGATGTGCGAGACGTGAGAGTGACGAAGGCCACATGTGGTGCCGACTGCTGGACTGATCATCGCCTCATCGTGCCAAAGTTTAAACTCCGCATCCTGCCCATGCGAAGACCCCAAGGTCAGAAGACTGCAGAGAGGCTCAACGTCTCCAAGCTCAAGGATAGTAAAGTTGCAGAAGATTTCTCCAATGACCTAGATGGCAGGCCGCCCAAGACACGAGAGGATGACCACAGCAGCATTGAAGAGCAGTGGGAGGCCTTCAGAGATGTAGTCCACTCTACTGCGCTCGAACACCTCGGACCAGCAACCGGTAGAAACCAAGACTGGTTTGATGAGAATAACGCAGAAGTGCAGACACTACTGTCAGAGAAATACCAGCTGTTCAGAGCGCACCAGAATTACCCCGCATCACAAGCTAAAGAAGATGCATTCACCAGTGCAAAACAAAAGTGCAGAAGAGGCTTCGCAAAATGCAGGATGCCTTGTTCAGCAAAAAGGCAGATGAAACCAAGGGCTACGCAGACAGTCATGACACCAAGCGTTTCTATGACGCTCTGAAGGCTGTGTATGGACCCCAGTGCTCCGGCTCCTCCCCCATCCACAATGCAGATGGGACCCAGCTGCTGACAGAAAAGAAGCAAATTCTGGAGAGATGGGCTGAACACTCTAACCAGGTCCTCAACCGCCCTGCCTCAATCAACGACGAGGCCATTGCATGCCTACCTCAAGTGGAGATCAGGCAAGACCTTAACAACCCCCCCCCCCCCCCCCTCCCCCCGACAGAAGAAGAAGTCAGAAAGGCAATCAAACAACTTTCCTGTGGCAAAGAGCCAGGATCTGATGCAATCCCTGCCAAAGTTTACAAATCAGGAGGCCCAGCCTTGACACAGAAGCTCACACAGCTCTTCCAGTCCATGTGGAATGAAGAGAGGGTCCCACAACTGTTGAAAGATGCCAACATTCCCCACATCTACAAGAGAAAAGGCAACCGCCAGTCCTGCGACAGTCACCGAGGCATGTCTCTCTTGTCCATAGCTGGGAAGATTTTGGCTCGTGTTCTGCTCAACCGCCTTCTACTACACCTTGAGCAGGGTCTCCTCCCAGAAAGCCAGTGTGGCTTTCGTGCAGAACGTGGAACTGCGGACATGATATTTGCTGCACGACAGCTCCAGGAAAAATGCCAAGAGCAGCAGAGCGATCTGTTCGTGACCTTTGTCGATCTGACCAAGGCCTTCAATACGGTCAGCAGAGATGGCTTGTGGAAGATCATGGAGAAATCTGGCTGTCCCAGCAGGTTCATTACGATCGTCCGACAGTTCCACGACGGCATGATGGTGAAAGTACTGGATAATGGAGACGAGTCAGAAGCCTTTCCAGTGACCAACGGTGTAAAGCAAGGCTGCATTCTCCCCCGACACTCTTCAGCGTGGTCTTCTCCACCATGCTGACTCATGCCTTCCATCACTGCCAGCGTGGTATACACGTCAGATACAGAACTGACGGTGGGCTGTTCAACCTCAGGCGACCGCAGGCTGTTACAAAGGTGAAAGAGACCGTCATCAGGGACTTCCTGTTTGCTGATGACTGTGCCCTCAATGCCAGCACAGAACAGATGATACAGCACGAAATGGGCTGCCTCTCACGAGCCTGCAACAACTTCGGTCTCACCATCAGCACCAAAAAGACCAAAGTGATGTATAAGCCTGCACCAGGTAAACCCTACAAGGAACCACACATCACGGTAAAGGGACAGAACTTACAGGCAGTTGACAACTTCACCTATCTGGGCAGCGCAATCTCACGAGCTGTGAACATTGACGCAGACGTTAGGAACAGGATTGCCAAAACCAGCTCTGTGTTTGGGAGACTCTGTGAAAATGTCTGGGAGCAGAGAGGACTAAGCCTTACCACCAAGCTGAAGGTCTACCATGTAGTGGTACTAACCACCCTCTTCTGTGCCAGTGAGACCTGGACTGTCTACAGCAGACACGCCAAACAGCTCAACCATTTTCACCTCAGCTGTCTCCGCAGACTCCTACATATCAGGTGGCAGGACAAAGTCCCAGACACTGAGGTCGTGGAAAGGGCCAGCATCCCCAGCATCTACACTCTCCTTCAGAAATCCCGAACCAGATGGTCTGGCCACATCGCCAGGATGACGGATAGTCGACTGCTGAAACAGCTGCTGTACGGAGAACTGAGTCAGGGCAAGTGCAAAGTTGGGGGGCAGAAGAAACGTTTCAAGGACTGCCTCAAAGTGTCCCTCAAAGGCCTGGACATAAACCTCAACACCTGGGTATCGCTTGCCCTGGACCGCCCAGCCTGGCGAAGCAGCCTCACAAAGGGTGCATGTACATCAGAGAAGAGACGCACAGCAGAAGCTGAGAGAAAGCGAGCCGCGCGCAAGGCCAGAGCTACCTCCACCTCCACTGTAGCACCCACCCATGTGTCCCACATGTGGGCGTTCCTTCCGGGCTTAGATCGGCCTCACCAGCCATCTGTGGACCCACACTCAGCAATCTTCCATCTGAGATTGAAGTCATGGTCATCTTCGAAATCGAAGGACGAACAACAACAAGCCTTGAATCGCAGTCAGGTTAAATCTTCAAGAGAGAGTGATCAGATGCAGCGTTGTGTTCCATCTGAATAGGCAATACCGTCTATCTCCGTTTTCTTTATGTGTGTCGCGCGCGTGCTTGTGTGTGTGTGTGTGTGTGTGTGTGTGTGTGTGTGTGTGTGTGCACAGGAGCATTCGCATGGGCGCACGCGTGCATGCATACAGGCCTTTACATGCATATGCGTTTATGTGTGAATATGCTGGCACTTCTTTTTCTCATCACATATTTATTTCCATGCGTGCGTGCAATCGTGTGTGTGTTGTGGGGGGGGGGGGGGGGGGGGGTAGGCACCTAGATACCACAATAATTGACTTGGACGCTTTAAATAGCAGAACTCCACGTCACTTGTATGGAGTTATCTTGAGAGGGGGAGGGGGGGGGGGGGACGGGGGAGGGGGAAAGACAGATTAATTAAAAGAAAATGGGGGAGGGTGGGGTAAGAGAAGGGATACAATATTGTAGGTTTGGTTTGTGCAGGAAATGTTCAAGCATGACTAGTTTGCGTCCCTTTGTAGGCTGGTGTTTCATGCCATTCTGAATGATCTGTGGTACAGCCGCTGAAAACACATAGTAGGGTATCTCTACTGTTATGAGGACCGTTTATGTTATCCCACTGCATCCCATAGTCTCCGACCTCTCAGTCTAGTGTTATGGACACAACTGATGGTCAGTAATTGAAGCATGCCGTGATTGAGTGACAAGCTTGTTTGTTTTTGTTTGCTTTTTTTTTTTCATTTTGTACTTTTTTGCTTTCATTCACTTCTTCAGTGTCAACGCATTCTTGATTGAGGTCAAATCTTAAAATTCAGATGTTAAAAAATTCACACATCGTAATCCACAGGGTTACACACAGTACTAACTGCTCCTGAAATTTCAGAGGTTGCAGACGACAGCGTGGCGGCTTCAGTGGACCACGACGATGATGAGGATGTGGATGATGTGGACATCGTCATCACAGTACTCCTGGTGTTATTCAACCTGTTCCTAGCGGCTCTGTTAGGCGCGTGCTTCTACAGATGCTGCAGTCAGAGACAGACGAAGAGAACTCCTGAGGAAGGGAGTCCATCACAGGCCAAGTTGAAGCCTGATCCAGACACTGCCTTCACAGAGGTGGAGACGGGGTCTATGGCCACAAAGACAATGTGAAGACCTCTTCAAGCCCAGGCTGGGGAGCTGCTACCACAAAGTCTAGTGCGGCAGAAAAGAAGAGTGTCAGCCTAGTCATCTGTGGCTGCAGCGCAGGCAGGGCCACATAAAGCGGTGCCAGCTGAAAGGGTTGGCAGCGACAGTGCCCAGGGTGGAGGAAGGTACTGTCAGATGCAGCCAAGTGGAATGACAGAATCGGAGGACTCTTGAAGAATGCTTCATCGGTGACAAGGAAATCAGACACACGCAGTCTCCCTCTCTCTAGATATTGTCCAATTCAAGAACCAACCAACCAGAAAAGTTCCAGACCAAGTAACCCTTTGTTTCACATGTCTAACACAGATAAATACCGCCAATCAAAAAGATCGCCGGCGATAGTGTTAAAGAATATTTTTCTCCTGTTTTCAAATAAATAAATACAGGTGGTGGTTTGATTGCTAGTCTTTCAGATCAGACGATCAGTGGATGATAAAAGTGCTGCATGTACTGACCACACATTGACAGAACCCTTGCAGCAAAAACAAAAACAAAAAACATTGTCACTAACCACATTGTGTGGAATAGTCAACTGTGATAGCCTTCAAAAAGCGACACTGCATTGCAGTCAACGCTCTCCTTGGGGAAAGGATGCATTACACACAGATTGGACCGGCCACCTTGGCCCAATGGTGAGTTCCCCTTCAAAGTGACTGTGTGAAGTTTGGCCTGGCGAGCTCCTAACCAGAATTGCTGAGTATACTGTGAGCTCAAATGGAAGACCGGGTGCAGTTCTGAGAGTGTTGTTCCAATTTCTTGACCAACACTGCAGATGCTTTACCTTTAAGGCATGGTGGACGCGGAGATAGAGACAGCTGCACATTCGCTGAGGGTCGCTTCCCATTGTATGAGTAACAATACTTTATAACAATGGCTTGCAATGCATGAACAGTCAAATTAAACATCGGTCTGTAGACATGTGCCGTGAATTAGGACCAGTGAAATATTAACATTCGCCTTGATGGAAAATTATAACTGAAAGACATGACCATAGCTTAGCGTTGCTCTAATGGAAAATGACACTGAAAGACATCACCATAGCTTAGCGTTGCTCTAATGGAAAATGACACTGAAAGACATCACCATAGCTTGGCGTTGCTCTAATGGAAAATGACACTGAAAGACATCACCATAGCTTAGCGTTGCTCTAATGGAAAATGACACTGAAAGACATCACCATAGCTTGGCGTTGCTCTAATGGAAAATGACACTGAAAGACATCACCATAGCTTAGCGTTGCTCTAATGGAAAATGACACTGAAAGACATGACCATGGCTTGGCATTGCTCTAATGGAAAATGACACTGAAAGACATCACCATAGCTTGGCGTTGCTCTAATGGAAAATGACACTGAAAGACATCACCATAGCTTAGCGTTGCTCTAATGGAAAATGACACTGAAAGACATCACCACGTGTCGTTTTAATGGAAGATGACACTGAGACAGAGAGACATGACTATTGCGTGGTGTCGCTTTGATGGAAAATGACACTGAGAGACATGACCATTGCGTGGTGTCGCTTTGATGGAAAATGACACTGAGAGACATGACCATTGCGTGGTGTCGCTTTGATGGAAAATGACACTGAGAGACATGACCATTGCGTGGTGTCGCTTTGATGGAAAATGACACTGAGAGACACGACCATTGCATGGTGTCGCTTTGATGGAAAACGACATTGTTTGGTGTGTGTGTGTGGGGGGGGGGGGGGGGCAGGACAGAAGACCAGAGAGATCTGTCGCCATGGGAGGCAAATGATCCACCACCAAAGTTCAGTGTGAACACATTTTTTGATATGAAACACTTACATCACTGCACTCACTTGGAACCGGTCCACGTACAATGCAGTGTATGACAGTCACGCAGCGCAATGCAGTATAATACAGTACCGTGTGGAGCAGTTCCCTGTGTTACCATTAACCATTACCAAAGGTATGGGTGGAGGCGTGAGAACAACTCGCTACGAATATACTATTTGAAAATAAGCCATGAATGATTTAGCATAATGTGTGTTCAATTTCTATATGATGCTCTGAAATGAAGTACATAGATGTGCATACATAGTGTTCATCAATCTACGTGCGCACGTGCATGAATGCGTGTATGCGAGAGAGACAGAGAGAGATGTACTGGTGTAATTGCACATTTGTCTGAACCACTCATTCGCTTGTAGTTCCATAGCTGTGGGACCAGAAAGACAAACAGACGGTATCTTTGAGATCGTGCAGGAGCTACAACTTAGGACAAAGACTCCTGTGACAATGGCAAGGGAGACTATTTCAAGAAAAATCAGAAGATTCAGTTGTGGAGAGTTCTCTGTCTTCACGTAGTTAAAACTGCTAAAGCCGGTTTCGCTGTTGCTCCGCCGGCTTACCCAGAATGCCTATTTTATAGTTCTCTAATAGTAAACACTTTACAAACATACATAATGTGTAGGATTATCTGTTTTTAACACTTATTTAGAAAACTTTTGAGACTTAAGTTTTTGCTTAATCCTTCGTTTTTCTTGATCAAATAACATCATTCATCAAATGTAAAATAAATTTCTGCAAAACTCTTCACATCTGGCCGCATTACTGATCACCTCTGGATCTCACTTGAGACCCTATGGCGCCCTAGGGCCCCAAGCCAGACCCAGAGGGTCACATATAACATGGCCAGATGTGAAGGGTTTTGGGAATATGCCTCCAACAGTAGTATACTTTTATACTTGTTTGCCTGCTTTCTATTTGTCTAATTTGGGCAATCCCCTCACCCCCATTTTAGTGGTCCTTCCCATAGCCGCACCAGGGCGACCATTTTAGGTTTACGGGCGTTTATAGCCGCGCCAGTGACCATATTCTGGGTTTACGGGCGTTTATAGCCGCGCCAGTGACCCAATACGAAAGTAGGAAGGATCACTTGAGGGCAGGGAAGAGGGCAAATTTAGACTTTTCAATGCCATGACAACCAAGTATTTAAAACTACTGCAGGCATATCCCCAATGTTGTTAACTTCAAGATTTATATATATACTGTACACAAACAAACGCTTTACAATTACATGGTGTCTACTTGTAAAGTTGTTTTTATTTGCCTAGAGTAAAGTTGTTTTTAAAGTTGTTAAAACAACACCAAAAGCTAAATAACAAAGTGCATCTTACCTTACTTTTTAGTCACTACTTTTTAATAAATATTTGTTTTAAATGCTTTTAGATTTAAATATAAAAATGCTGCTTTTAATACATAAAATTGGGAAAAGATTATTTTGAGGTGGGGAATTTAGCCGCCTAAATTTATACAATGACGTCTAACGCCTGTACTAAACGACGCCGGTGGGGAATTTAGCCGGCTAAATTTATACAATGCCGCGTGGGCGGCCCGGCGCCCTTATGTGTAACTTGACACGAACCCGGAAACAGTGCGGCGCTTCGACTCGGCTATTGTGCAGTTGAGTAAGCCGTGGCCAGACATGTCTGACCTAGATACTACATAAAGGCAGAAGGGAGTTGTCTCCCCGGAAAAGAATGTAACAATTAATTGTGAAAAAAATCGTCATTAAGTCGTTCTAGGTTCTTATTCAAGTCGGCATCACGTTCTTATTTAAGTTCTTAACAAGTTTTTATTCAAGTTTTTAACAAGTCATCATCAAGTTCTTAACAAGTTCTTATTCAAGTACTTATTCAAGTTCTTAACAAGTCGTCATCAAGTCGTCATTAAGTTCTTATCAAGTCGTCATTAAGTTCTTATCAAGTCGTCATTAAGTTCTTATTTAAGTTTTATCAAGTCGTCATCAAGTCGTTATTAAGTTCTTATTCAAGTCACTTATAATTATTTATTAAGTTCTTGAAATATTATTCCATCTGAAATGGATCAAAATGATCTTTTGTTGTTGGCGGTTCTGGCATGCTTTTTTGTTTGGCTTCTGTATTTAGTGGTTGAGATTTTTTTGACTGCTTTGGTTTTTGCTGGCGTTGTTTATATGTTTTATAAACGTAATAACCACCCCCACCAACAGCAATGACGCCAAAAATGCTAACTCTTTTAATCCAAATAATCCATGTCGACTTTGGTGTTGTAGGTCTTGAATCAACTTGTGTATTTACAGCTGGCATTGAAACAACTGTTGGCGTTGGCGGTGTTATGTTTTCATTATGAGTTATATTCTGTGATTGCAACATTAATTTTTTTTGTTTGTTCCACTCTGCTAATTTTTTTCCTGCTGCAACGCGCCCAGGATGAGGAGGCTTTTTACTGGTCACTTTCTCCATCAATGTTTTCTGCTGATTTTCTGGCTCGGTCATTTTGAAGGGAAACAAAATCTATATGATTAAAAGTAATTAATCCCATGATTAATGGCGATAACAATGTTCCAAATCTGTAATATAGATCACATCCTAGAGACTCTAATGACTTTGTTAAAACGGGATCCTGTGTTAAATCATACATAAAATCTTGTTCAGAATCAATGGGAGCAAATCTACTAACTAGTTTAGTGTACAAACTAAGAACCGTTTGCCCAACACTTTTTACCATTCTTGACCCCAGTTGCGCTTCATACCTATTGTGATACTTTACAATGTCTTGTGGCAACATCTGTTGAATCTGTTCTATGCTGAATTCATTTCCGAGGTACTGTTTTGTTTTTCCACACGCCGCCAAAGAATACAGCCCTTCCTTTTGGCGCATAATAGCTTGGTCATCAACTTGATCATTTGTAAGTTCAGGAAGTAAATCATCGCAGTTCATGTTTTATTAATGAATAAATATTATTTTATTTTTAAAAAATGAGCACCGAAAAAACTGTTGCCAACCTCGTATACCATTCTGCTGTTATTGGAGGTCTAAGTGTAGGATACACAATGCTTGGTAAAAGCTTGTTAAGAATAAAACCAGCAGATCTTGGCAAGCTAGATTTTGAAGACTCAGCAAAGCTGATTGCTGTTATTACAGCTTCATTTGCTACGAAAGATTTTCTAGTTAAGCAAGGAATAATTCCAGACAGTATCAATATGTAAAATTAAAAAAATACATTTATAAAAATGGCTTCACTCGTAATGATGATAGGCGGCGCAGTGGTCAACGCGCTTGCTTTCAGCGGAAGTAATTACGCGTTTAGTAAACTACGTGATGACGGCGAGAGAAAAAGACATAACAAAGCTATGGAGCAACTAGCTGCTGCACAAGACACCTATGAAAAGCAAAGAATGGAGCAGTTAGATTTTATTAACGACAGACTTAAACAACAGGGACATGCAGCTTACACATTTAAAGATGTTGACCAGGCAATAAAAGAATATTTTCTAGTAACAGGCAAACAAGTTGAAACATTGCGCCCACCAAAATTCAGCGATTACTATCAACCATCAGAAAAACAAAAGATGCAAGAAATATTGTTTATTGTCTTTGGCATGACCGCTGTGTATTTTGTTGCACAAAGTATTGGCTGAATAAAAATGTACAAAATCTATTATTCTCCAAAAGGATATTGGAAGGGAATAACAGCAATTAAAAAGCTTAGCCAAGCAGCGGGAGTCAGTGAACAAACAGCAAAAGAATGGTTATCTAAACAAGCGATTTGGCAAATTTATCTACCAGCGCCTAAACGAATACAGAGACCACACTTTGTGAATATAACTCCAAACGACACCCATCAAATGGATCTTCTATATTTACCCCATGATACGATTAGACGAAAAAGATTTAAGTACGCACTTACAGTCATTGATATAGCTTCAAGATACAAAGATGCTGAACCATTAACACAAAAGAGTGCTTCTGCTGTTGCTGTCGCTTTACAACTGATATATCAACGAGGCCCGTTAACTTATCCTCGCATGATTCAAGTCGATGACGGGAAAGAATTTAAAGGACAAGTGAATCAATTATTGTTAAAACATAGAGTTACCATTAAAAGAGGCATTCCGGGTGTTCACAGATCACAGGGGTTGGTTGAAAACTTTAACAAACAGTTATCTGAAAGACTTTTCTCCTACCAGTATCACAGAGAGCTGATTGACAATTCTCGCAACACAGAATGGGTTAGAAGGCTGCCCTCAGTTTTGCGCGCAATGAATAATGAAGAATTTAAAGGTCTAAAACCAGTACAAGCAATCAAAAAACAAAAAATAAATGTTGTTGAAGGAGACGCCAGTTCATCAAGCAAACTATTACCATTTGGTTTGAAAGTAAGGTACCTTTATTTACCGGGAGAAGCAGAAGGGGACACTCGCATCAGGGCAACAGATCCAGTTTGGAGTGTTGATCCATATGAGATAAAAAAAATTGTGAAAATGAATCCACCCGTGTATTATTTACGAGAAACTGACACAACAAAACGGCCGGCCCCTCAAAGATCTTTTGTGAAGGAAGAACTGCAGATAATCCCTCCAGACACAGTCGCTTAATTATTTTTTAATTTAAATTAAAATGGCGGCAAGAATGGAAAAGGAAGAATCCTTACGTAAAATGGCACTGGAAGCAAGAATGGTGAAGGAAGAGTCCTTAGAAATAATGCGAGAAATATTTGATTATAATCTTGCTATTAGACTAATATTTAAGAAGATTGATTATGCCATGCTAGACAAAACCTCAAATTTTGATTGGGAATATATTAAAAAAATTCGAGCGCATTTAGCAGTAATGGATAATAATTTGGTTGAATTGGGTGATGATATAGTTAAGCTTAACGAACTGTTTTAATCTACGCAAATACATTTGGGTTTAAAATGGAAGTTCAAAGGGAAATGGCAGAAATGGCAAAGGAAAAGTCTTTAAAATTAATGCAAGATTTATTTGAGTATCAGTATATCATTAAAGAAGTATTTGAGAAGATTGACAATCCCTGGCTAGAACAATCACCAGACAATCGCTTTAAACCCCAAAGCTTTTATTTTGATTTATGGGTATGGGAACATGAATATTGCGAAATGACAAAAAAAATTAAAGCACATCTAGCATTAATAAATAATATTAATTTTGCTAAATTAGATGATGATATAATTGAACGTGCGATTGCTGAAAAATATAAGCCCATATGATTATACTATTCTCCAATGACCAATTGCATATGAAAATTCTGGATTAACAAACACACGTTTTGTGTTTGTTCTATCTAATGACTTCTTTGTTACAACAGTTGTGTTGATCTCATGTAGATTAGATCGTAGTTTTACGTTGTCATGATGAAAAGTCTTATTGCCAAACAATGCTTCTTTGTAGTTGTCATGGGTTATGCTTGACTGCACAACACTACGAGATATTCCCTTTGCTTTTTTAACAACTTTTTTTTGGCTTGAAAGACTGTACATTTTCGACCTCAAACCAACAAACTCCTTGATCACACCTCCAGATAATTCATCCTTCATCTTACCTAAAACCTTCTTATTAATATCTGAATGCAAAGGTGAATCTTTAGGATAATCAGATGTGTCGTACCATCCCGCATGCCCTTTAGCCACTTCTAATTCCATGTCTTTATAGATATCTTCAGTAGGGATGTCGATTACAAAGGAATCTGTATCTGTGTACAGAACTCTGGGCTCTGGATACAAGGGCTTAAAGTAGTCATAAAGAAATTCTAACATCAAAAGCTTCGACAGCTCTAAAACAGTAAACCCAATAAAAACGGGCTTATCCAATTTGACTTTCTTTTTTTTCATCATTATGCCAAAAAGCTGATCATGAAATCTTCTGAAGTCCTGATAATTAGGTTTTGAAGTCAACTTAATTGCAACGTTTTCTCTGGTGACCAATCTAACATCTTTACGCTTGTGCGGATTTTCCATAGTCTTTCCAAAACAGCTGTTGTTCATCAACTTGAAAAAGTCTTTTTCTGAAGCATCTGTGGATTTAGTTCTGAGATCAGTGTTCTTCATTATGTATGGTTTCATGAACTGTTCTTGATCAAAAGCAATTATACGATGAACAGCTGTCAACTTCAAACCATGTCTTAAATAAAATTGAAGAAGTCTGTAATGACAGACATAATTTTTTTTGTCACGAAGATTAGGCACAAGTTTAGGTGGTTCTGTCATTGACACTTTTAGACTTTCTGCCGCTAATGGATAGTCATTATGGTAATCATGAAGTTCATGAGGATATTCTAAATCAACTTCTAGAATGAGACCTCTTTTATGATCAGCTTCTAGAGTAGGTAGCCATTTTAAAAACTTTTGAATGTCTTTGAGTCCTGTGTACATTTTAAAGTTGCGTAATGGAAGTGATTGCGCCATTGCCCATCCATACAGATTGTTTGCATCTAAATACATGAGATAGTTAGACCTTTTACTTGGATCATAGTCATCCAGGTATTTGTTGTTTGCTTTACAGTAATGGTGCGACGCCATACTGATTCCCCCACGCAATCCGTTTTCAATCATCTGAAGCATTGGCAGGTCAGACAATAAATCAATTTGTACTCCAGTAAATTTTAAGAAAGCGTCCCAGCTCATCCCAGGCGCAGAAATGTAATGCGCAGGATCCAAGCTGTAATGTTTCATGCAGGTCTTCCTATAATTTTCAAAGACGTCCGCCAACAAACAAGTATCCGCCATTAAATAGGAATCATGATAGTCTCCCATCGTTTTACACTCTAACTTCTGCCACGCATCTTGAGCATGCTGGTAATCAGAATCACTGATGTCCTTTCCTCTGAGACTAGAAAAGAACGCGCCTTTAGGCGGAAGTGTATCTTCGTCAAACCTTTGCCAACTGTTCATGTACTCATAAGGGTAAACGCCCTTTCTAACAAGAGTTGGGTCAAAATATTCTTCTGTTATTGGGCAGGACTTTAAGGACATAGCCAGTGACTCTAATGAACCCATCATGTGTTGCATAGAGTCGTAGAAAGACATGTTATTTAAAGTGAAACACATGTACTTTTCTGATGACTGTGCAATGCATGACACCCTAAAGGCGCTGGTTACTGCTTGCATTATAAGGTGAGAGTCGTAACCTCGCAAGTTGTGAAAGAATATAGGCAGCTTCCATGTCTTTGGTTCAAACTTTAGTTGAAGATTGCATTTGTTATGTGCTGCTCCTCTAAACTTTCCACTAATGTGATCATGGTCTCTTACTGTTGGATTCTCTGGGGAGAGGCCTAAACCACAAATCCAACAGTGAGTGGCTGAGTCATACTGTTGTTGGTCTTCAGGCGTCATTATGATTTCAGATAAGTTTAGATTATTAGAACAGGCATTACGCACTTGCTGCATGCGTTTTAAGAAGTATTTTGCAGCATTTGGTCCTCTGTATAATTCTGGCTTTGAATGGGCGCCATCCGACCTAACAATGATGAAGGCAAATGAGCAAATCTGATGATTACTCATTAAGACTGTTTTAGGAAGTTTCTGTGGGGTTGGTCCTTCATAAGGAACAATGAGTGATTCGAAGTCTGCGTAAACAACATATGGACTAGTTTGCAACCGTTTCCAGTTCTTAAAACTAACTTTACTGCCTTCTCCGGGCGTAATTAGTTCTGTATCACAGTCAACTGGGCTAATACAATGTTTTACATGTTCGCTCGCAGCTTGAACGGACGGAATTCTTGTTAAACATTTTCTACAGAATTCTTGTTTGCTATGTTGTTTTGTAGTATGCACTAGTAATCTACTCATTGTGCGTATTAGAGTGTAGTGCAACCCATTAAGGCTTTGCATTAGGAGTAAGTCTACATGACTCCTGGTTGGTTCGCCTATTGTTGGACTGTTCTTTGACACTCTAATTGGCAGAAGGTTGGTTTCTTCAGACCATGTGTAGACATTAACAGTTATTGGTGGATTTTGTTTTTCAAACTGATCAATTTTGTCTACAGCCATAGGAAATTCAAGGCCGTTAAAGTTAAGATCATTGGCCCACTGTAAATAGTTAGATACTCTCTCTGCATTTTTGGCAACGTGATGCAGCCTAGCAAGAACGCACCACATAAAACATTTGTCGTCTGAATTTTTTATGTTCAAAACTGCTTTCTTTGCAACTAATGTTGGAGGCAGTGGAATGTAAGCCTTGCCTACAATTGGCTCATACTTAGCTTGTCTTAATCTGATGTCTAGGACTTCACCCTCTGACCAACCAGAGCCTCTCATTTTAGCTGCTTCAGAGGCTTCATTAAACTGTGTAAGAAGTTGATCTGCCCAACCGGGTGTTAAGTCATTATGAGAAAGAATAGTCTGCTGTTTAGTTGAGACCCAGACTTCTAGATTTTCTTCGTTTTTGTTATATAGTCGATTAAAACAACTAACCTTACTTTAACTGGAGGGTTTATTGTTAGTTTACTTGGAACTTGAGAAATAGCGTGTACAACGCTTGCCTGTACCTTTGTTGGATCAATAACTTCTAAAACGACCTCATTTAAAGCTTTTGACAAACGCTCTTCCTCGAGCATTGCTTCAAACAATTCATCTGAACCTTCATATATCTTATCCATGCTGAGTTTCTTTTCTAACTCAAAATATTTATTTAAATTAAAAAAAAATACTTAATCAGAATCAATATCAACGGTCTTTTTGTGCTTGGACTCATAAACTAAAGTATAAACGCCCTTTGGTGTTGTTAATGTGAGCTGTTTAGAACAGAGTTTAATGTTTCGTTTACTTTTTTTAAACATTCCTTTTTTATCTGGTCGGTGTCTGGTTGTTGAGAAAAAGTTGCCCTTGCCTTTCTTTGAAGATCAAACTTTTGTCTTTTGTAGTCCTCAAAATCAGCCTGTAGGCGACTAAATTCTTCATCCGTGATGTTCGAGTCAGCAAGTGCTTTATTTATTGTCAGTTTGAAGGAACTAAGTTTAGCTGTTATTAGTTGAACCATAGCTGTGTGCTTTTGGAGTTTAGCTTTTATTTTTTTGCTGACAGCACTTACAGCCAATGAACACAGGCCAAGAGTTAAAGACAAACCACCTAGAGGTAAAGCTGCCGGTGCACCTACGCCTGTTGCTAAGAGACCTACACTTGTTCCTGCTGATAGAGCACTAGTGATCGATGCTCCAGTATTAACATATGTAACAGCATTAAAGACAGCAGAATACCTTCGTTTGGTTTTACTGTATTTTGAAAGGTCCTGCTCTAGTTTTTGTTGCATTTGTGTAATGTTGGTTAATCTGAAAGTTTTTATGTCTACAGCAGCAGCTATCTCTTCTTTGGGCACTTTTGGATAAGTCGTAACAGACATGCTTTTTTAAAATAAAAATAATTTAGTATTGGATATCTTTCAATCTGTTATCTTGAATATTCAGCTGCGCATCATATATTAAAAACAAATGTACATTAAGTGGTTTATCACTCTCTTTTTCTTTATCAATTTGAATGTTTATTACGTCTTTAACTGTTCTCCCACTCCCATGCAACTGATTATCCTCTGTTGACCTTAGGTCAATCCATAAACCGTATTTCGTTGTTAAATATTCATCAAGTCTAACACTGTGAAGGTGTAGATCTTTAGACACAAGGTCTACTGTTGGATTTCTACACCTCCCGCCTCCAAACAATTTTCGTATTTCATCAAAATGATGATAAGGTTTAAGCCCGCTACCGTAGACTTGGTTAGGACTACCCTCAATTGAACATTGTACTTTCGTTATTTTAGGATTGATAAACTTTTCACTTTGTCTTTTGAATGGTTCTTCATCTTCACACAGCAATAAAATACCTTTAAGGGATCTTGCTGCGGCGCTAAAACTAAAGTTCCATATTGTGTCTGCCCTGCTTTTAGGATATTTAGTATGATGAATCACTCTTTCGTAATATATTGCTAATTTTGACTGATATTGTTGCTCAATCAGCCTTGCTAAGTTAGGGTTGCTAACAATGTCAAACTCTAACGAGATGTCGAAAATGCTGTACTTGGAATCAGTGTCTGTAGATTTAATGACACGTTTGTATTCATTAAAAGTTAGTTCATATGACAATCTGTCTTTTAATGCTCCTTGAAAGTATGGCGCATGCGCTTTTAACAACTCAAAATCCAAGGGTATAGAAAAGCGATTTCCATAAGCAAAACTTACAGCTTCATACTTGTTACCGTCTTTAGCATCTTCGGCGTCTATTCTGTGTTTTAGTGCTTCGTTATTTTCGATTCCTTGAAACGCAAGATCGGCCCTTTCATTATCGGTTAGCCATAGATCACAATAGATTAGAAATATGTCTGCATTGTGTAAAGAAAATATTTCTTGCCCCTCAAGTTTTATAGAAATTTTCTTAACGATTGCCCGTCCCAAATTCTGTACAACTGTCCTGTTTTCGTCTGTTGCTGATTCTAGTTCTATTTTGAAAGTAAGCCGTGCAGATCCTGGCACAATCACTTCATCTGCTCCTAGGTCTGGAAATTTAACAGTAAGAATTTGATCTGAATCAATAGTAGATGGATTATTTGGAACAATAATATTCTGTTTATTTCCCTTCACGCCAAAGGGCTCTTTCAGTCTTCTATGCGGGTCAAGAATCGAACCATATGCTTGTGACATTTTTTTTATAAAACAAAATAAAAAGTTAATTATTTAAAAACATGGCAGAAGAAGATTATGATGTTTTTGATCCTGGAGACGACATGAGTGAAATGACGCCTTTGACACATCCATTACAATCATTGCGGCGTGAATTAACAGAAAGTAAGGTCAAATCATTTTATCAAAGTTTAGGCCAAGAACCTCCCGAATTTATAGACCCTAATGATTTTGAAACAAAAGATGACCATTTGTTTGTGAAAAACGAGCAAGGACAACTTGTTCAGCTTACAACTAAACCAGACCCATCAAAGTTTTTAGCAAAGACTACAATTAGACAAAGGCTCAGTGTGAGCGATCAAAATCGCCTTGGCATTGCTAAACCGCGAAGATTAGACAGTGAGGCAGTTGCTAAACTTCAAAACACACTACAAGAACTCCCAACAGATAACCAAATACAAAACATACCCCTTAAAGATTTAAGCCCAACAGCAGACGAAATAATAGAAACCAGTTTTTCAGAAGAAACAGTATTAAAAACTATGCACGATCCGCCGCTACCTATGAGAGAAATAACGGCCCTTGATCATGCTTTGAAAAGCATCAGAGGCGAATTAACAAACAATTTAGCAAAACTGGGTGAACTAGATGAGCATATAAAAAGAGAAAAAGAAAAACTAGTTGAGGCTGATGACCACAACTTAGGACCTGGTGTTAAAGAAAGAATAACACAAAGACTAAAAGATCTTGAACAAGAGAGATCAGCAAGACTAGAAGTGCTGTCTACTAACCGAGAACAATTACGAACTCAAGTGAGCAGAATAAGAGAAACTATCCAAAGAATTTTATATGAAGACACAACACTAGCAGAACGAATAAGAACACTGTTTAGAGAGCAAGGCGTCACATTAGCAAGTGTTATAACAGCCTTAGGATTTGCAATAAGTACACTGGTGTTGGCTATTACAGGCGGTGGGGGAGCAGTGCCACCAGGCCCGCCAACTCCGTCGTCAGATAAATCATGGGTAAAAAAACAACTCGATCACCTTGCAAACTTACTAAAAAAATTAGCCAGTAAAGCAATAGATTCTTTGCCTGGTATAATAGGGGGGATCGTTAGCTGGCTTTTGTCTGCCGCAAGTAAAGTAGTTGGCTTTATGGCCGAGCACTTATGGGCATTAGTTGCCTTAATAGTTGGGTTACTCTTTAGTAAGATAAAGACCAAGTAATCCTAGGGCAGTTAATCCAATAACAAGTGCCGTCTTTTCATATTCATGGTCATTATTTTTTGAGGCCACGGGGATTGGATGGGGTTTTGGGGCCTTGGGGATTGGTGAGGATTCTTTTTTTATTGCTATTGCTGGCTTAGAATTTATGTCGTTTTTTCCGACCTTCTCTTCTTTACCAGCCACAAGGATTTCATTGTTGTAGTTTATTATTGTTCCTACCTGGAGCCTGAGGTCAGAAGGCAGCATGTATAAACCAGTGCCGACAGCAAAGTCTACTTTCGATCTTGCGTATTGCAAAACATTTTGGTACCTTTTAATACTTGAAGGCAAATCAATTGCAGAATTAATAGAATCCTCTAAATTTGCTAAATACTGTTTTTGGGCGTCAAAGCCAGTAGAAGGATCAATTATGTTTGATCTCGTTTGTGCTTGCGAACCTAGCAAACACCAAACATAAGTACGAATGGAGTCGTTTATTCGTTCTATTCCCGCTCTAGTTAGACCATTAGAAGTATCCAAAATAAATGTTGTCCATGCTGTTTTATGCTCTTGCTCTATGGACCCGAGGTGAACAGTTGTGCCTGAAGAGAAAGATGTGTAAGGAGGATTCCAATCATAGTTATACTTTCTATGCACGCCCCAATAATAAAGAGTGCCTAAACCATGATTAAGATCCAACTTTTGTCTAAAGTCTGTCTTTGGGTCAATATCAAATTCGTTACAGATCCTTTCAAAAGCCTTGTAATCTATTCTGTTGCTGAATGGATTAAACGTTTTGTCATTTGGTAATGGCGCTTGCAGTTCAGACAAAATACGTCTGAAGGTGTAATAAAAATGAAATCTATACACTGACCTCACCAAAGGATCAGGATGATTTAAATGATCAGCATACGACACTCCACACCCAGTTGATGCGCAAAACACAGCAAAGTTTAACTGGTTCTGATAAAACTGCATCGGATGACTAAACCACACTTTCGGGATGTAGTCGTTTTTAATAGGAGGGTTAAGATATCTGTCCAATGGAGTACTAACCTTTACTTGAAAGGCGTCAGTCTGAGTCACAGAAATGTCAAGGGTGTCAGTTGTTATATTTTTAAGATTGTAGTGCGGCCCAACAGAATATTTTGCATTAGTATATTTGAATGCACTCATTTTTAAATTGTTTTAAAAATGTTTGTAACAATAACAACTCAAGACAGTCCTTCGTTTTTAGAATATGCTATTGATAATGAATGCGGAACCCAAAGGGTCGCACTCCATGAAATATTCTACAAAGTCGTATGGTTTAATATAAGTCAATCCAAGAGGAATAATGTAATTCAAAAACTTGACAGAAGAGGAGACTTAATTAGCCAGTTAACCATACCTGATGGTTATTACGGGTTTTGCTCGCTAAAAGAAGCAATGAGTAACTTCGACATTACTCTCAAACTTAACAATGCAAATCTAAAAACAATGTTGACATTCAAACCTGAAGGAGAAGAAGTCAATTACTTTTTTGGTGTAGAGCTAGCTAAAATGTTAGGCTTTAAAATCAATGATATCTATCATAGATTTATAGTTACACCAGACGAAACTACTTTTGAGGGAGAATATCCGCTCGATCTTGCATTACATTCATTACTCTATGTTCATTTGGACGAGCTGAGCACTGATGAAAACTTATATGATGGAAGGCCCTCAACTGTTTTAAGAGCTCTTCCATCAGGGAAAGCTGCATATTGCGATTATGAAATTATACGATTCCCTAATTTACAGTTTAAAAGATTAGCTTGTGGGAGGGTCGGATCGTTTAATATAAAAATCAAAGACCAAACAGGAAAAGTCGTCAAATGTGACAGCCTGCACATTGTTTTGGAAATAAAATAATACGTTGTTTTAAAAAATAATGTCACGTGGACCAGACGATTCGGGGGTCACATTAGCGCCTGAGAGGTGTGTAACTTTAGAATTAAAAGACCTTGCAGACGTTGAGGACTTTGAACAGAACGGTGAGATAGGCACTTTGTATGGTTTTGAGTACACTAAAGATGGTTATTATAAGCGCAAAGAGGTTGACGACAACAAAAGGTTTCCTAAACTAGAACAACTACGCAATCTAGAAGCAAATAATACAGGTCAGTATGAATATAAAATAGTTCGAAAAACTGACAACAAATGGCACTTAGAACCATATTTAGAATGGGACATAAAATTTGAATTCTTAAGCCCATTTACATTTTTTGACCGTCAAAAAAGTTTCAGAAAAGCATTGAACTCTGGCCCTTTACATGTAAGTCTTATGCCAGAGGACAACAGTCGGAAAGAGATCGAAATAAAGCCGTTTGGGGACAAACAGTACATCCTCCACAGAAGAGAATCAGTTTTAAAGAAAGCTTCTACAAAATTACAGTTCATTCCACGCACAAAATTAGGAGACACGTTCACAATGATATTTAAAATTTCTGTCTTAAAAGATGAGGCAAGAAATGGAGCTGTGGGCGTCAGTGACAATCTTATGAAAGGAATTCTTATTAGCTGGCAAAACTTAGACGTTGACAATCTTAAAGTTACTGTCGTTGTTCTTTACAATGGCAAGGATATTAAGGTCATAACAACAAGCAACAAAATTGATATTAGTTTAAATAGAAACGATCTTACAGAACTGAACTGGATTAATCTTACACATTTGGGCCTTATAGGGTTTTATTATACTGAACAAGTTTTGACAGAGAGTATGATAAAAACAATAACTGGATTAGATTAAATTCTGTTATAAAACTATGGAGCAAACGACTTTGGTGTCAATGCCGATGTTAAACTTTATGACAAAAACCCCTCATTGTTCATTGATTTGTGGACAGACTGGTTGTGGAAAAACAATATTTGTCCTCGACCTATTACAAACAGTTTATCGTTATAATTTTGATCATATAGTAATTTTCTGCCCAACACTTAAATGGAACAAAGCATATCACGACAGAAGGTTTATATGGACGGATGATGAAATCTATTTAGTTGATCCTAGCAATAAACTTAGCGAGTGCTTAGAACACTTTTATAGACAGTTTGAAGGAACTCAGACACTATTTATTATAGATGACTGTTCGGCAGAAAGAGACATAGTCAAAAAAAGAAACGCTTTGTCAAAACTGGCTTTCAGTGGAAGACATGCTGGGATAAGTGTGTGGATTTTATGTCAAAAATATAACTCAGTTTTAAAAGACTTTAGAGAACAATTAAAGACTGTAGTTTTATTTCACATGAAAGACAGAGACGCATTTGATGAATGTATGCGTGAAAATGATGTTATTGAAGACGATCAAGAAAAACGAAGGATTAAGCAAAAACTTAAGTCTCAAAAGTTTTCTAAATTAGTGTTAAAAACAGATAATCCTACACATTATGTATGTTTGTAAAGTGTTTACTATTAGAGAACTATAAAATAGGCATTCTGGGTAAGCCGCCGGAGCAACAGCGAAACCGGCTTTAGCCGGTTGGAGCTGGCGGAGGTGGGTGAGCCAGAATGCCTATTTTATAGTTCTCTGCAAGGGAGACTATTTCAAGAAAAATCAGAAGATTCAGTTGTGGAGAGTTTTCTGTCTTCACGTAGTTAAAACTGCAGTTTTCCTACGAAGTACAGTGCAGAACATACTACCAGCCCTGGGTCAGACTTTGAGACTGATTCCATTAACTATGAGAGACAGGCAGCAATGTAGAAATGTAAAGACGAGCAGGCAGCAATGTAGAAATGTAAAGACGAGCAGGCAGCAATGTAGAAATGTAAAGACGAGCAGGCAGCAATGTAGAAATGTAAAGACGAGCTGGCAGCAATGTAGAAATGTAAAGACGAGCAGGCAGCAATGTAGAAATGTAAAGACGAGCAGGCAGCAATGTAGAAATGTAAAGACGAGCAGGCAGCAATGCAGGAAGCGGGTTGTGCGGAAAAGAAAAGAAAAATCGACAGACTGGTATGCAATGAGGCAGGCAGCAACACAGGAAGAGAGGCAGGCAGAAATATAGAAAAAGAGCAGGCAGGCAGAAACATACAAAAAGAGCAGGCAGCAATATAGAACAGGAAACAGAGACCAATACTGCAAGAGAGGAAGGCAGCAATATAGGAAAAAAGATGCAGACAGCAATATTGGAAGCTGACAGGAAGCCATGCAAGGAGAGAGGCAGGGGGCAAAATGAGACGGGAAGTAATACAGGAAGAAGAGTGTAGGATGCCTTCAGGAAAGAGGGACACAAACCCATACTGAAAGCCGAGCGGAAACGCAGCAAGAGGGATAGGACATGGGGACATATAAGCAGCACTAAAGAATGAAAAGGAAAATACTTTAAAAAACAAACAACAAAAAAAACACTGGAGCCAATTGCAACCAAACACACACACACGCACGCATGCACGCACACGCACGCATGCACACACACACACACACGAACGTGTGCGCATGCACTCCCCCTCTCTCCATGCCCTCTCCTTCCCTACCCCCATACAGACGGAGAACAAAATAGATTTTCAAACCACCAGGTACTTCAAGTTCAAACTGTCAGATTGTGATGCAGTCTCTGTCTGCTTTCAGATTTGTTCATTTGTCCAGAAAAGCGCATCTAAGTGGCTACATGCTCTTCTTGTTCTTCTTGTCACTGTCCTAAATATTGTGTTTTCGCCTGAAGAAGACCCAAGAGGTCGAAATGCATTGTGTCCTGTTCTCTTGTTTGTCTGTGTCTTTGGCGGTAACTAACCCCGCTCTTTTCAAATTTTGCTTCATTTGTCCAGAGTTAGTCATGGGCCAAAATAATGGCAGGCAAAAGAGTGAATGGACAGAACATGCAAAAATCTAACGAAGAGGACATATTTACAACTGGTGCATAGAAACAATGTTTTGGAACAACCAGACTGATGATGAACAGATAAAATCTGTAGCTCTCCTCACACGATCAAGACTAGATAACAAATCCACCAACTGGACAGCACAAGGATATTCCTTGCCGCTTTCAAGGACACGTGGAACAAGTTTATGAAAAACCTTGAACTGCAGAACATTCAAGATTGTTTAGCTGTAGTTGATAAACAGTTGGTGTCATTTCGTCAAAGATGCGCCCTTCCTACAGTGCAAGCCCCAGTATGCCGGATGAGCACTGGGTTTTAATAGAAAATGCGGATGATAAATACACCATGAAAGCTGTACCGAGTCTGGAAAGCTGTGCCTATTCTGTTTTGTGTAGATTCTAAATCAGTCTTGCAAACTCTTGCTTCATCATTTAATTGCAAGAATAATGTTATCTTTGAAATAAAGCAGTTTATTCACTGCATTCAATTGAAAGAGTCCAATGTGGACTTTTGTTTAACACTATCCCAATGTGGAATTTATTACAATGAAATATATTGTTGACCAGCTCACAAAAAATGGCACGAGAAACACTTTGAATGCTATTGAACTGCCTTGCAGTTTATCTTCAGTAGAAATGTGTAACATAATAGAAAATGAAACGATACATTTTATCTCTTCTGGGACAAAGTATTTTTCATTGTTGAATGCTCCATGTGTAAGTAGACCAATTCTTACCTTGTCGTCCAGACTTTTTTTTAAATGCTTTAATGACAAAGTACTGTAAAGACATTAAGTGTGTCTGCTCTACAGAACTGACACTTGAGCATATACTGGTAAAATGTGCTTCAATGTAAACTTTCCTACCTCTGGAAGTCGTAGAATGTATTTTGCCTGTTTCTAATGTTAAGTTATTTTTGGGATCAGTTTAATCTTTTCAACCTTTCAATATTTAGATTAGCTAGTTATTTATTGTGTAGTCCTATTGCATGTGTCCTTTTCTATAAATGTAAAGGTTCTTTTTATTATTCCAATCATTCTGTTAGCCTTATTAATACTATTCACAATATGATAGTCAAATAGCAAATTTTTGTCAAAAGTCACACCTAGGTCTTTGTCTTCCTCACATTCAGATACTTTTATTTCCTTGTCTCCAACTTTCATTATATACTCCTTTTGTGGGTTTGTTTTTCCAGTATCATTTTTCTGCAATAAAATATAGGTTCCAAGTATCAGACCACTGTACTAATGTTCAGAATCGTTAATTATGCTGTTAGAAGACTGAAGCCTCATGGCTGGGAGGCATCAATGAAAAAGATGCATTTCTGAAAATGTTTCTCAAATGTCCTGATTGATACTGCAGATGTCTGGGGTCTCTTGAGCCTGGTTGTTTGGATGTGTCATTATGAAAGTCCTACAGAAATCTCTCAGTAGTCTCTGATCAGAACAGAATTCCTAACTGATCATTACACAGAAGAATCTCATTTCATTGAGCCCTGTTCTGTTGTCATTACTATTCAGTTTGGGTTACCCTGCAAATCCATACCTGTGATAGCCTCGTGTCAAAATGTCTTTTGTCATCACCTTTATTGAAAGCTGTGCTGGCACCAGAAATATGGATTTTGCGCTGTGACAAATCGATAGTAAAAAATCTCTTGCAAAAGCATACATTTAAGAGAATGTATTTCAACAATAAAGAGACTGACAGCTAGCAACCATAATTCAACACTCCTGATATGACTCCTACATCCATAAGATTCTGCATGCCTGCTGTGCCTGGAACCTGCAATGAACTAGAAAGTACTGCTACAATTTGTATTTGGTAGAGAGACCAAAGGAGGATACAATATGAGCGATTCAAATGTCACTGTTAGTATATGTTTGTGGTCAGCAAAGCATGCTCTTCTATCCACGAATTTGCTCTGTAGCATTGTATTGATGGAGGAGTATAGGTCGTCTCTCCATGATCTTGTTGTTGGTTTGGGGTTTCTTTTTCTTTTTTTTTTTTTTGTTTGTTTGAAATGAAGCACGATTCCAGTCTGAATTCATCAGATCAGTACATTAATCAATTCAATTTGCAACAGAAATAGAAGTTAGAAGGAAAGCGCAGTTGAGTAGAATATCTGCACAAGCCCAGCTATCCTCATAATGAAAAACATTTACAACTAGTGCTGAAGAGTACGAATCATTTCTCTTTGGACAGAGCACTTCAGCGGATTTTTCTTTCATGTGTATTCTACAGTTCATTTTAAATAGCAGTGAAAGAAGAGAATGTTGGATTAAAAGAAAGATGTTTACTTGATTGGAAAGTAATCAAAAGAAACGAAAATCATAAAACCGAGAGGCCTAGTAACACTCAGCTCAGCTGCCTCACATGACTGATATTTCATGTACATAGAAATTTTGCATGCAATTAGTGGACCAACTTTTGCTTAGTCGATGTAATGCAGCACAGAGATCACTGTTCGAAAATCAGAAGAAAAAAATTGTCTGACAGCTCAAAAAATACTATAGCTTTGAATATTGTAACAAGAGCACAGCGCCCGACAAAAAATTGGAAACAAGTGGATTTAATTAGTAGATATTCATTTTGCTTTTAGTTCCTTTTCTGTTTTGTTTAAAATCAGTATTTTCAATGCTACTTGTAAGTTATCTTACTGATACCACGATAACATGTCGGCTGGCCATACACAGACAGTCGTGTGCCTACATACACACATACATACATACATGCATACTTACATACACACTCACAAATTGCACTGAAACCTTCAAGTTTTTTCAAGATAGCCTATTTTATTCCTTCAGCAACCAAAGAAAGAAAGCACAATGGAAAAAAACAAAACATTTCAACAGAAAAATTACACGTGGAATGTTATCCGCCATGGCCAAGCAGAGAGAACCAACCATCTTCATCCAGACGTAAAAAAAAAAAAAAGGCTCTTCCACATTGTGTGTGTGTGTGTGTGAGGTAGCATGATCTCACATCCGCCCGCATGTGTGCGAGTATGAGTGCGCATGTGTGTGTGTGTATGTGTATGCACGTGCGCGCATGTGTGTGTGTCTGTTTCTCCGTGTGTTTGTGAGAAAGAGAGTGTGTATGTGTGCATGTGAGCACCAAGGAGGCAGCTAGCAGTCACTACATCACCAAAAAGGAGAAAACACAGACAACATGAAGCGGCTGTATGCCGTCGACTTCCTGCTGGCAGAGTGGGTGAGCAGAAGTAAGAAACTCGGTGAGGGACAGACAACTGGTGCACAGCTTTGATGTGTGTAGTTGTGGGTTTCAAAGGAAGACAACTGGTGCACAGTTTTGATGTGTGTAGTTGTGGGTTTCAAAGGAAGACAACTGGTGCACAGCTTTGATGTGTGTAGTTGTGGGTTTCAAAGGAAGAAGTTCAGGCATGGTGAGGGGAGATGCCAGCTTCACACAGTGCTTTTCAGTTCACCTTTTTCTGTTGTTATATGGTGTGGTGTCATGTGCTGTGGTGTGGTGTTGTGGTACGTGGGATATGGTGTGGTGTCATGTTGTGTTGTAGGGTATGGTGTGGTATGATGTGTTGTGGTGCGTGGGACATGGTGTGGTGTGGTGTTGTGTTGTGGTACGTGGGATATGGTGTGGTGTGATGTTGTGTTGTAGGGTATGGTGTTGTGTGGTGTTGTGTAGTGGGGTGTGGTGTGGTGTAGTATCATGCCACATTCTTCAGAACATAACACACAAAATCAGGTCTGGGTGGTTCCACCCACACTGTGACATGTTAGGACTAAACCAGATCCTGCCTCCACATGTCTGCATGAAATCAACGTCAAATAAAAAGCATATAAAAAATATCGATATATATATATATTCCAAAAAAAATTATTTCATTTCTGGAGACTCTTTAAACATCCTCAAGAAATGTGATCTTAAAAGTATAAACTGGGGGAAAAACAAAAAAAACTCATCCGTGTCTAGTTGAAAAGAGAACAGGGGCCAAATGTACATGAAACTGAAACGCTTTCTCTAGAAACCTTCCAATCAAAAAAGCCTTCAGAAGTCTGCAGACTGCCCTGCCAATGTCAGTTCACTCTTGGACTGTGGCGGTTCTGAGACTGGGTAGTCTACTCTATGGTCGTTCCATAATCATATTGACAGCAAGTTGTTGCGTTGGGTTTTTTGTTTTTTTTTAATAAATGGCCGCAGTTAGTTAAATGGTAAGCAAGCTCTTCTACCTTCATTCCACAATACGACTGACAGTTCTTTTTTTTTTCAATAAATTGCTCTGCTTGGTCAAAAGATAGGCAACCTGTTCTGCAGTCAATTCATGATCATAATGCCAGCGTGTTACAACACTTTTTTTTCCTACTCTACCATGGACGCTCACGAGATGAGGAATGTTTTCCATGATTCTTCAATAACTATACTGACAGTCGTACCATTTTTTTTTCTTCCTTTCTTTTTAAACAACTGACATGGATGGTCCAGAACTGGGCACCCCATTCTATATCTGTTGCACAATTATACTGACAGTTATGCTTTTACGTCATTCAAATCATGAAGACGGCACTGTATGACAGAAGGGGATGGGTGAGGATTATAGGGCCTTTTTTTTCCTCTTGCTCCAATGTTAAGAAAGATTCAGATCCATTTGTGGGAGGATTTTTCCCATAATAAACAAGACATATGTCAAGTTTGATAACCAAAAAAAAAAATAAGTACTTGCATTTCATACTGCAATACACAACAAAACAACATAAACGCACAATGTGTGGGTGCTTCAGTTAGATAGAGGCATTACATCTGATGCATTCACAACTTGAAAAGTTAAAGAACATAAACGCAGTATGAAAGCATTTCTGTTCTCGAAAGAAAACATAGTGCAGTATTTTCCGTTTCACTATTTGATGAAACGATATCATAAAAAAATCATATATATATATATCTCTAATAACAAGCAAAAAAATCAAAGAAACAAAAACTGCATGCAGTGATGACAAAATTATCGGAGACATGGAGAAGAAAACAAGGACACCAATAAAACGGAGACAACAAATAAATTTCAAACCCACTGAAATTTCAGAGGCATAAATTTTGATAAAGGCACAGCAGACTGCATCCAAGAAAAAGGAAGAAGAATGAGAAAAGATAAAAGAAAAAAGAAAGAAAAGAAAACATACAATAATGAAGTCAAGCCTTCCAATGTTTTCCTGTTATGTAATACAAATCACTCATGTCTACACAGAATAAGTCAGGTTGAAGAAAAATCTTAACAAAAAAAACAAAAAAAAACCTGTTCTCAGTTTATGCATTGTGTAGAAATTAATTAGACTGCCAGAACAAAGCCAGGGCAGGGGTACTGCTCCATCCACCACGGCAGCCAGCCCTTTAGGGGTTTTCATTCTTTTTTTTTTTTAAGCGCATCATCATCAACTGCTGACCAACGACAGAGCAAAAAAAACCAAAAAAGTCCCCACTGTTTCTCTCTGAACACCATATCAGGACAGAGCCATTCTGTTTCTGTGCCCTCTTAACATTGCCTGATCAACCGGCCAATTCTGTACGTTACTAACACCACCATAACATTGCCTGATCAACCGGCTGAGTCTGTACATTACTAACACCGCCATAACATTGCCTGATCAACCGGCTGAGTCTGTACATTACTAACACTGCCATAGCATTGCCAGATCAACCGGCCAATTCTGTTCATTGCTAACAATGCCCGATATGACAGCCATGCTTGGCCTATGCACCCTCAATACCGCCTTTGAAGTCAGCCACCCTCCGTCTTCATACTCTCGACAAAAAACTCAGGAGGCTGCCATTCTAGGTCTGTGCACTTCTAAAGGTGCTGCAGGAGGCCATCACTCTTGGATTATGCTCTCCAAACAGTGTACAAGAAGACAACTGTTCTTGTCACTGCGCTCTCATCAGTGCCTGAGGAAGCAGCGGCTCTAGGTGTGTGTACTCACAACAGTACCAAAGGAGGTGCCTACTTAGGTGTAAGCACTCCCCACACTGCTTGAGGAGGGAGCAACTGTTGGGTTATGCACTCTCGACACTGCCAAAGGTGGTTCTAGGTCTACGCACTCTGGGCAGTGCCGAAGCAGGCAGCCAGCCCGAGTCTGTGCCCCGTCACCACTGCCTGACCATGAGGAGAATGATATGTCTTGTGATACGTATGGAAGAGCATGTTAACAGGCACATCACATGTCAATTGTCAGTGCTCATTTCACACAGTGCAGGACGTCGATACAACACACAGTTATGTGACCCTGGCCCTCCCCCCTCCCTCTGACGCACATAACTTGAATAAACACACGCATGTATCCACCCCCTCCACCTACTGAGACAAGGGGAAAAAGTCACGCCAATTTTGCCACTTAAAACACAACTGACATTGTCCTAATCAATCGTTATTATCAAAATGAGGTGGGGGGGAGGAGGTAACAACAAACAAATCAAGTTGTGAAAATGGGCAAAATTGACACTTTCTTTTAACTCATCATATATTAAATACAACTTAAAAGATTATGTTCTTTATCTGTTCCACCCTCCCCCTTCCCCCAGCACCCCCCCCCCCCCCCCCACCAAAAAAAAAAAAAAGTCATGAAGAGACATCCGTTACATTGCCAATTGCAGCTCGGCAAACACTGGGTCCATTTCAAGCCACTGTTCTGCCTCACCGACTGAGGGGCACTGATGCTGAGAGCACCAGTATTCAACTTCCCCGCTGTCACCCTATCACACACACACAATCCCCATGCATCACGCAATCCAGAGGGTTCTAATCCCACACAACAAAGCCTCTGTCCATTCATGAGCCAAGCTACTCCGTGCTCCTCTCCTGTCCACCATGTCATGATGACAGAGGGCAACACTCTGCCAGTATAATCTCAACGTGTCAGGTGATCACATCAGAATACAAACAACAACACAGTACTCTTCAGACCATCAGACTGCGACATCCATGAACAACACACTGCTGTGGAGAGAACAGCTTCATGACCACATGAACCTTTACCGTGCTTCCTGGGTCCTCTATGACCCAGTAACTCAATAAAAACATCATATCTTATGAACGGATAGAGCTATGCTCACAAAATCTTAGGAGTTCCTCAACGGTCTTAATAGCCGTTGGTCACAGAAATTTCATGTATGGGCACAATCAATTATTAGCAAATTAGTTGTGGTTCCCCCAGGACCTATACATTTTAATGGGTCAGACATGACCCACGCCATCGGGTGAGGAATAAGTTGCTGAACCGCCCTTTATCAGGTGTGGGTCTTACAAGACCCGCATGATCTGAATAGGGATAAGCAATAGGAAAAGCCTCTACAAAATGTGTGGGTCTTGGGCGACCCGCACGATCAAGTCTGTGTAGTCAAAAACGTCATCCGGTAAAGGTTAATAACGTATGGAGTCTTCCAAGCAAGCCAGCTGCCTGCCACAGAGGGGGGAAGAACAACAACCTAACTGCAGAGGGCAGGGTGTGGTTGGGGGGGGGAGTTGGCTGTCTAAACACATGTTTTTGAAATTCCAGTGGAAGTGTTCTCCCCTTACAATCCCACTCTTGGAGCACAAGTCTGATGTTCTGAAGCTGAAAGGAAAACACCAACGCAACCCTCACATTTCTTACACTATACAATGTGTAGCAAACCGTTTATCAGGGTTTATATGCCATCTGCTTAAATGATAGCGAAAAAAAAAAACCCACAAAATTCCCCAACCAAAGGACGCATCAACACGAATAAACTTCCGAATAAACAGAAGAATATGTACAAAGTTGATCTTTTTCATAGAAATTCCACTACATCAAGCACAGTGACTGCTGAAGGATGCATCACACGAATGTTATCATGGTGGTGGAAAGAACTGCCACACAAAATACGCTATGTAAATACAAGCAGCAATATCAATACAAAGCTAGTCGCAATTATGTCCAATATGATAAGTTGCTGAATAATAACAATTAATAGAAATACAGCCGTTTAAAATCAAGAAAAGCAGCACATGATTCGTGGGCACAGCAAAGGATTATATCATTTATGAGGAGTTAACTATCTGTCAGCATTATAAATAATCCAAAACATAAATGTTTGTGTCAGAAAGAAAGGTCACAACAGAAGCTAACCTTTCAGAGATATGTTGAGATCTCAGGAACATCATACCTGTCAAACTAACCAATAACCCTCAAGTATACCTTTAAAATGAAACCTACTGAAATCCTAAATGCTGAAAACTCTTTACTTCTTCAAACAAGTCTGTCTGTTGTATCTATCCCTGGTAGGAACACACATGACCTACTGGAATATCTGAAAAGAGACTGTCAAGTTTACTCGATTCTATAACAGCATCTTTGAACATCAAAGGAATCTGCTGAACCTACTGGAATTCTTCACAGAACCTGCTGGCCCCACTTGACGTCTAGGGAACCTTGGAACCAACAGAAATTCCTCAGGGGCTCTGTTCAGCCCACTGAACTCTTCACGGGAATGTGTGGAGCCTGGTGGAATTTCATACGCTGAACCTCAAAAATTTCCTGAACAGTCTGTCAGACCAAACTTCATCCCACCAATATGTACATCAAAATCAGCAGCTCCTTCAAGAAATCTGCCAGCCCATATTAGCACAACAAAAAAACATGTTGTTGTTGTACCAGCTATCCAGTTACCCAACATTTACATCCCAATAATTTTGTGACATTATTGTACCAGCTATCCAGTTACCCAACATTTACATCCCAATAATTTTGTGTCATCACTGTACCAGCTATCCAGTTACCCTACAATTTACATCCCAATAATTTTGTGTCATCACTGTACCAGCTATCCAGTTACCCAACATTTACATCCCAATAATTTTGTGTCATCTCTGTACCAGCTATCCAGTTACCCAACATTTATATCCCAATAATTTTGTGTCATCTCTGTACCAGCTATCCAGTTACCCAACATTTATATCCCAATAATTTTGTGTCATCTCTGTACCAGCTATCCAGTTACCCTACATTTATATCCCAATAATTTTGTGTCATCACTGTACCAGCTATCCAGTTACCCTACATTTATATCCCAATAATTTTGTGACATTATTGTACTAGCTATCCAGTTACCCTACATTTATATCCCAATAATTTTGTGTCATCACTGTACCAGCTATCCAGTTACCCAACATTTACATCCCAAGACTGTTGTGTCATCTCCACTTAGTTCTTTGAAGATGTCAGCCTTGAACAAGGGCCTCGTCATACCTTGCCTTCTGTCCAAGCAACAAGAATGCAACTTCAACTTCACAAAAATGTCTCTCAGAACGAGCAGATTTTTTCTGTTATGTATCTGTCAACTTTACTGAAAACTCTTGAACCATTTGCCTACCCGCTGAAAGAAATTTTTTGTTTCTACATCATACTGGAGTTGAGTTACAGCAGGTGAAAAGTTTCCTCAGCAAATTTTCCCCTGGATCACCCACACAAGCAGTAAGACAATATTTAGAAAACTTGTTTCCTTCTAATGAATCTAGTACTGGGAAAGTTTCAAAGAAAATATACTACATGTTTTTTCTTATATAATATTTTCATACTTGATAGTGCATGCTTGCTTCCCCAAAAACATTACAGTCACGACATACACCAGCGCCCAGGTGACTCTCATTGCATCAAAACATGTATGGCGGAGAAGGAGAACTTTAGTCTGACAACAGTGGTTGCACACTGGTACTAGTCCTCCCCCCCCCCCTCCCCACCATGTCTTCCCTTCAGTTAGCATGAAGAACCAGGCAAGTTTCTGCCAAGTCCAAGAGAACACTTTCAAAAGAGGTGCAGACTGACGACACCAACAGACAGCTGTAATCTCTTCATATGAATCAGTGCTTTCTTTCACAACCAAACTGTCTCAACTGATGGTAAGACAATGACTGGAGGAAAGACAAAACAATATGCACTGCTAACACAACTGACACAAACCATCAAACAATGATACAAGTTTACGTCAACACGCTGTAACATGAACGAAAAAAAAAAAACATAGTATATTCTGAGACAGACACAATACACAAAACAATGTTACAGTTGGCAAGAAAAACCCATGTACAGAATTAAACCCCAAAAAGAACAACTCTGCACTGTGGAAAGAAGATACTGAAGGAACCAATTCAGAGAACTGTATGAATAACAAGAGTCAGTGATTAGTGTTCACACTTTCTTCCATGGCACCGGTTATGCATTGCAGCTGTCAGCAACACAATAATATAAAAAAAAAAAAAAAGATCTGTTTTCCTCCATCCACAACAACTGGCTCCCCCATCCATTTGGACAACAGGTGTGATCAGCACACTCAACCTATTAATAACAGTCATGATTTCCACAACATCGCTTCACCCCTTCAAATCCAAAGAACAGTTCTTTGAAGATGGTGGCCATGAACCAGGGGCCATTAAGTCCTCCCCAGCTGTCCAAGTGACATGGAAGAATCTTCAGAAACACTTCACAGACATAGAATGAACCAGGTTCCATTGAGGCCTCCCCAGCTGTCCAAGTGACATGGAAGAATCTTCAGAAACACTTCATAGACATATCTCTCAGAATGAGCAACCTTTCTCATCTGTATCTTTACTAAATTTTTTATGGCTTTTGCTACCCACTGAGAGAAAATTCTGCTTGAGCCGCAGCAGATGGAATTTTTTCTGAGAAAATGTGCCCACAGATGAGCCACATAAGCTGTGACAGGCTACAAACTACTTGTGCACAGTGCTGGTAGACTGGGAACTGATTACAGAGCTAATTCGGCTCATCAGTTTGCGTGCTGTGCCATCACTTCCATCTGCAATGACAACACATCACAACATGCAGCTCACAGGTCTTACAGGTCTGACACACTTTTCTGAGGATGCTCATCAACCTCATGACTGATCCCCTACTGTGACACTTGAACAGCTTGTTTCTTGCCTTCACGTTGTACTCCAACCTACCAAACAGCTTGTTTCTTGCCTTCACGTTGTACTCCAACCTACCAAACAGCTTGTTTCTTGCCTTCACGTTGTACTCCAACCTACCAAACAGCTTGTTTCTTGCCTTCACGTTGTACTCCAACCTACCAAACAGCTTGTTTCTTGCCTTCACGTTGTACTCCAACCTACCAAACAGCTTGTTTCTTGCCTTCACGTTGTACTCCAACCTACCAAACAGCTTGTTTCTTGCCTTCACGTTGTACTCCAACCTACCAAACAGCTTGTTTCTTGCCTTCACGTTGTACTCCAACCTACCAAACAGCTTGTTTCTTGCCTTCACGTTGTACTCCAACCTACCAAACAGCTTGTTTCTTGCCTTCACGTTGTACTCCAACCTACCAAACAGCTTGTTTCTTGCCTTCACGTTGTACTCCAACCTACCAAACAGCTTGTTTCTTGCCTTCACGTTGTACTCCAACCTACCAAACAGCTTGTTTCTTGCCTTCACGTTGTACTCCAACCTACCAAACAGCTTGTTTCTTGCCTTCATGTTGTACTCCAACCTACCAAACAGCTTGTTTCTTGCCTTCACGTTGTACTCCAACCTACCAAACAGCTTGTTTCTTGCCTTCACGTTGTACTCCAACCTACCAAACAGCTTGTTTCTTGCCTTCACGTTGTACTCCAACCTACCAAACAGCTTGTTTCTTGCCTTCACGTTGTACTCCAACCTACCAAACAGCTTGTTTCTTGCCTTCACGTTGTACTCCAACCTACCAAACAGCTTGTTTCTTGCCTTCACGTTGTACTCCAACCTACCAAACTGCTTGTTTGGTTTGGCAGGTGTTGTTGGGTTCAGAGCGTCTCTCCCACAGTGTGACAGGGACCTACAGAAAACGGCAACCTAGTGAATGTCAAAGATGAAAACAAGGACCTGGCACATGTCACTGCCAGCAACCAGAACACAGCAGGCCTTGCAAGGAATCCACTGAATATTACCTTAGCCAGGGCAAGGCATTTACAACACAACTCAAGACTTACAATTCCTGTATACTTTTGTTGCCAGTGCAACCCAATCAGGTGAGATTCTTCACGTTGATTCAGACGATCACAGATATACACAGACCCTTTCCTAGAGATGCTGTACTCATACCCTTGACATTAACTCCTCATTTTATTACCCCCAACCAACTATTTTCACCCCCACCCTACCATTTTCACCCTCACCCTACCATTTTCAAATATTTCCGGCAGACACAACTCTGATAACCTTGACGTTAACTCTTCATTCATAAACCCTAACCATATCATTTTCAAACAGATCCTACATACACAATGCAAATGTTAACACCGTGGTTACTGCCAATTTCATCATAAACCTCACTCTCTTCAAATATGTTTAAACAAACAAACAAAAATGTCAGTAGCAGCAAACACATTTGATGAAGAAGAGCATGCCATTCTTAGAAAAAAGAAAAGAAAAAAAGGCCACTGGGCCAGAGTAAGTCAAGCTTCACTGACAGGGATGGGTGGGAATGCATGAGTCAGGGATGACCCTCAGCCACCGGCCACACCCATCAACCTGCACTCTGGCAGCGGCAGGTGCTTGGCACACTGACCTGTCAACTTCAACTGGTCACTGACCCACTCAAAGCCTGTTCAAACTACCACTGCTTGTAAAGAACCAACGCTTTTGAACAGAACGCAACATGAAAGTAACCTTACAAGCACAACCATTTTCAAATTATAAACCACACACAGCATCAACACACGATAACTTCATTCAGAACAAATCTGACAGGAATTTGAGCAACTAACAAGATTGTCAAGGGAAAACAGAGGGAGAGAGATAATGTTGCCTATAGCCCAGCCGACCACAATGGGCCATTCAGGGTTGTCACTCCATTAGGATCAACTCATCAGCAAGGGAAAAACAGCTACATCCCTCAAGTGTCTCTGTGGGCTCTGAGACAAGCATCCAGCACATTTAAGACTGACTCAGAACAGTTCCATGAATGAAATAAAGTGAAGCAGCCACAGATCAGATCTCAGCCTGTGCTTTTAAAGGGGTCAAAATAGATCCACAACTGATGGTCTGTTTAGGTCTATGAACAGTGTGTTCATGGGGGGTGAAAACACAGCTACTGAGAGTCTATTACTGTGGGATAACACAAGTGGACTGACAGTGTTTGTGGGGTGTGAAGCCAGATCTACTCATAGTGTGTTTATTTGAGGTGAAAACAGACAGTGTTTGTGGGGTGTGAAGCCGGATCTATAGTGTTTGTGGGGTGTGAAGCCAGATATACTAACAGTGTGTTTATTTGAGGTGAAAACAGATCCAGGAACAGTATGTTTGCTTGAGGAGAAACCAGATCTACTAACAGTGCTTTATGAAAACAGATTATCTGTGGTACCTTTCTGTGGAAACGAAAACAGATCTATTAGCAGTGTGTTTGCTGAATGAAAAAAAATTATACATAACATATGTAGGTAGGTACAAGTAGATCTATGAACAGTGTGTTTGTGTGAGGTGAAAACAGATCAATGGTGAAATCTATCGTAAAAGCAGATCTACCAACACTCTGAGTGTGTGTGTGTGTGTGTGTGTGTGTGTGTTGAAAACAGATCTAGGAATGCTGTTTGTGTTAGGTGGACACAGACCCACTACACTCTATTTGTAAGAAGTGAAAACAGATCTACTTGCACTGCATTTGATCTACTAACACATCTACTAACAGTGTGTTTAAGGGGAAGGAAAAAGGTAACTCTGTGTGTGTGTGTGTGTGTGTGTGTGTGTGTGTGTGTGTGTGTGTGTGTGTGTTTGGGTTGGAGGGGGAGGGGATCTAAACATGTGTTTGTGTAAGGTAATAAAGGTATGTCTGAGTGCCGTCAAAACAGCTGTGCAAGCAGAGTAGTCTGTGTCCTGTCAAAAATTCCTTGAAAAAGAAAACTATCCTCACTGTTGTGTTTGGGATCAGAACACATCCACCACACAGCCTGTGAGGGAGCCACTACTCAGGACAGGTCAGTTGCTGACAATTCTGCTGTTGTAGAAGCTCTGTCCAGTTTGGAAACAGCACTATCTGAAAGCGCATGCCTGACTGACTATTTTACTGACAAAGGCACGCTGTTTGAACACGTAAAAACACCTGTCTTGTTTCTACCTCGCAATTCATTTTTGGTGAAATCTTTTGTCCATTCCAGGAAAGGAAGTTGTTTGAAAACAGACAAATTTGGTGTTTTCTTCACCATACGTGTTCTGAACTATTCTTTGAAACGCCGAGTGCTGTGCTTTCCAGAAAAGCTTACAGCAATTCTGATAAAATTTGAAAAGAAACTTTAAAAACATTACATTTCAACACACCACATTTCAAGATACTAATAATGACCACAAAAAAAGGAAGAACTTCCATGACCTATACGTGTCAGCTGATTAATAGATACACACTTCATAACATCATTGACCTGTTCACCTCAATTCCTTTCCTGTCGACAAATTGTCCAGCATTCAATCCAATAAGCTAGACAGTATGAATTGGAAATGAAGAACCAACAAAAGTATTAAGAAAAGCCCTACACACAAGTGGACATTCTGGTTAAAACGTTCTCTTGCATCATGTTGCCATACTGGAGGTGGAGAAGGGGGGGAGAAAGAGGATGGAGGAGTGGGAGATTGGAAAGGGAGATGGACGTGGATGAAGAGATGGAGGCTGACAGTGTCTCACTAACAGACACATATAGTTGAGACGCTTAAACTTAATGTAATTTTGTAGAATACAATTAACATGAGACTTGATAACAAGATCTCCTGTTTCCTACCAGCAAACTTTGCTTCCCAACCCCCTTCTTTTCACTTAGTTCAAACATTTAACATGAACCTTTACTTCAGTAATTTTCTGTTGTTTTTTTTTGCATCATACCAGCAACATGTGTTAAGAACCATTTATTTAACATGATAATGAAAAATGATCTTCTTTACAAGTTAAAGTGTTCTCACAATTTTGCATAAAACACAGCTTCTTCCCTGAAAATATCATCTATCAAACTTCTCGGTGGATTTGTGTTGTCCTTCTTCTTTCTCTGTTCTCATTCGCTCCTTTCAAAATTCCTCCTGTATTGCATCCTGTAGCTTCCTTTCAGTGACTGCCTAACATGATTCTGACCACACTGATTAGTTACTAATATGATCTTCACAAACATCTGATACACAGAAAAAAAGTAACACTGTTCGATTGGCTGCATTTGAATGGTTTCACACACTCCAATTACCGCCTTATTTCACTGTCTCTGGTAAGACTGATTTATATGTGGCTTACCTTCGTTCTACAGTTAATCAGACCATTATTCGTATCTGCTCTTCTGGTTGGTAGAAAATGTAATCTTGGAGGGATCAACTCAAATATTTCTTGCAATATTTGCATAAATTTCATATACTCTATCCTTCATCACAAAAAGCAATATATGTAACTATTTACAACTCCTAAGAAAGCATCAATTTTGTAATACTTAAAACACTGCCAAAATCATTGATAGGGGATGGATCCCCTTCATAGTTCAGTGACATCTTCATGCAGAAAATGGCTGGAAATGTCTCAATTTCATCACTGTGCCAAGTTTATTTATACCTGCATTTGCCGAGGAAACTCCCAGGTAATTTACCACAGACATATACAAATGCACGTACGTGGAGCACTGGGACAATTATCACACAATGTGGGTCCAAGATACCACAAAGACACAGAAGTATCTGTTGCAGCGCATGATCATAATCAGAACCCCAGAGGCTGGGGTCTCCACACTGTAAGCCTTTGCCCCATGGGCAGAAAAGGCACATAACTTGGACCCTTGATTTCATAGCTCCACACACAAGAAAGAAATGATTCTGACCCACACAGACACCAATTTACTCGTTATATCGCAATTCTGCTTGTTTATGTTTTAAGAAATACTTTGATCACTATTTGGGTCAATTCATGTGTATTGATAAGTGAATTATGTGACCGACTCATTTTTTGAGGTGTTAATTCATTGCCACTTTTTTTTCACAAAGACAAATCAAGACATGTTTGAATTCACCCCTCAAAAAGGTACATCTATATTCAACAATGAATGTCCCCCTTACTTCTTTCAATACTGTGCCTGAAGCCTTGGGTAGAAAGATCATTATGAAACCTGGCGTCACAGCCTGTGAAATTGATCCACTTCAGGCTTTTTGCCTAGGCCCCTGTCTTGATGCACTCCTCACATAACAATCATCAACTCTCTGCCCACCCGTTCTTTTCCCTTTGCCTAGGCCCCTGTCTTGATGCACTCCTCACATAACAATCATCAATCTCTACCTCTTCCTCAGCCCGCTATCCTTATAATTCCCTTGTGGGCCCAAGGCCCCTGTCTTGATGCACTCCTCACATAACAATCATCACAACTCTCTGTCCACCCGTTCTTTTCCCTCCTCTTTTCAAAATGCAGTTGGCCATCCTCAGCCGAAAAAGCCTAATTATCAATCCTGAAAATGTAATAAATTACAGATCTGTTTTGAATCTTCCTTTTTTTTGCAAAAGCACTGAAAAAGTTTTTCTCTTGCTCAGCTCATGGATCATCTTCATTCTAACAACTTTGCCTGCCCCCCTTCAGTCTGCTTACCGCTCTGACCATAGCATTAAAACTGCTTTTTTTAGAATCACCAATGACCTACTGACTGCCCTTGACAACAACAAAATATCGCTTCTCTCTCTGCTACAACTCTCTGTAGCTTTTGATACTGCTGAGCATTCTGTTCTTCTCCTCCCATTGGCACAGCTCTTCTGGTATTTCTGACACAGTCCTTTACTGGGTTTACTCCTACATCACTGAACGCCATCAAGCTGATCATGTCAATGGGTTTAGTTCCAGCCCAACTCCTTCACTATACAGCGAGGCCCAGGGCTCATTGCTTTTCACTCTGTGCACTTTTCCTACCGCCGCCGTTGTAACTCAACATTCCCTTCTTCACAGTTTCTCTGATGACAATCAGCTTTACATTTCAGGACCTCTGTCTGATCTTTCATGCCGTTGGAACTCAACATTCCCTTCTTCTTCACAGTTTCTCTGATGACAATCAGCTTTACATTTCAGGACCTCTGTCTGATCTTTCATGCCGTTGGAACTCAACATTCCCTTCTTCTTCACAGTTTCTCTGATGACAATCAGCTTTACATTTCAGGACCTCTGTCTGATCTTTCATGCCGTTGGAACTCAACATTCCCTTCTTCTTCACAGTTTCTCAGCTTCACATTTCAGGACCTCTGTCTGATCTTTCATGGCGTTGGAACTCAACATTCCCTTCTTCTTCACAGTTTCTCTGATGACAATCAGCTTCACATTTCAGGACCTCTGTCTGATCTTTCATCAGTGATCAGAACCCTTCAGCCCTGTGTATTTGACTTCAAAAACTGGATGACAAGACAACCAACAAACAAAATGAAGTCAAAACTGATATGGTGTTGATCTGTCAACCAAAGTATCTGAATCATCCCTCTGTTCCATCTGCTCCTGACCTCTGTCAAGTGTACATTTTGTACCTTCAAACAACAAATTGAACAGTGGGTATCATCCTCCAATACATTTGAAAAACATCCCTTTTAATGTTGAAACTTAACCACCACATTAACCTACTCTCAAAATGCACTATGATGTCTCTTTTCATTCAGAGAAAACCATTGAGATGTTGTTGTTTTTTTTCAAGGAACAGCTTCAAACAAACTAGAAATACCGACATCATTCTCAATCCGTAGTTTAATAAAATTAGCAACTGCTATGAACAAAATGTACATTTCTTTTCTTTTTTTCCCCCTCAAAACAAGACATAGGCAAGACTGTACAAAGCATTTCTTTCTAACAAATGAAATATTCTTGTGATTCTTGTGATGAACATCATGAATATGCAATCTATGAAGATGAAAAATTTTCTCATACTGTTCATTTCAAAAGCAACAGAGGAAGAAAGACAGAAAAAGAGAGAGAGTGGGGATGGGAGAGGGTGGGTGGCCAAGTAGGGTAGATCACTTGTCAGAATGAAACAGCTTTTCAACGTTTAAACAATCTTTCTTTTAAATTCATTCCAACAAAAAAAAAAAGTTTCACTGACTTTCTAGAAAATGCATGCAGCAGTGCTAATACAACAAAACTGTTTTCCAAACTCCCTATTTTCATCAGGCAAACCAAGAAAGAGGCACCAAAGCCTTTTTATTGGTGATGAAATGCTGTCGCAACTGCATGCAAATCACATCAAACTGACAGATATATTCCCAGGGGAAAGGACAATCAGGAAAGGACAGACAGAAGAAGAATGGAAAGAACATGCATCATTTTCAGCAGCCACAAGATTAATTGTTACAGCTGATTACACTTGTTTTCTTTCAAAATTCACACACACACACACACACACACACACACACACACACACACACATACACACACAGAAATATACAGCCTATATATATCAGAAGCTTTATAATCCCAAACTGAGCCTGTTCACTGCTGCACCAAATGCATTATCTACAGCACAGTCACACTACTGTCCTAAAGGTGTGTTTTTGGGGGTTTTTTGCCTCTCTGTTCATCAATCTGTCTAATTGAGATTTCAAATTTCCAGGCAAACTAGAGCTTGCCTCATTCAGTGAATATCACTATCATCAGATCTGCAACCATTTTTTTTTTTTTCAAACACATAGTTTGTCTCCCACCTCTCCACAACCCCCCCCCCCCCCCCCCCCCAAAAAAAAAGAAGAAAAAAAAACAAAAGAACCAGCAATGAACCAGTCTTTAAAATCTGTCAACACGTTTGGAATGGCTTGATGCAAACCCCAGGAAACACAGGAGGGGGGAAACGTCCGACCGCCTCCATCATGAGGGTTTGTATCACAGATGCTTTACCTGCACTACCACAAGGCCGTCCTGCCCACGACTGGTCCTGCCCACCCCACCCCCACTCAGGCCAGCACCAATGGCTCGTCATCAGAGAAGCCCTGAATCATGGGCTCATCATCATCTGTTCACAGAAGAGGGACATCAAAATCATCAGAAGTGTGACCTTTACACAGCAACACAACCAACATTTTCAAAAGTGAATAGAAGTAGGCGCCGACATGAAAATCTAGACAAAAATGTTCATTGAGGTTAAAGTAAACTTGCACTGAACTTTTCTTTTAGACACTCAAGAAATAAACAGAACAGACAGACAGACAGGCACACAGTAATAACAAAACATGAACTATGTATGTAGCTGAACACAGACAAAAAATGAAGAAAACCAGCGAAACAGTTTGCCTAGCACTCAGCGGTCTGGTGTGGCAGTGTAGCCACTGTCGCTCATCCCAAATGGAGCGAGGCAGGCTGTGACGAAGTGCAGGACAGCACTGCGCTATCTTCAGTTCAATGCAGTCCCTCTCTGTGGGACGACAGGTTCATTCCATTTGGGCAACAGGTACCACAGTGTCCACACCATGCAATGGAAGGGAGCGGGAGGATGGGCAAAGAAGGGGCGGTTTGAGATGGGTGGGTTCACAGAGTAGTCAGAAAACTTACTGTAGAGGGCTTGCAGACAGCAAGATGCAGTTCCTGTTCTAACACCCACTTGTTTGAAATGTTCAACATCGTTTTATGTCTACACATTTTCGGAGATACATCTTTTTTGGTGCTGCCATTTCCAATTTTCTCCACATTTACGGTACAATTGAATTTCATCTGATTTATCCACAAAGGTAAATTGATGATGTAGGGTAGTTAATGGTAACTCTCACTGTGAAGACAAGAAAGGCTACTTGATGTGTCATGTTGCTTTACTGCCAAGATTCTCCACAATAAATCAGGAATGATGATCTTTGACTGAATTAGACTTGGCTTGATACATCTATGTGTGGCCAATCTTTGGTCAACATTTCAAAACAAAAAATCCACCGTTATTATGAAAAAAGAATACTGTAGAAAACAGGGAAATGAGCCTCTAGTGGACGGGCAGGCAGGGAGCAAAGTAACAGGGAAATGAGCCTCTAGTGGACGGGCAGGCAGGGAGCAAAGTAACAGGGAAATGAGCCTCTAGTGGACGGGCAGGCAGGGAGCAAAGTGACAGGGAAATGAGCCTCTAGTGGACGGGCAGGCAGGGAGCAAAGTGACAGGGAAATGAGCCTCTAGTGGACGGGCAGGCAGGGAGCAAAGTGACAGGGAAATGAGCCTCTAGTGGACGGGCAGGCAGGGAGCAAAGTAACAGGGAAATGAGCCTCTAGTGGACGGGCAGGCAGGGAGCAAAGTAACAGGGAAATGAGCCTCTAGTGGACGGGCAGGCAGGGAGCAAAGTAACAGGGAATGAGCCTCTAGTGGACGGGCAGGCAGGGAGCAAAGTGACAGGGGAATGAGCCTCTAGTGGACGGGCAGGCAGGGAGCAAAGTAACAGGGAAATGAGCCTCTAGTGGACGGGCAGGCAGAGAGCAAAGTGACAGGGGAATGAGCCTCTAGTGGACGGGCAGGCAGGGAGCAAAGTGACAGGGAAATGAGCCTCTAGTGGACGGGCAGGCAGGGAGCAAAGTAACCGGGAAATGAGCCTCTAGTGGACGGGCAGGCAGGGAGCAAAGTGACAGGGAATGAGCCTCTAGTGGACGGGCAGGCAGGGAGCAAAGTAACAGGGAAATGAGCCTCTAGTGGACGGGCAGGCAGAGAGCAAAGTAACAGGGAAATGAGCCTCTAGTGGACGGGCAGGCAGGGAGCAAAGTGACAGGGAATGAGCCTCTAGTGGACGGGCAGGCAGGGAGCAAAGTGACAGGGAAATGAGCCTCTAGTGGACGGGCAGGCAGGGAGCAAAGTGACAGGGAATGAGCCTCTAGTGGACGGGCAGGCAGGGAGCAAAGTGACAGGGAAATGAGCCTCTAGTGGACGGGCAGGCAGGGAGCAAAGTAACAGGGAAATGAGCCTCTAGTGGACGGGCAGGCAGGGAGCAAAGTGACAGGGAAATGAGCCTCTAGTGGACGGGCAGGCAGGGAGCAAAGTGACAGGGAAATGAGCCTCTAGTGGACGGGCAGGCTGGGAGCAAAGTAACAGGGAAATGAGCCTCTAGTGGACAGGCAGGCAGGGAGCAAAGTGACAGGGAATGAGCCTCTAGTGGACGGGCATGCAGGGAGCAAAGTAACAGGGATTTTCCTATGCAAGGTTTTACAAATAGTTACATGACCAGGCGACAGCCATACCATGAAAATTCCCTTAGTACCTAGAATCCATTAGAAAGGAAAAGAAAAAGAAAAGAAAGAAAAACGAAAACAAAATCATTCTCCCGTCATGTTCCCTTCCTCCCTTAATCTGCATGGCATGCCTTGATTGCTGCCTCACTTCTATCAAAGTCATCCACTGAAATCAGTTGTCCCTAACCATCCCTACTGAGCAGGCATGTAAGGTAAGGTAATATTGCTCATAGCCCAGCTGACCACAAAGGGCCATATCAGGGCTGTCATAACATTGAAGTCGACTCACAAGTCATCAAAAAAAACACACAAAAAAACAACCATTTACACATCTCGTTAAAACAAAACTTCTAAAAACGCACTAGAAACTTTGTTAAAAACCTTTCTTCCATAAAATCTTACATCAGATGAAAAATGTTAATCTTTTTTCAGAAATTCAAAGATCACGTCAAGCGGGACATTTCTGAACAAGGTTTTCATGGAGTCTGCTGTAAATAGTTTATGTCTCACATCGTGCAAGTCCCAACACTCTAAGAATGCACCATAGAGCTTCTTCACCTTTTAAAAGATAAGAATGGGTGTAAAACGAGTAGCCTGTACGGCACAAGACTGTTTTGTCTTTATGGTCATCTTGGGAACATGGTTAGAGGGAGTCATTTTCTGAGTGAGAAAATAATCCTGTAGACACCCTCCTGTCGACAGTGAGAAAAAAATCCTGTAGACACCCTCCTGTCAACAGTGAGAAATGGGGAGTTTGTATTACACTCCCTGTTTGGCTAGTATACTTACCATGTCAGACCATAGCATTCAACAGCAGTTAGTCAGCTCTGCCAGGCCGAATTTTTGTGGCTAATGCAGTAATAAGACCATCACGTGACGCCCACCCTACTTCCGGCAGGGAAGAAGCCGGTGTAAACTTCCTGTTCCTCATTCAACGAGGCCTATGCGCAAGGTAACCCCGAGAACCATAGCGCTAGTGGGGAAGGTAGGGTGGGCATTAGAGTCTGACATGGTAAGTATACAAGCCAAACAGGGAGTATAATACAAACTCCCCATTTTGGCGTCATATACTTTACCATGTCAGACCATAGCAGAATTCAAAGGAATCGGAGGAGGGCTTAGTGCCCTAATGGTTCTTGGGGTTAGCAGAGGAATAGATAAGGCTGCGTTAGCCGCAGAAGAAGTCCCTAGAACCATCACCCCTGGGCATGCGGACCTCCCTTAAATAAACATTTATGAAGGGATTTTCCGGATGCCAGTAGGCAGGAGGTGGCGCAAGTGGACAGAGCGCTGGATTGCTGTGGAAGTGGCCAGTGCCCTGCCCTCATGGGCCCGGGGAGATAAGACGGGGAGATCCTTATACGCCTGGGCGAAGGCTGATCTGACTGTTTAGGAAGCCTCTAGAGATAGGGCTGGGAGGAGCGCCTGGGGCGCGAGGGTTCCCAGTAGCCCGGAATGGAGCCAGTCGAGAGCCTAAACGAAGAAGATATGAGATAGAAAGTGCCTATCTTGGAGTTGGAAGGCCAGATGGGGGAACAGAGTTGAGCACCAGGAGGCCATCTCCCCCTTGGACAAGGCTCAGTGCTGGCTCTGTGCAAAGTCGCTAATCCGAAGATCGAGCGAGGCCACAGCCCCAGCGGGTATGTCTACCCTGGGCCTGAGCACTGTTCCCCGCCGAGCTGAGGGTTAGCCTGCTGAGGGTCCCTTCCGGGTGGAGGAGGGTCCCCGCTATGTGTCTCGCGCAGAGGATGATTCCCCGCGCATGGACCAGCGGAGGAGGCCTCATTACGGAGAAAGGCTGACTGAGCGAGCCCCCTTTTGCCCCCCCCTCCCCCCCCCCCCCCCCCCCCCCCCCCGATGAATATCAAGCCACCGAAGCGTTGTCCGTGGCCAGGGGAACAAGTCGGTGCGAGACCAGGGTTGGAAGCGGGTGGAGGCAAGCCTGACTGCTTCCAGTTCCCGGACGTCGATGTGGAGACGGGAGGAGTGAGCCTCCCCACTGGGTGTCTCACACTCCCGAGGTATGAGGGTTCTCCAAGTGGGTGACCAGCCCAAGTTGGAGGGGTCTGTGTGGAGGTCCAGGGGTTGGGTAGGGAGGGAAATGGGACCCCGGGGGACCAGGTGGCGGGGTCGCGCCACTCTTCCGTGGCCCATGGGAACCAAGGACCCAGGGGATGGACTGAGGCCAGTGGTCGGGGTCAGAGACCGTCGACGACGGAATTCCCTTGGAGTTGGAGCTTGGGGACCGACCTAGGAGATGAGGGACGAGAGGAACTCATCATCCCTAGGAGGGAGGCAAGGGTTCTGGGCGGGAGAAGAGGACCCCACTGTGGGTGGACCTCTCTCTACGGGTGAGTTCACACTTGTTGGGGTTGGTGACAACACTAGTTGGAACAGGGGCGTAGAGGATGGTTGGTGTGGGATTGACACCAAGCCCGGGAGGACCCAGGACGAGCCAGTCGTCCAGGTACACCAGGGGGTGAAAGTCCTCCTGTCCCGCCAGGGAGGCCACCTCCTTGACCACCATCGTGAATGGGAAGGGTGCTGGGGAGAGGCCGAAGGGCCGAAGGCGAGCGGCCCAAACTGGAACCCCCGATCTTGCGAGACGAACCGTAGGTATCGTCTGTGAGATGGGAGTATAAGGTTGGAGTAGAACCCTGGTTGGGATGGCCTTGTGCCAGCCCTGTTTTGGAGAAGTTCTGAGACTTTTCTGAGACTTCCAGGCGAAGACCCTATGCCCAGCCTGGGGGGGGGGGGGGGGTCGCTGGGAGAGGGCGGGGGAGAACTATCAGAGGAGGAGGGCGTTCATGGGCCCAAGGCCAAAGGAGCCCCTCCTGTAGGACCACTACATCCATGGGCTGAGGCCCATACGTCTCACCGGTGGGCATGCCGGGATAAGATGCCCGCCAGAGGGGCCGGGGGCCAGGGAGGAGGGTGGGAGGATAGAGGGGTAGCGGTCCAAGTTCTCCCTAATCCAGCTCCCCCCGTAGGTGAGTCCTCCAGTCACCTCCGGGGCCGTCCCTGCTGGCCGAAACGAAAATTCTGCTGGGGAAGTTTCGTCTTCGGTCGCAAGGGGAATTTTAGAGCGCTTGGCGGGTTGGGGTCCGAAAGGCACCGCTCCGCTAAAGCAATAGTAGGGGCTCCTGGCTGCGCTGTCCGCCGCAGCCAAAAGGTGGTGCGAGATCCTGTTGACTAGGAGTCGCATCAAGAGGTTGCTAAACAAGCGGGATATGGTCTCAGGGTGTGTCTCAGAATACTGAGCGTCTGAGGACACAGAGACCGAGTCATCCTTCTCCGGCCCGATCTCCTCCACGCGCTGTAGAGCATGTCGATGGACATGTCCAGCAGAGTTATGTTGGATCTCCGAACTGGAACTGCGGTCCCACTCCACCAGGTTATTGGTAGAGAGTGGCGGCAGTGGGAGGCCAGATGGGGGAGAATCGGCAGCTGACCCGGGAAATGGAATTTCCTTGGTCACCGGAGTGTCCTAGGAGAACACGGAGGAGATGTGGGAGATATGGGCCTGCCGGGGTCCCTGAGGGAAGTGCCTACAGGGGCCGCATCCAGGGCCGAGAGGTGTTATTCCCTGGAGAAGGGACAACTCACGCACCCCTGGCTAGGGTTGCCGGACACTCCCCAATGGGAGTAAGAGTCTGAGGGGTGACAAGTCTGGGCGAGCCCTTGGAAGGAGAACCAAGGCAATTTGGGCACCGAAGGAACTTGTCCGGGGGTGGGGGTTCCCTCCGACAAGGTCCGGGCGCCAGTGGTCCATACTCGACAAGTCACGTGATGAGGAAAAGGAGTCCTCTACCTCATCCTCAAAGTCGGGATCGTCGGGCTCCTGAAGAGGTTGCGACAAACCTTCTCGAGGAGGCAACGGCAGGGGTGCGTGAGGGTCCCGCCCTAGTTGGTAGTGGGAGGATGCAAGGTTACCCGTGGTCCCACAGGTAGATCCTCCCCCGGAGGAATGGGACCGCGGATGTTGCCCAAATGGGGGGCGGAATAGGTCCGCCCCCCAACGTCCTGTACCCCTAGGGGAGAGTACGACAGTTGATCGGGGTTGCTCGACAGCCAGAGGTCTGAGCGACACAGGTCTGGGTGCAGCGGTGCCTGCGGCCGAGACCCAGAGTTATGGACAGTTTGTCGCCCCAGGGACTGACCACAACTCTGCCGCCGGAGTTTGGACGCTCCTCGTGCGATAGCGGTGGCTGCACTTGTGCACGGCTGGGGAGAGCCTCATAAGCCTGCGTGATACTAGTGGGGGGAAGACTAGTGGCACACGGCTCATACAGGCGAGTGACGGGTGGTGATTCCGGGCACATCCCGTCACCCGTGCTGGTGCGCGCCTCGGCAAAGGTCTCCGGGGGGCCGGAGGTCACGTGACACAGCATGGTAGTGAGAAGTGTCACCGTGCGTCGGAAGGGAAGAAGGCAAGCTGTCATGGGAAGGGGCGGAGGGGGAGAATTCGAATATGAATTGTACTACGGCCCTGCCCTTCCAGGGGAGCCTTGCCTTTCGATTTTCCGGAAAATTGAAGGAAAGGCATTTAGCAATGGTGGCAGCTTGCCTTGCTGCCTTCAGACGCCGTGATCGTGCGTCCACCGGTCGGGTAGAGGAGTTAAGGTCGCGCGTCCCCTCCGCGGCACCCCCCTCTACACTGGCCGTACGTTCTTCCGTAGCAAGAACGGATTGCCCCAAGGAATCGACCGGCGGGTCCCCCGGGGCAGTGAGCGACTTCTGAAAGGTGAAGTGGCTCGACCCGTCCTTGTCCTTCACCATGTTGGGCTATGGTGGCAGGGCAATCACGGAGCGCATGACCACAAAGTGGAGACAAGTCGGTAGATCGAGAAATAATAAAATAAATTCGATCGACCTAGTGCTACGGCACTGACAAGTAAAGCACTGATAATACTTGATCGAGAGATTGAAAGATACTTGACCACCATACTAGGGGATCGAGAAATCGAATCAAAAACTCGTTTGCCATACAAGGGGATCGAGAAATCGATAGAAAACTCGATCTACCCATACTAGTAACACTAATACTGCATACTGCTAGATCAAAAAACTCGATCGGTGTGTACTAGTACGAGGGGCACTGGAAAACTGCGTACACTAAACCCCGGTACGCTGTACAAAGCCAGACTCTCGCTCTACCTTGTAATAATGATAGATGGGGTAGTAATAAATGTGCACACGCTGGTAGATCAAGAGATCGTAGAGACACCCGATCTACCAGTAGTAATGATAAATAAGGTACAGATAAATGTTACTAATAAATGTGCCTGGGGAAACCTCTGTACAGCCAAACCAGGTGTACCGCCAAACCAGGTGCAAACCAGGTGCGAACCAGGTGTGACCGCCTGCAGCGAGGCAATAACCTCCGAACCGCCAAGCCAGGTGCACACCAGGTGCGACCCCTGCGGTGAGGCAATAACCTCCTACCGCCAAGCCAGGTGCACACCAGGTGCGACCGCCTGCGGTGAGGCAATAAACCTCCGTACTGCCAAACCAGACGCAAACCCAGTGCCACCGACGGTGGACACCATGCAGTGAGGCAATATGGCGGAAACGCTGACCGGCGTGGAACAAACAAAGATGGCGGATCGATTGACCGGTGAGGGTTCGATCGCCGAAAGTGGCAAGCATTGGAGCGTGAGAGTAAAATAAACTAGCGCGCAGCAGCAGTACGGGAGCGAGGTCGAAAGGCGACCAGGTAGAGGAGAATTTAGGAGGCTTGTTTCTTCTCTTTACTAGGGGATCGAGAGATCGTAAAGCAACTCGATCGACCTGACTAGAAATTCTATTTAATTGGGGATCGAGAGATCGTAAGGTGAACCCGATCAACCTGTTTTAGAAATAATGAAAATAAGGGAGTAAAAGATCGAGAGATCGTAAAGAACTCGATCAACCCGTACTAGTACAAATGAAAATAAGGTGCTAAAAAGTGGAGGAGAACCTCCGTAACACAGAACAGGTACGATGAACGAGGACGACCGAGTTGGGGTCGGCCGGCGTGGAGTGAATAAAGATGGAGGCTCGAGCGACCGGCAAAGTTCGATCGTCGAAGTGAATCTACAGGGATGGAGCGCGTGAATAAACCAAAGCGCCGAGATAGATGAATCACTGGCCAAAAGCAAGGGGAAGAGAATTAAGAGTGAGGAGGAACGCGTTACTACAACGAGGATGCATTCCTATACGACCAGAGTACAAGGGATCGAGAATTGGACTAGAAAACTCGATCGACAGTACTAGAAGCTAATTATGTGTAATGCAAGATCGCGAGGAACTCGATCGATCTGCACTGGTACATAGACAAGAAGTCTACGGTGCTACTAACGGAGAGGAAACTCCATACACTAAACCA